>NW_006499799.1:701308-712654 GCF_000471905.2 Amborella trichopoda
GAGAGAGAGAGAGAGGGGTAAGAATGAGGGGCGTGGGTGAGAAAAGGGGCTTAAGTACTCTCATGTTTGGGGTGGCTGGCCAAGTGTCATCAAGGAGGCTCAAAATCTAGACAAGTGGCAACCACATCAGTATGCATTAAACAAGTGTCACCTTCAACTCATGCATGGCAGAGACACAGTAGGTGCTGAGCTCCCTACTCAGCCGACGCTGGTACACTTCCACTCCTTTCAGCCGGCGCTGACCACAACATCAGCTAGCGCTGGCCACAACATTAGCCAGCGTTGCACGTCTTTTCCTTCACAGCCAGTGCTGGACAACCCAACTGGCGCTGGGCAAGTCAACTGGCACTGGCCTCCTTCTCCAACACAACCAGCACTGACCTCCTTCTCCAACACAACCAGCATTGACCTCCTTCTCCAACATAGCTGGGGCTGGCCTCCTTCTCCAACACAACCGGCATTGGCCTCCTTCTTCCCTATCCCGTCATCGCTTCTAACTGGTCGGGAAAAGTTTGGGTCCTCACATCATCCCCCCCTTAAAAAGATTTTGTCCTCAAAATTGTTAATCGAATAAACGGGGGTACAGTACCTGAATTTCATCTTCTCGCTCCCACGTCGATTCATCTCGTGAATGATACTGCCAATAAACCCAGACACGGGAAACTCTTTGTTGCGCAACACTTGAACCCTTTTGTCTAGAATCTCAACTGGCTGCTCCACATAAGTTAAGTCTTCCTTGATTTGGATTGGCTCATACCTCAAGACATGGGATGAATCTGGCTGAAACTTCCTTAATAATGAAACATGGAAAGCATCATGTATGTTGGCCAACTCGGGCAGTAAAGTTAGTTGGTATGCCACGACTCCGATTCTTTTTAATATTTCAATAGGTCCAATGAATCGCAGACTTAGCTTCCCTTTCTTACCAAATCTCATAATTCCCTTCGTTGGTGAAACTTTCAAAAATATCTGACCCTACTTCAAATTCAAGGTCCCTTCGGCGATTATCGACATAACTCTTCTGCTAACTCTGAGCTGTTTTAAGCCTTTCTCGAATTAGGGTGATCTTCTCTGAGCTTACTTGAACAACCCTAAGAGTTTCCTTTAGCCGACTTCATCCCAACACACCGGCGATCTACACTTTCTCCCGTATAAAGCTTCATAAGGTGTCATTTGAATAGTGGCCTGGAAACTGTTGTTGTATGCAAATTCTACTAAGGGTAATGATCGTCCCAATTTCCTTTGAAGTCAGTAACACAGGCTCTCAACATATCTTATAAGGTTTGAACGGTCCTCTCAGGCTGTCCATCGATCTGGGGGTGAAAAGCAGTATTGAGGGTAAGTCTTGTCCCCAATGATTGTAGACTAGTCCAAAACCTTTAAGTAAATCTAGAGTCCCTGTCGGATACCTTGCTGACAGGTACTCCATGCAACCTTACTATTTCCTTGACATACAGCTGAGCCAATTTATCAAGGGTAGAGGTGGTGCGAACCGGTAAGAAATATGCTGCCTTTGTCAATCGGTCCACAATAACCCAAATACAGTCATGACCCAATCCTGATCATGGCAAACCGGACACAAAGTCCATAGTGATGTGTTCCCACTTCCATTCAGGCATAGGTAAGGGTTGCAACAGTCCAACCGGTCTTTGGTTCTCAGCCTTCACTTGCTGACATGTCAGACATTTAAAAACAAATTGTGCCACATCTTCCCTCATGTTATTCCACCAGAAGGTCTTCTTCTAATATTGGTACATTTTTGTGCTTCTTGGGTGCACAGTATAACGGGAGTGGTGCGCTTCCTCTAGAATAGCTCTTTTTATATTCTCATTGCTTGGAATGCATACTCGTTCTCTAAATCTTAACAAATCATCACTACTGATAGAAAAATCTCCTTCTTTTTCCTGCTTTAAGTCTCCCAAAATTTTACTCATCTGAGGGACTTCCTTTTAGGCTACCTTGATTTGTTGAAAGAGTTGAGGTTCTACCCTTATACCAACAGTTATTCCTTTCTCATAACTAGAGGGTAAGGTTGGGCGCCACTCCTTTGCATCCTCTATCAGTTTCATTTCTCGGGCCATCAAATGTGCCACTGAGACCCCATCCTTAGAGATAACATGCCCAAGGAAGACCACACTTGAGAGCCAAAACTCGCTTTTCCCCAATTTAGCATAGAACCTCTCCTTTTATAAAGTTTGGAGGAAGGGTCTAAACACCCTATTCATCAAATCCATAAAAACCACTAGGGCATTAGTCAGCCCGAAGGGCATTACTAAGAACTCGTAGTGACCATAATGAGTCCTAAATATAGTCTTCGATACATCTTCTTACTTGACTCACAGATGATGGTAACCCGACCGGAGGCCGATCTTGGAGAATACTTGGGCCCCTTGAAGTTGATCAAAAAGGTCATCAATTCTAGGCAAGGGGTACTTGTTCTTCACAGTGACCTGGTTCAGTTGCCGCTAGTCTATACATAGCCTCAAAGACCCATCCTTCTTTTTAACAAATTAGACAGGTGCACCCCAGGGTGACACACTAGGTCGAATAAAACTCGAATAAAACCCTTCTCCAGTAACTCTTGTAACTCCTTTAATTCTGCCGGGGCCAGTCTATAAGGGGCTTTGGAGATGGGGACGGTACCAGAAATCACATTTATCTCAAATTCTATTTCTCTGATTGGGGGCATAGAGGTTAGCTCTTCGGGAAAGACCTTCGGATATTCTCTCACCACTAGTATTTCTTCTAAATTAGACCGTTCATCCCAATTTTCCACTATGTAAGCTAGATACCGATTACAACTTTTAGTCAGCAAACGTGAAGCCCAAATAGCCGAAATAAAATGCAAAGGAGGAACATCCTTGACGCCAATAAAGTTCAACTCAAGTTGGTTTGGGGGTCTAAGGGTTACAGTCTTATCATGACAATTTACAGTAGCATGATGTGTGAATAGCCAGTCCATGCCCAAAATAACATCAAAGTCTTGGATATCTAGCAATATCATATCTATATGTAGCTCACACCCTTCAAGTAAAACCCCACAATGTCTATAAACAATATCAGTTTCTATAGATCCCCCCATATGTGTGCATACTACCAATATCCGGTCAAGCAAAGAAGGTCTATCATTTATGCGGTATGCAAAGTGAGGTGCAACAAAAGAGTGTGTAGATCCAAGATCAATCATTATTTTTTCTTCAATGCCATAAACAGAGAGCGTACCTCGGATGACGGAAGTGGATGCCTTAGCTTCATGCTCGGTAAGAGTAAACACCCAACCTTGAGTCTTTGGTTAGTCCTCAGGCCTAGGCCCCCTTATTGGGCAATCTCTAATCTGGTGGCCCGGCTTGCCACATCTGAAGCATGCCCCTGTCTTCCTTTGACAATCTGCTGTCAAGTGATTGTCCTTCCCACAATGCGGGCATATCGGGCACCGATTTTCTCTTACATCGCCCGACAATGTTCTCAGAATCTTCTTGCCTCTTTGATTTTCTCTTCCCCGAAAGTTCCTCTTCAGTGGTGGTCGAGCCTTCCTCCCCGAGTTTCCATACGGGGCTGGTCTCATCTTCCAGTTTCCTCCCACCCGAGATTCTTCATCTTCCCTTTTTATCCTCACAGCCAGATCCACTAAAGGGAAAAAGGTCTTTAAATTGGCTAATACCACCCCCTTCCTTATTTTCGACCTAAGGCCTCTTTCGAACTTTCTAGCTTTCCGTGCCTCAGTATTAATGATGTGTGACGCATACTTTGACAACTCTGTAAACTTGGCTGCATATTGCTCCACAGTTAAATTCCCTTGCTGCAGCTCAATAAACTCTACTTCTTTTCGCTCCCTTCCTGAATCAAGGAAGTACTTTTCATTAAAGGCTTCTACAAAATTCTCCCAAGTCATCTCTGTCCGTGATCTTTCCCAAGACTGTTTTACCGTGCCCCACCCGTGCTCAACGTCCCCTTCAAGCATGAAAGTGCCCAGCCTTACTTTTTGTCCATCAGTGCAGTTAAAAGGTTTGAATATCTTCTCCATCTACCTCCTTCCTCTCTCAGCCTTTTATACTCCCCCAGGCCCAAAGAAGGTCGGAGGAGCCAACCCCCTAAACTTCTCTAATAAACCACTATCATTCGAATTAGGGGCAGGGGTAGATGGGGCTAGCATAGCTTCTTTCATCATCTGTGGCATGACCCCCAAAGTCCTGACAAACTCTTCGAGGGCATCAATATTCTCGTTACTGGAGCTAACATTGTTGGCCCTCTTTCTCAGCATCTTCAACCTAAGACACAAACATTCAGTTACTATTCTACCAAAACTATTCTAAAGACACTTCTAAGCTCCCTAGGCTAAAAATTCTATCATGGCTGCTCTGATACGATAACTCTTACAACCCCGTTTCGTGACCCCTGCCGGAGGGCGACAGCACAAGATCGCGACCGGAGGTCGTAAATGTCACTCAAGAAGGAGTGGTCAATGCATAAAACACGGAATCGATAGCAAACCATGAAAGAAAACAAAAATAAATCCATTCATCAAATAATAATCAAGCCAAAAATACAGCTGATTCATTTCTTCCCAAATCAAAAGTCTTTACAAGTTCGTTAAGGCACTACTGGCCCAAAATACACAAAATGAGGAATACATCATATCACTGAAATCGCCAAAACATACTATGGAAGGCGGATTCTCAAACTTCTTAACCTCAGGCTTCAGGCCCTCAATCTGCCACCCACCTTGAGCACAGCTGCCAGCACCCTTCACTCTACAGTTACGAAATTAAGATGGAATGAGCTAAAAGCCCAGTAAGTAGATCACAATCCTTGCATTCCTGACTATTAGTATATATACATAATAACATGCTTAAGGTTTAATAGAAATCGCATTTATCTCACAGAGTATGGTCACATATCATAATGCACATGAATGCGGTATGGTAAAACTTAGGTAACAGAGCATCACTTATTCTCAAGAAAACGTCAATCTTTATGCATATCATTGTCACAGTCAGATGTTCTTACATAATAAAGTATTCAGACAAGAAGATTAACTTGCTCCCGAAGTAGAAACCACATCGATCAGGCTAAGCCAATTCTGAACTTGGGACTTCTACCCTCATTCAGGATGGAGGATAATGACAAGTGGGCGGTCCATCATAATGCCCTCATTCATACACACAAGCCGTAGCACACTTTGGGATTTTCTGTAGGCTGCGGCCTTGCAAGACACGACCCTCTCCTTATGCCTTCAGGCCAGAGGGCGTTACACTACTATTGGAGGACCCAATTCATAGTGCCAATGACTTAGTGGAGGGCGCGACCCTCTCATTTACTTAAAGTCACTTCTCGACTCCACTCCTATCATATGGGTCGAGGTATAGAATAATAGAATCAGAGGGCTTACTACCAATGCAGGACCCATTGCATAGCAGCCCGATATCAGAATAACAGAATCAGAGGGCTTACTACCAATGGAGGACCCATTTCATAAAAGCCAGATAACATAATAACAAAATTCTCATAGCAGAGTTAGACAGTGCACTACCAACGGAGGACCCATTACATAGTGATCAGAGAATCAGAGTATTGGTCAGAATCATAATGAATATATCAGAATCCAGAATATCGAATACCAATAGAGGAACCATTGTGTAGTGGCCCACATCAAATTATCAGAGTTCTTATAAAAAAATCAGAGTTCATGTAACAGAATCAGAGTTCATGTAACAGAGTCAGAGTTTATATAGCAGAATCTGATATCATATACTAGAGTTAGAGTTCATATAACAGAATCAAAGTTCATATAACAGAGTCAGACTTCATATTTCAAAATCAGAGTTCATGTAATAGAGTCAGAGTTCATATAACAGAATCAGAGTTCATATAACAGAGTCAAAGTATCGATGTCACACTTTCTTGAAATTCAAGCAGTGACATCCAAGTCAAAACAAGGCTATAGCTTTCAGATCATTTGGAATTTAAAGGTAGTTCCAAAATCAATTTTATGTTAGACACAACTATCTTTCAAATAGGGGTATTTTGAGCACAATTGGACCTTAATTGATCCCTCAAAAGAAGAACAGAGACACTTCATCTGAAATCTGTTGTACAGTGAAGACAGTCACACGTCTTTAAAATTCCACCTATGTTTCAAAATAAAAAAGGAATCTTGAAAAGTGCTCAAGATGTGAATTAAATATAACTCATAAACGGTTCTGATGGCTGTGTTTTGGGATAAAATGGATACTTTTTGGTCAGTCAAATTCAATGAAGTCAGAGGCATTAAATCTGTTCTTTTGCTAAAACTGTCCACATCAACATACCTTCATAAAATGAAGCATAACTTTCAATCTCAAGAGAATTTCAAAATATTTTCTCATGAAACTTTTAACCCATTCAAATATATTTCAAATGGATGTGGTTTAATAAAAAATGGATGTCATTTGTTTACTTAAAATCGATGAACACAGTGGCATTAATGACAAATCCAAGAAAACTGTCCACAGTGACATACCCTCTCATTACGAAATATAACTTCATTTTTATACTTAATTTCAACAGTGGGAAAAAACAACCATTTTACTAGGATCGTGTATCTTTCCAACGGTGGTAGTTTGAGGTTAATCGGACCCCATTTGGCTATTCAAAAGCCTCATTCAAGAACACATATATTCCTGGAATTTCATGGTTTCATTTAACATGTGTCAAGAATGCTATCCATAACCATCATTTCATAATGAAGACCATGATAACATCCATTCTCTCACAATGTTAACACACATAGCATGCATTTCTTATATAATCTAAGAATCACAACTCCATTCTTACATTCATCATTATCACATACTCTTTTATTGCTCATTCACATGCCTAAGTTTCCATACATTCCCATTACTCAAATACAAGGGTAATGGATCCACTTACCTAATTAACAATGGGGCCTTCTCCAACCTTTGCTCACAGCTCTCACCAGCCCAACAATGGCTGCTCACAAAGTCACTTCTTCTACTTTGTGTCTTGGAGAGAGAGAGAGAGGGGTAAGAATGAGGGGCTTATGTACTCTCATGTTTGGGGTGGCTGGCCAAGTGTCACAAAGGAGGCTTAAAATCTGAACAAGTGGCACCCACATCAGCATGCATTAAACAGTGTCACCTCCAACTCATGCATGTTAGAGATACAGCGGGAGCTGGGTTCTCTACTCAGCCGGTGCTGGTACACTTCCCCTCCTTTGAACTAACGCTGCTGATGGCGCTGCACTTCTCCTCCTTCATAGCCGGCGCCGAACAACCCAACCAACACTGGGCAACTCAATCGGCGCTAGCCTCCTTCTCCAACACAACCAACGCTGACCTCCTTCTCTAACACAACTGGCGCTAGCCTCCTCCTCCAACATAACTGGTGTTGGCCTCCTTCTCCAACACAACCGGTGCTGGCCTCCTTCTTCCCAATCCCACCATGCCTTTTGACTGGCCGGGAAAAGTTTGAGTCGTCGCATCATTCCTCCCCATGTGAGTGCATCTTCATTCCACCCCCTGCGGGTGCCATCTTCATTCCACTCCCCGCGGGTGTCATCTTCATTCCACACCCCGCGAGTGTCAGCTTCATTCCACCCCCTGCGAGTGCCACCTTCATTCTACCCCCCAGCGGGTGCCATCTTCACTCCACCCCCCGTGGGTGCCATCTTCATTCCAACCCCCACGGGTGCCATCTTCATTCCACCCCCGCGAGTGCCATTTTCATTCCACCCCCCGCGGGTGCCATCTTCATTCCACCCCCCGTGGGTGCCAACTTCATTTTACCCCCTGTAGGTGCCTTCTCCATTCCACCCCTCGCGGGTGCCATCGTCACCACCCCTACGGGTGCCTCCTCTTTACACCCTAAGGGTGCTCTTTCACTCCACACCTCCTACAGACACTACCGTCATTGACCCCATGCGTACACAAACTACCTGGGTCACCATAAAGCTACTCTTCGAGGTACGCCCTATAAGGCAAAAAGACACCCTGCCTCAGCCCCCAACCGCTACAATCAACCTGAGGCAAGGTCACACTCTCAAGACTCCCAAGGCTCCTAGGTCAAGGTTCACTATATTGGTGACCTCTTTCTCACCCTCAAAAAAAAAAGAGAAGTCAGGCGTGAGAGCAATCATCTCGAGTAAAAGAAGAAGAGCTTAGGCAGACACAGCCAAAAAATTGATATGGGTAAAACCGCCCAATAAAAAAGAATCAAGGGCATGGTGAAAACCCACAAAGGGCACCACGAGTAAAAATGACAGGCAGACATAGCCACAAAACCATGAGTAAGAGAGTCCTGAGAAAAATCTAGGCATGGCGAAAACCCACAGAGGGCGTCATGAGTAAAACCAAAAACCAATGGGTGGACGTGACCTCGAAGTCATGGGTAAAAGTGCCCCAACAAAGGATGTAGTGAAAACAACCCTGCTGGCACCATATCACCTCTTGCTTCTGGCCTGCAGGCCAAAGCTCCTCATTTTGACCCTAGTGCCTTCCAAAACAAAAACTCCTGCCCCAGTTTCTTTCAAAAAAAAAACTTCCGGCCCTAGTGCCTTCAAAAAAAAAAAAACTTTCGTCCCTAGAGCCTTCCAAAAAAAAAAACCTCTGGCCCCAGAGCTTCCAAAAAAAAACTCCGGCCCCAGAGCCTTCCAAAAACAAAAACTTTCGGCCCCAATGCCTTCCAAAGAAAAACTTCCAGCCCCATTGCCTTAAAAAAAAAAACTTCGGGTCCCAGAGCCTTCCAAAAAAAAAACTCCCTGGCCCCAGAGCCTTCAAAAAAAAAACTCCGGCGCCAGAGCCTTCCAAAAAAAATCTCTGGCCCTAAAGCCTTCCACAAAAAACTTTCGTCCCCAATGCCTTCAAAAAAAAAAAACTTCCGAGCCCAATGCCTTCCAAAAAAAAAACTTCCGGACCCAGTGCCATCTAAAAAACACTCCGGCAGTGCCTTCAAAAAAACAAAAAACAAAAACTTCAGCCGCAGTGCCTTCAAAAAAAAATTTCGGTCCGAGTGCCACCTTTTTTTTATTCCGAACCTTTGTGCCGCCTTCCTATTTTTGGCACTGGAGCCTTAGTGCTCTGGTGCCACTCTTTTATCCCTGGGCTTAGTGCCTCAACAACAAACAAAAAAACAAAAAACAAAAAACAATCCTCTCCTCTCCTTCTCTTCCATCAAACTCAAGCATCCAGGGTGAAGTCTCCTAAAACGGGACCACCTCAAAGGCCATCCTCCATTCATATCTGGGTGATTTGGGAGACCCCCAACTGAACTTGTAGGACTTAATCCAAGAGGTACTTTGTTTTCTCCTGAAATTTCTGTTTGGATAGGGATAAAGCTTACAATAAGGGCCCCCACCAACTGGAACATCAAGACCCCCCGGCCAGAATGGGATAAAGCTCACAAGAAGGGCCCCCACTGGCTGAAAAACTGAGAGGTTGTGCTGAGAAGTCATAAGCCTGCCGACGATAGAATATCTGCATGATCTCCTAATAAGGAAAATGGATTCTGGTGGGATCCAAAGAAAGCCCCTCAACAAGGCATCGAACCACTAGAAACCACTTTGGTCGTCCCCTGGTCAAGGGAAAAGCTCAGCAAGGTCTACCCGTCAAGGATTGCATTGTGCCAGTGATCAAGAAAAAAAATATGATCGAGAGACAATAAACACGTCTTGGCAAGGATTCGTCAAAGAAACTACGACGTTAAATTTTTCTGAATGTTGCACTTCTCGCTTCTCTCTAAGCGCAACATCCGGCGGGGTAAGTTGTTGTACGTCATTTTTTACGTACCTTCATGAGCCCATTCGAAAAAGGAGAGAGCCGGAAACAGTCTGGTCTCGAGGGTTCACGAAACATCTGCAAGCTAGGATTGTGTCGAAAAATAAAGCCTTCAGCCTAGTGACCTGGGTGCGGTGCCCTTACACCAAAGAAAGACCCTCCACTATAGCCCTATGATAGTGGCTGCAACAAGGCACCAGACCATCGCCATTGTCTGGTCTCATTCGAACCCCTCTAAAAGGGGTCAATCGAACCCCTCTAAAAGGGGTCCATCGAACCCCTCTAAAAGGGGTCCATCGAACCCCGCTAAAAGGGTCTATGCTCATGTAGCCTCAAAACTTATGGGTTTTACCATAGCGCGATACGACTACTCCAAACCAGTCCCGGAAATGGGGACTGCTATGATGTTTTCTGGCAACAACTTATCCAACCCACGGCACCTTCCTCCGAAACCAGACAGAACTCAAACGTTGACATGTTCCAGATCACGCCAGCCTCGTCATTTTGACCTATGGGGTACACTGTGGTGTGACTGGAAACCCCCATTGCTTTGAAGAAGTTGGCGGCCGGAGAAACCAAAAAAAAAAGGTTCAGCAAGCTCCGGATTCGGTGAAGCATGTCTCAAAATCCAGGACATGGATTAACGCGAGGATGAGTTCAGAAGAACCAGCTCACACATAGCTACATTCTGGTATAACTCTTGCATTCAATCTCCTATTCAATGGATGCAAGTCCTCAGGTCATCAAAGAAGCAAATCCAGTCGGTTGCAGGAATCCCTTTCTTCACCAACCTTCCAAATTAGGCAAATGCACAAATCGACACCAAATCAGCCCCAACTTGGTGCAAAACGACTACAACGACCTCCTCTTTAACTTACAAGTAGAGCCAGGAGCTAAAACAACACAGTTCGAGGATGAATTGGCAAACAAAGTTCACAAAACTGGCTAGACTTTCACCCCGGGGAAAACGGCCACCACAACACAATTGAAGGGCATCAAAATGCTCACAATCGAAAGAAGAACGAAGATATGTTGCTGAAAAGCCAAACGGTTGCCGCAAGTTGCAAGACTAGCTTCCAGGGTCTTCCCATGGCGGAGCAGCCTACATGCAGGGACGATCTTGTCATTCAGGCAAAAGATTGCAGGGACATTTTAGTCATTTGCCCCTAATTTTCGGTTTTTTTTTCAATGTATTTAATTTTAATTAAGCTTGCCTTTTGATCTTTCATCCCTGTTTAGTGAATCCTCTATATAAGCAAGCTTAGCTCATTTGTAAACCCCCTCCCCCCCAGGCCCTTGAAAAAATTGCTCCAAAAGGCCCCCTCTTTGGATGCTCCAGTACTCAAAAGGCTGGGAAGAATCGAGGCTAGTTTATTCTTGTCTTGTCTTATTCTATGAGCCCCTAGTCCATTCAGGAGGGGAGAGTGGAAGAGAGAGAAAACTTTGAGAAGGAGAGTCCCCCTAAGTGCACAGTCCCGAGGACATCTCGATCACACGGGTCACCCTACTTCTTCTGAGTCGAGTCAATCCTTTTCTCTCTCTCTCTCTCTCTCTCTCTCTCTCTCTCTCTCTCTCT
>NW_006499799.1:713590-726629 GCF_000471905.2 Amborella trichopoda
TCTCTCTCTCTCTCTCTCTCTCTCTCTCTCTCTCTCTCTCTCTCTCTCTCTCTCTCTCTCTCTCTCTCTCTCTCTCTTTCTCTCTCTCTCTCTCTTTTCCTCCCATTTTTCGTGCGGTGACCCTGCCCACATGGAAGTCTGTGCCCATCTACGAGCCCGCGAACGTGTGCTAACTTGCGGGCCTATGCCCTCGACTTCTACCCACACCCCTTTAGTGGCCAGAAAATCCATCCGAAAGGGCATCTAGGGAGGAAGGACATTAGGATCCTATCTCGGTAACATGGAGAGGGAGAGAGGAGAGAGATTGAGAACTTGAGGAGGGCTCCCATCCAAACCGTGTTGACGAACAGTCGGAGGGCTTCGTAATTGTTCTAAGAGGGCCATCCGCCTGAGCGTGTCCCCAAACCCTCAAGCGGCGTAAGAGCAGTTCGTGCTCTAGTCATAAAAATCTCTCTTATCGTCAGCCTCATATCCGCAAGTAAGAGGGGTCGGGCGTCCACCGAGCGCTGGATACCCACGGTTGTTCAAGAGAGGGTTTCCTCACCCCCACGTGGAGGGAAACCAAGACCCCATCGACATCACATTCATCAAAGGAATAAATATTGTGCCAGTTTTGGCATGAAGGGTGCATGGTATCTGGCATGGCGAATGACTTAGATATTTTGCCATGATGCTTAAGCAAGTCTTCCATTGGCACTACTTTGTCAATCATTTTGGAAAACGTGGAGGGGCATGCTGCATAGACATGTGTTGACAATTCTTGATGAATTCTTTCCCGCGATATTCAACTTCTTGAAGCTCGCCCACTGAAGTGGCCAAATTGATGGCAAGATTGCGCCACCTTCTGATGTACTCGATCACTAGTTCATGTGGCTTTTGCTTCACATCAAGAAGTTCATAAAGTTGCACTTTCCTTTCTATGTCATAAAAGAGTTAAGGAACTCTCCTTCCATTTTCTCCAATGACGAGATTAAACTGGGTGCAAGCCAAGAGTACCTTTTGAAGGGGGCCCCCGTAAGGGTTTCCACAAATTGCCGGAGCAATAGATGCTCATTATTTTGTTGCATCGCTGCAAGCAAAAACAAAGTGGGCTATATGTTGTCACGACAAGCCAATGGCATCGTACTTGGAGAAGTCAGGCCTTTGGTAGCCCAGTGGGAATGGAGTTTGGTCAACATAAGAGGGGTATGATTTTTGGTAGTAACTCGGCTCTTTAACAACCGCAACATCATAACTCCTCAGCACTTGTGCCACCATGTTCTTCACTAATTCCTCGACCTAAGTCATAAGAGGATAGACTAGGAGTAAGGGATTGTGGGTGGGAGTAGCAACTCCTTTAGTGGTACTTCTATGATGGCTTCACCTGGAGGTTGGGAGCTAGAGAGGGAGATTGGTGTGCCACATGAGCATTCTCGACCTCATGGGACACCAACATCTCTTGACGCATGATTGTCACCATTTCATCTTTTGACCTCATCTCGGCTTGCAATTGCCTCAATGGGCCTTTTGTTTCACCATATCGTCTCCATAGGATTCTGATGTTTCCTCGATCACCACGGCATTGGAAACATTTATGCTTGGAGGTTCTTCTTCCCATGAAGGGTCGACTTGCTTGTCACTGGGGAGCGTAGGAATAATGGAGGCTTTGGGGCTGATTGCCTCGAAAGCGTCTTCTACGTTTGAGGTGGTATACTCCAACAAATTTTTCTCACCAAATTCCTCCTTTTTGATGAAATTTTTGCTCATGAGTTCTTTTGTTACTTCAACAACCTCTTTGATAATGTACACTGGGCCTTGCTTTCAGCCTGTTTCACTTTTTTAACGCATGATTATCCTCGTCATTGAATGAGACTATGAAAATATCATAAGATGGTGAGGTCACATCGTCGCCATCAAAATAACACATGGAGCTATAGAGGCAAGGGGAGAGCATGTAATCGACCTCATAGGGGATCATGATATTTTTAGGGCATGGAGGAGTCAATTTGGTAGAGGAGATAACTTCTTCCACTATTAGGGAGTGATTTTCCTCAAATGAGAGTAACGAGCTCTCATCATAGGATGGGGTAATTGGGCGAGTGAAGATAAGGGAGGTCGCATCATCGAGATCAAGCTCCTTACCATCACACGAGAATGTGAAGCTCTCATAAGATGGCTATGCCACATCTCATCATCAAGGGAACATAAGGGGCTTTCGAGGCATGGATAAGGCATGCAATTGGTCTCACAAGGAATCATGGCACCTTTGAGGCATGGGGACGCCACTTCAATGAGGTTACCAGTAGAGGGAGTACGGCTCAGCCCATCCACTGCTAGGGAGTGGTTTTCCTCAAACGAGAGTGATGAGCTCTCATCAGAGGATGGAGTGATTGGGCGAATGAAGGTGAGGCAGGCTGCATCATTAAAACCCAACAGAGAAGATTCTAGTTCATCAGATCTCCGAGATTCTAAGATGAATCTGGGTAAGGGCTTGGCGGGGATGAACGGGGGCAAAGTACTTTCCTTGTTCATGACGTTTATCTTGGTAATGAGGCTCTCACCCCTTTGAAGTAGTTTAGCAGTATTGACTTTCTCTGCAACGGGCGAAGGTGGTGGGTCATTCTCTTGCAATAGAAACTAATCTCTTCATAGCTTAGAACTTGCATTCATCTGAAGGACACTTTGTTTAAGAAAGCAAATAATGGCCTCTTTGGAGGGGCAACATTGATCTTTTCTGCATGTTCCATAACCTTCTTAGGCTCAATTTTTTCCTTCTCCATAGCTTGAAAGCTACTGCCACATAGTAGGCTCCTTACAAATCCAGGAAGAGAAAATTTGGGCTTCTTAATCACTAGTGGCTCGGGCCTAACTAGCTTAGCCAAGCCCTTGTCCTGGATGTGGGCCTTTGCCCCATTTGTGAGTTTGGATTCCATTTTGCTTGAAACTTCGAGACTGTCCCGAGTCAATGTTTCCTGACTCAACACGAGTCTATGGAATAATTCTTCAGGCTCATGAATTGCCCTGAGCTCAAATTGGATTGGCTTAGGCTCCAGCATTATATCATGCTTGGACCTAATTGGCTCGGACATGCTGATGCTTTGGATGCCCTGACCTGTAATGAGCTCGGGTGTAGCTTCTTTGAGGAGCAACATATGGCAAACTTCTTCGATGTTATTGGAACCCAAGGACGTAAGAGGGAAGAAGAATTTTTTCTTCTCAAAGAGGTTTACATCTTTGATTGAAGAGGGGAAACCTTGTGTGATCTCCTTTTCTTTGCCCTTGAATCAGGCCTTCAAATCTTTGGTTACCCGGCCCCATATCTGGGCTTGACCATTATTTCTCTTCTTGATTGCTTGGTAGAACTGCCTCCAAGTGACGGCAAATAGTTCCTTCAACCACTCAGGGGTGGGGCCAATTTTAAAGATGGGTTGTGTAATGGAAAGCTATTTAGCTTGTTTTATAAAAGGGATTTTGCCCCGAGCCCGTCCTTGGGGGCCGGCATATAACAGGGGTATTGAAGATGATGACAAGAGGGTATTCTAAGAGAAGATTTTTTAGTACCAAGTCGTAAGACGCTTAGGTGTGATAGAGGGGTTATAAAGACTAGGGAGGGGTTGTTGCTGGCTCTTCCCCTTGGGTCTAGGGGGAATGGTGGACTTGCGCATGTGAGCATAGTTTGAAAACGAGTTTGTGGTGGCTTTAGAGCCAACCCAAGTTTGAGCAATGGGTTCGACGCCGACAGTGGCGACCGTGCTAGTTTGTGTGTGCGAGGAGGCAACCTTGTGGTCGCCACTCGCATGGCATGCATGTGCAATTTCAGCCATGACTAATTTGTAGACCGTATGGTTGTTTCGGTACAACTTTAGGGTTTCCCTAAATAGATCGTGCATTATGCAAAAGAATTGAGCGACCTTCGAGCCACTCTTGGTTGTGGGTCCGGATCCCAGAAGACCCAGAGTGTGTTGTTGAGTTAGGACAGTCTATTGGGTGCCCCGAAGAAGCGGGTGAGTGGCTAAGCTGCCATCCCTGATGATTGTGGGTGAAGGGATGAATTTGGCTGCCCTTTGTGTGACGAGCTAGCAGCTAGGCCATTGGCACATTGAGTGGTGGTGAGTCTAGTGGCCTTGTGGCTCCTCGACTAGGATGTGCCAGTGGTCAGGTCATTGGCTTGATGTGTGCTCTTGGCGATGCTGGTTAGCCGGTACTCATGTGAAGCGGCGTTGGGGTAACCTTATGGTTGTCCTCAGAGGAAATAGTTGTAGAGAAGCCAGTTGCGATAGAGAGAAGGGTAGCTTTTGGGGCACTCTTGAGCTTGAGACTGGCAGTCGGAATGCCAGTGACGGAGTACACATGGTGCAAGGCAATGGCTTTAGAGCCACGCATGTAGGTTACATCAATGGCACGGCAGTTGACGTCGGAAGATGGAGAGTGAGGGACTGGGTGGCCCCTTCTCATCCTAGATTGCGTCGGAGCCCTGGTGCGAGTGACCTAGTCACTTCGCATGAGAAAGGAGGGAAGCATCGGTTGAGAAACCTTGCTTCGATGGGATGAGCTCGAGAGTGCAAGGATCATGAAATCCATGACTCTAAAGGAGTTCAAAAACTCCATAGCCATTTTATGGTGTGGGTTATGTGTTGTGCAAGTTTGCAAACAAACAGAACCAGCGATAGGGTCATGCGTTCCCAATGGAGTCGTCAGCTAGTCGGCCCTGGATTTTTATCTACGGGCCCCCCACAGGTCTCACACGAGAGGGAAAGAAAGGCCCTCTTCTTAAGAAACTCTTTTGAGCCCTCCCTCTTGTTTCTAAAGAGAGGAAGAGGAGAGAGCTCGTTTGTATGTTTTGTGCCCCCCCCTATTGGGTTCACACGCATGTGTGCGTAAGGATGACTCCTGTGCCCACTAGGATAAGGGTTAGATGGTGCAATGTGTGTGTGATGGAAGAATGAGTACGAGTTAGGGCTTACCTCACATGGCAGGGATCGATGCACCTAGGCTCGAAGCCCTCTTATATCAGTGAGAAAGCCCCCTAGCCTCCAAGGCTTGGTCTGGCTTCAACTCCCTTGCGAACTTTCCATAGCGTAGGTACCCACTCAATAAAATGGCTTAGAATGTCGTCCCTTTTGCTCACCCTTTCTCGATACGGTTTTAGAGGGACTTTTGGGGTTTTAAGAGATAAGGAAGGAAGATAATAGAAATATAATAGAGAGAAGAATAGAGCAGAGAAGAATAAAGAGAGGACAGAGAATCACCCAAGAATTGGGCAGCCTTTCGGCGTCACCTCTCCAAGGAGGTATTTACCAGAAGACAAAGAAGTTATTGGGCTCCATGCCTCAATACACTAGAGGATTCACAAGAGACTACACTGACCAGATAAGTCTGACCAAAATGAATCTCGGAAGAGCCCCCTAGAGATCAATAGAAAGAGAAATGGGAGAGGAAGAGAAGAAAAGAAAAGAAGAGGGGAGGTAAGAAGAAGAGAAGAAAAGGAGAAGAATAAAGAAGAGGAAGAAGGGAGAAGAAGCATCTCACACCTCTAACTGACCGTGTGTCGTGCTCCTTCGAAGTGAGGACTTATGGCTAGTACGCATTTTGAGGTGTTGAGAGGGGCAATGAAGAAGACAATAAAGGAGAACAAGAAAGAAGAGGAAGAAGAGAGAAGCCTCTCACTCCTCTAAGTGACCGTGTGTCGCGTGCCTCTGAAGTGAGGACTTATGGCGGGTACAGTTTTGACGCATTGAGAGGGGAGATGGAGGAGGGGGCGTAGAGAAATAGAGGGAAAACGAGGAAGAATAAAATAAAAATAAATAAACAAAGAAGAAGAGTAAGAGTACAAGAGAGAGAAGGGAAGAAAGAAGATGAAGGTAAGAAGAGAAGGAGAGAGAGAGTGTGTGATGAGGGTATGGGAAAGAGTGAGTGTGTAAGTGAGAGGAGTAGATGAGGGGGAGGTGAGAGATAAAAGAGAGAGGAAAGGGAATGGGGCAGAGGCTAGCCCACTTCCCTTAAGGTAGAGAGATAAGAGAGTGAGAGGGATGAGAGAAGAGAGAAAGAGAGGGAGAGAAGGGAGTGGGGTAGCGGCTAGTCCTCTCCCCTTTGGGTAAGAGAGATGAGAGAGTGAGAGGAAGAGAAGAGAGAAAGAGAGGAAGAGAAGGGAGTGGAGCAGCAGCTAGCCCTCTCCCCTTTGGGTGAGAGAGTAAGAAAGGGTAAGGGAGGAGAGAAGAGAGGGAGATTTGAGGGAGTGAGAAATGAGAGAGTGAGGAGAGAGAAAGAAGGAGAGAAAGAGAGCGAGGCAGCGCCTAGCCCGCTGCCATTTGAGGTGGGGGAGACATGAGAGAGTGAGGGGCTGAGAGAGAAGAAAGAGAGGCTATGGGGCAGGGTATAAGCAGCTGTCCCGGCTTGAGAGAGAGAGAGTGGGAGTATGGGAGAGAAGGAGAGAGAATAGAGAGTGGGGCAGCGGCTAGTCCGCTGTCCCAAGTTGAGAGGGAGAGACGTGGGAGAGACGTGAGAGAGAGATAAAGGCAAGAGAAAGAAGAAGAAAGAAGAAGAAAGAAGAAGAAAAAGAAGAAAGTAGAAGAAGAAAGAAGAAGAAGAAGAAGAAGAAGAAGAAGGGAGAAGAAGAGAGAGAATAGGACCGGTTACCTAAGCGGGCAAGGTGAAGACTCAAACCCACTGGTTGGGTGTGCTTCCCTCAGATCCTTTGAAGGTGAAGGTGCTTGAGAGAAGGGCTTGGGTCCTTGGGTGAAGGCTAGGTTTAAGGCCGGGTTGGCCCCTAGGCTAAGAGTATGGTTAGGGTAGGATGGGTTTGATGGGCTAAGGTGTATGGTTGGTTTGGATTAAGTAGGTTAGGGTAATATAAGGATTATGGCTTGAATGGTCTATGGACTAGTGAGAGCTAGGTGGTAAGGTGGTATAGAGTATGGATAGAAGGGACTAGGAATGGGTACGGAGTAGGAATGAATATGGTGTAGAGACTAGGGATATGTGTGAACTATAGGTAATGTAAGCTTATAGTCTAGGTGTGGACTATGGTCTAAGGGTGGACTAGAGACTAGGATTGGGTAGGTGTGGACTATGGTCTAGGTTCGGGTAGGGTGGCCCAAAGGGTATTCTTCTTAGGGGTAAAAGACTTCTCTCTCCTCTTTCTTGAGGTAGGAAAGAGGCACACACACAAAGAAAGAGCAAGCACAAAGCATTTCTTAATGAAATTTTACCGTCTTTACACCTTAGGTTTCAAATGAAATGTAAAGAACTTATATAGTAATTGCCCCAAACATTGGTGGATGAAGAAAAGTAAACCAAATTGCAAAAAAATGCATATTTTTGTAATAAAAAGTGAAATTCGTTTTTTGGGAAAAAATAACTTTTTGCCCCTCACAACTTTCATCGAAATGACTAAATGGTCCCCAAAAAGGGGCATCATGGTTTGCTTGTCATTCGGGGCTCATTTGGGCTCTTTCCATTGAGCTTTTAGGCAATCTACCATCGGAAAAGTGATCTTCACGCCGAGGGGATCGTTTGGTGTGCATTATTAAGGTTGAGTCGGAGATTTGAGGGTGTTCTCAAAATCTGGCCAAACTCATGAACTTACAATCTTGAAACTTCGATCTTGCTCATTATTCATTATTTTGTGCCACTTTCTTCATCATAAATGGACGAGAAGCTTATTACGGTCATTTTTCCATAAAAATCTCTTCGTTTGGATGCCGAATGATCCCTTTCTATATTGGGGAGGTGGCCAGAAAATGGTACTCTAGCCACGGACAAATGCTTTTTTTGTAATCTTCAATAGAGCATCTTTCCAGATTTCATTTTGAGCGGATGAGTAGTCAAATTGAAGCTCTCTGAGCTATAGCCGCAACGAACCCAGCATTGAGGCGATAGGAATCTGAAATCTCAAGATATAGGCCTTGGAATGAAGAGATATGTGACTATAAATTTCTGTATTTTCATAGTTTTTGGTGACCTTCTCTCTAAGATTTCTCCTAAACCGTGACGTCCCATGGTGCATGCCACCTATCAAATTGTAGGGTTTGATGAGGGCAATAACGTACTCAAATTTGGGATCGATTCGGTCTAAGACAAGGTTTATAAAAACGCAGTTACTATAAATAGTAACTAGTTCAAAGAGCTGAAGTAAATAGTAAAACGTTTACTATTTTTGGGAAGTATGACCTAAGAAGGTCAAAATGAGCTGAAATTTGGCGTAGAGGTTGTTCTTGGCATCCCGAATCCGTTAGCAGTGGTATCATAGTCATTGGAGATCTCTAGAGTAGAGTTCCGGTTATAGTGTAATGTATCATGCTAGAAAATTGCCCTTTTCAGTAGGTACGACCTAGGATGGTTGGATTGGGCTGAAACTTGGGACAATGATTATTCTCGAGCTTTTGAATCTATTGGAGGAGGTCCCATAGTCATTGGAGGTCTCTAGAGTAAAGTTCCAACTATGGTCTACCATAGCATGATAGAAACTTAGGCTGAAAAAATGGACTTTGTACCTGTTTCTTCCATTTACGTCTTAATTGACCGAAACTTGGAGGGGATCCTTAGATAGTCACAGGGGATCCATATGCTCAATCTAGGAGTGAAATGATGTCTCTATCATGGTTTTAAAAAATAAGGCTTCTTTGATCAAGGTTTTCATAGTCCATAAGCATTTTTGGTAACTGTTGATCTAGGTTACCACTAGCTTCTTCATTATTCGCATCAGGGATACAAGTCTGTCAAAAATACCTTACAACAATAAATTATGAACAAATTGTGAATAGAGAAAAAAAACCAATTATGACACGTTTTAGTAAGTGCAACATCAAGTATACACACAAAAAAATCTATTTTAGATCCTAACACATTTTAGTTCTCTTATAATTAGCTACAAAAAAGTGTGCGATATAACAATAGCAGTAAGTGCTGCATCAAATAAACGAACAAAAAGGATCCTAAAAAGTACCTTTGTCAAGTTGCATGAAGACTACAATAGTAGGCAAAAATAAAAAAAATAAAAGAAGGAAAAAGTTTACCTAACAATAAGACAATATTTTTTTTTTTTTTGGGTGAGCTCGAGAGAAGCTTGAGAGAACGAGCTTCAAATAGGCTCAAGAGAAGAGCAACCAATTCAGAAGCCTCAAATAGGCTCTAGAGAAGAGCCACCAAGACCGAAGCCAATGCACAATACGTTTTAAAAAATACCCATATAATAACTAAAATATTTACGTGAGAGAGGCAAGTCTTATTGAGCAATAGTATCACAAATGCGAGAGCACTAATCCTCAAAGACACAAACCGACAAATTAGTTAAAATTAGCCTTAAAAAATCAACCATTATATATTTCATTCTCACGATCGACGATTGCCTTTCCTCCGCCGCCATACACCATTGGCTCTCTCATATTCCATTTCTTTCTCTTTTTGTGTCACGTTCGACGACGAGAAAACATCAGCAAAAGAATTACTTCTATAACATATCAGTATCTTTGGAGATAGAAGAGAACTATTGATGTTGAGAAACTACTCCTTAATAATTCAATGCAATAGAAACCATAAAACTAACTATGACTACTCCTTAATAATTCAATGCAATAGAAACCATAAAACTAAGTATGATCGCAACGATTTGAAGTCAAAGAGAGCCATGCTAAAGAAAACTAAGCATGATCTAATCGATTTGAAGTCAGAGAACCATGTTGGAAGATATTCTTCATGCCCCGCTCAATAAAAGACCCAACAAACTTGCCTCATCTCTCACGCAATTATCACCACCTACAACCGAGTCTCCCTTCTCCCCTGTCCTTCTCTTTCTCTATTCCCATGCACCAGGAGGTAGCTGGCTGCTACCCCCTTCTTCCCATTCTTGCCAATCTCTCTTCTATCTTCGCCTGTCTAGAACCCATCGCAGCCCCTCATCAGCTGCAATTTCCGCCTCCTCTTCCTTCACTGGCGCCCACTTTTCACCACCATCTCAGCCGCTCACCTTCTTCCACCCTGCTGCCACAAATTACAGAAGCCATCTTCCTTCTCCCATCAACAACCTCTGCCTACTACTGCCACTCCCCCGCTCTTCGCTATCGTTCATCTCCACTGCGATCAGGTTGCGAACCATCTCCACTGCAACCAGCAACCATTGGCCTTTCTCTCATTGCCACCCATCTCTTCCAGCCATTTCCGCCTCCCTTGCTATTTCACGCAGCCATCTTCGCCATCGGTCTGCCATTTCCTCAATCTTCTCTCGCTCGACTTTCTTGCGTTCCCCATGTTCCTGTGCTCTCTTCTGCAGCCTCCCTTTTTCTCACTAAAAAAACCCGATAGCGAAACCCCTCTCACGGCCTCCTCTTCATTTCGTTCCCCCCAATCTTTTTCGTCTAGTTTTCGTTTCGCCCTTTTTGCGCTGAACCGTTCCATGGTCTCTCCTGCCTTCTAGTGTCTTCTTCTCTCATTCTAAGGAAAAAACCCAATTTTCTATCTACGTCTCTCTCTCTCTGTAAAGCTCAACAACAAGTCCTCATCCTCCCTCATTCAGTCATTTTTTTATTCAACTCTCCTTTCCTCCGCTCATAAAAAAAACACAATTCCCAAGCGTCAAACTCTCTCTCTCTTCACCAAACTCCACTTTCCTTTTCATTTTATGCATTTTATTTTACCTTAGTCCCACTCATTTGTCTTTTATGCGCTTTGTTACTTTACGTTGTTTTACTTTATCTCCATTATTTATCTTACTTCACTCCCCCTTTTATTTCACCTTAACCCATTTCATTCTATCACTTTATGTTACTTTATTCACTCATTTTATTTTCCCTTGTCCTATTTTATTTCCCTTTCTAGTTTCATTCATTTTTTTTATTTTAATTTAATCATCTCTATCTCATTTTATTTTATTCCACTTCATTTTACTTTGTTCACTTCACTTTATTTATTTTACTTCATTTCATTTAATTTTGATTTATTTAATTCTAAGCCTATTTTTCTAAAATTTTATTTTAATTTATCACTCTCATTTTATTTTATTTTCCAGCACTTTTATCTCACCATCACTCTTATTTTCACTTTCGACTCTTTCTTTCTCTTCATTGCATCTTTGACTAGAGGGCAGACTGAGCCTTGTGCTCGTGCGAGTCTTGTCGTCGAGAAGTATTGTCATCGCGCCGGTCTAAGTTACCGTGCCCATCTTGCTGTCACGTCAGCTTTTCCTTTGTGTTAGATTGGTCGGTGTTGGCTTTTTGTCGTCGTGCAGAGCTACTGTGCCTGTCTTGCTATCACGTTAAGTAGATTACCGGATCAGTCTTGCCACCGTGTTGGACTAGCTGTCGGGACAGTCTTATCGTCGAGCAATGCCGTCGCGCTGATCTGAGTTACCGAGCCCGTCTTACTGCCACGTCAAACCACCCGTCGCGCCAATCCTGTCACTGGATTAGTCAAGTTACCTGGTTGAGCTTCTTCTCTCATTTTCATTTCTTTTATTTTTTTATGGCAAGGTAGGGTCCTATGACCCACACCTCTGTTTTTTTATATGTGTGTGTGTTTGCAGGAAAGAAGAAACAGGTCAAGGGGGGCGATTCCAAACCGGCCGTAGGCCAGGGGGCATTCCAACGTGATTTAAGAGAGCGCCCACAAGAGCCAGCTCGAGTGTGTCACAGACCCACGTGAGGTAAGTCCCACCTTATGACCCAAATTCATCTCTCACTAGTTGGACACCTGCCCTTGTTCTGTGAATAAGGTTCTCGAGATAGCGATCTCAGGTCCCGGGTCTTCCGAACCTGAGATACGTGTCACCCGATCACCTAGATCTCGGGAGGCGAGATCGAGGCACCAAACCAAACCACGCTAAGAGAACATAGTGCATCAAAGAAGGACAAAAGGAATGTACCCAAAAAATCTCAATATGAAACTTGAATATGTGGGAGACGGTATGGAAAATCATGAAAGCGATGTTTTAGAGTGTTGTAAGCTTCCCTTTCTTTATTATAAACGTTAGAAATATTTTTGTAGTGGAGGAACATTCATGCACATTTAAAAATACTTTAATTGGGTCTCTCATTTATTAGAAAGGAAAATATGGGAAGATATTAAAGAGAATTTTGGAGAAATCGTGGGTGAGAGAGCAAGTGCATATAGATATTAGAGAGAGAAAATAAATATAATCTTTATATTTACTGGCAACTTTAATGAGGAAGATGTGCATCGATAAATACCTATTAACCTATTTGAATTTTATACATGCACATACAAATACATATTAATTATTAATAAATAAATACATCAAACCATATATATGTGCACATATGGTAGTAATGTACTATTAAATTTTATATAATTATTTACGATGAAAATCTAACAGATCTTTCGATAAAAATCTCTCAAATTTTAACACCTTAAACTAATTAGAAATATGTAAATAAAGTGGTAGAGAAAGTGGGACAGATAGAATTCAGATCTGAGACCAGATTTGCCCGGAATAAGCAGATCTATTCTCAGATCTGTGGCAGAGCCAGCATGATCCAGAGCATAAAAATATGATTTTTATGACAAGTTAACAGATAAAAAATAAATAAAAGAAGCAAAACAGTAAAAAGAAGAAGAAATAGAGATGAAAAAATAATACCAAACCGAGCCCGATGGCCCAAGACTCCCGAAACTTGGAGGACTCGCCCGTATCAGAACCTGTCATCTTTGCCTCTCTGATTCGGATGTTAACCAACATAGTTCTGGTGTAAAAGGTTAGATCTAGGGTTGTTGTGCCCTAATTCTAGTTTTAATTTAGTGTGTCCTAGGTCTAGGTTTTCTCAGTCGTGGGGGTTAGGACTTCAAGAGACTATGGTTTCTATCTGCTCTATGGTTTTCAAGAGGTTGAATATGAATTATGAGATTTTCTCTAATTTTTTGGGATTTTTTCTAAATTTTTAGGAATTTTCTAAGGGTTTTCCTATTTTTTGGTATTTTTGGGTAATTTCCTTAATATCAAGAATTTTTAAGGTTTTTTTTTTTGTCTCTTTTTCTCTCTCCTTTTGGGTTAGGGAGAGGGGATAATTAAATTTGGTCTACTAGGATAATGTGGTCCTAAGGGTTCAGAAAA
>NW_006499799.1:726813-758976 GCF_000471905.2 Amborella trichopoda
CTACCTTTCGAGAGGCAGGTGAACGTCAAATATAAAGCAGACATTTTAAATTTCTTCCTGAAGTCACGTGGTCAGGGGGCACACCAACTATCCCTCCAAGTCATTGCGCTCACCGAGCTCACCCACTTAGGGCAATTTTCCTCATAGGGTTTTTGGCGTTAGATGTCGGTGAGTTACACAAGCTTGAAACTCGAGTTGGATTTTCTAACCATGCCACTTAACTTCAAGGGTTTTTGTAGTTTGAATTTTTAACCATGGCATTTTCTTTGATCTCCTTAGGGTTTCCTAAGGCTGTACGAAAAGGCTTTCTATAAGAAGAGACTTGTCTGAACGAATCTGAAGTGAGAGACGAGGCAGCAACGCTGCAATCACGGCAAAGTGGTAATTATAATATACGAGTGTCCAAGCTCCTTTGTTTTTTTAAGACTTTTTTAGAATTTTTTTAAAAGCAATGGGTGATTTGAAATAAAGCCCGAAGCAACGACAGGTTATGATTTTAACAAAGAAATTAAATTTTTAGACAACACAAGACATATAGTGAAAATTTTGAAAAGAGAAAGTTATTTCGAAAAACAAGTTTGGTTAGCAGTTTTAACTCCTGCAACAATAGAGCCCTCTAAGCAGTTTAGCGTCATGTAGCGATGGACCATACACTCGACTCTTTTACGTCAATACGGGGATAGACGAAATCCATCGAATATGGTGGTTGCGCCCTGAATACACCCGACCTTTTTGCATCATACGAGGCTACACAGTATCTGCCCCAACTCTTTTACATCGCATAAGTTTGACGTTTTTCCATCAAATATGGTGGTTGTGCCCTGGATACACCCAACCTTTTACATCATACGGGGATAGATGGTACCTGCCTCGGCTCTTTTACGTCGCACGAGTTTGACATTTTTTCATCAAACAAGGTGGTTGTGCCCTGGATACACCCGACCTTTCACGTCATACGGAGATAAACGGCACCTGCCTCTGCTCTTTTACATCGCACGAGTTTGACGTTTTTTCATTGAAACAGAGTGGTTGTGCTCTAGATACACCTGACCTTACACGTCATACAGAAATAGATGGTACCTGTCTCAACTCTTTTACGTCGTATGAGTTTGACGTCTTTTTATTAAACAGGGTGGTTGTGCCTTGAATACATCTGACCTTCCACGTCATACGGGGATAGAATGTACCTTCCTCGGCTCTTTTACGTAGCACGAGTTTGACATCTTTCGATTGAAACAGGGTGGTTGTCCCCTAAATACACCCGATCTTTCACACCATACGGGCATAGACGGTACCTGCCTCGGCTCTTTTACGTCGCACTAGTTTGATGTCTTTCCCTTGAAATACGGTGGTTGTACCCTGAATATATCTGACCTTTTACATCATATGGGGGTAGACGATAGCTGCCTCGGCTCTTTTACATCGCACGAGTTTGACGTCTTTCCTGTCTCTGCTCTTTAATATCGCACGAGTTTGACGTTTTTCCCGTCTTGGCTCTTTAACGTCGCATGAGTTTGAAGTTTTTCCTGTCTTGGCTCTTTAACGTCGCACGAGTTTGAAGTTTTTCCTGTCTTGGCTCTTTAACGTCGCACGAGTTTGACATTTTTTTCTTGTCTCAACTTTTTAACGTTGCACGAGTTTGACACTTATCCTATCTCCTGTCTCGGCTCTTTTACATCACACGAGTTTGATGTTTATCCTATCTCGGCTCTTTTACATCGCACGAGTTTAATGTTTATCCAGTCTCAACTCTTTTATGTCGCACGAATTTGACGTTTATCCTGTGTCGACTCTTTTACGTCACACTAATTTGA
The DNA here is from genome assembly GCF_000471905.2 of Amborella trichopoda. Next base: position 728,628 of record NW_006499799.1, read on the forward strand.
CGTTTTACGAATTGGACTTTGGGACATCGTATGCACACACGGGGATAAGCTTTCCTCATTTTGCCTCAAGGGATCCGGTCAAGAGAAAAACGCTCCCAGACTAGCCAATATCGTCATTGGTAGTTAGTAATTATACTCATACAACTATGGAGTGTCTGGCTAGTTTCAAACCTTCATAACAAGCGTAGGAAGTTGGCTTCGAGAATGAGGCCAAATCGACTAACAGTTTAACCTCTTGCAGTGATGGAGGAAGTCCTTTCTAAAAGGGTTTTGGAACTGAAGGATTTTAACATGCAGATTGAAAAATGGCTTTTAAAAGGGACAGGCCTTATAGTTTTACCACTTGTGGCCCCTTTGGTGGTCATTTTCTTTATTACATTTTACCCAAAGATAATGAAAGGAATTCCTTGTGGGATCGTAAGAACTCAAAAGTCTCGAAATTGTCTTTTTACCTTTGGAGCTTTCATCTCGTACTTTGCGGGTCCATGAAGAGTTCTCTGGATTCTTGCTGAGCTTCCATCTTGGAGAGGTCCGATGTTCTTCCAAGATTCGTCGAAGTCGCTTCGGTTTTCCATTCATATCACGCTCCCGCATCTTTCTAAGTTGGTTATGTTGGGAACCTGTAGGGTTTAGGAGGAGTCTTCGTCCTCGAGGTCTGCTTGTGTCGTATTGATAGAACTTGCAAGTACTTGTTTGTACTTGAGTGTTTTTTAATCAAAAGGTCCTTCTTGGAGATATTTTTTTCTTTCTTTCTTTTCTTTTTTTTTTTTTTTTTTTTTATGCCTTTTCAAGTTTTCACCACTCTTTTGAGCCCATTACGAGTAGTATTTTCGAAGATACATCGCATTGATGAGGTCATTGAGCTCACACCCCTCCTGTTTCTTGATCTTGTAATAATGCCTGCGTGCATTCGGGTGACCACGAATGGCCCCTCCCAATTAGGTTTGAACTTGCCTAAAGGGTGTGGGTTTGCAAGAGTGTGGAAGATTTTCTTGAGTACCATATCCACTTCCCTGAACTGTCGAGGAACAACTTTACTTTGGTATACCCTCTCGATTCTACGCTGGTACGCAATAATATTTTGTATTGCTCATAGTCGTCTTTCATCCAAATTAATGAGGGTAGCGATTCGTGCTTCGATTTTTTGTTCCTCATCTGAATCTTTATGAATAAGCACTCGGAGAGACAGTATCTCAACTTCAATGGGTAACACTACTTCCATACCATACACCAATGAGTACGGGGTCATGCCAGTAGGAGTCTTCTCAGTTGTCCGATAGGCCCATAGCGCGTCATTTATATTTTTGTCTCAACCATAGCGCGTCATTTATATTTTTCGTCTCAATCTTTGCCACCTTCTGTTATTCTGTCTATAATTCTGAGAAGTCCTTTGTTTGTAGCCTCTGCTTGTCCATTTCCTTGAGGGTAGTAAGGTGTAGAGAATTTTTGCGTTATCCCAAACATTTTACACACCTTAGAGACGTTTTCATTTTTGAGATTTGACCCATTGTCAGTAATGATTGACTCAGGAACACCGAACCTGAATACAATATTGTTCTTTATGAAACGAGCAACATGTCCGTCAATTTTGACAAATGATGCAGCCTCTACCCATTTGGTGAAGTACTCTGTAGCCGTTAATATAAAACGGTAGCCATTTGAGGCTTTCGATGAGATCATTCCGAGGATATCAAGACCCCACATGGAAATGGAAAGGGTCATACAGGCGGTGTTGAGTTGAGTGGTACGGATGGTGCATGGATGAGGTCTCCATAAGGCTGACATTTGAGACATCTCTTCACGAACTTCCAACAATCTTCAGCCATGGTGGTCCAGTAATAGACTTGGTACCTGATTTTTTGAGCTAAGGTGGCTACACCAGAATGACCTCCTTCATTGTGTAACTTTGTAATACTTGGTCGATTTCTGGCTGATCAAGATACCATAGAATGATGCCATCGAATAACTTTTTGAACAGGAGATCACCTCTTACTAAGAATCCCATAGAAAACCTTTAAAGGGCCTCTTTATCTTTTTTTGTGGCTATTTCAAGGTATATATCTTTCAGCAAGGACAGAACATCGTGGAACCATGGTTTTGCCTTAACTAGTGCATCTGAAGCCATGAGAGATACCTCCCCATCGTTCTCATTTTCTTGCTCTATTTCTTCTTCGATCCTTGGTGGGAAAGGATCATATTTGTTCCTGATATAGAATGGTAGCGTGATGATTTCTGGAGGAATATCAACCATTGAAGCAACAGTCACAAGGGCATCGGTCGATTATTTTCCCGTCAACCTATTATTTTCCCTAGTTACAAGCTGAAAGGTGGTTTTCTTGAAATGTGGGACCATCTTTTCCACCTTTTCTTGATAGGGCTTGAGTTTTTTTTCTTTCACCTTGTAAATCCCTTGAACTTGGTTTATGACGAGTAAAGAGTCACCAATCACTCATATTTGTTGGATTTTCATTCCTATGGCATTCTCTAGCCCGACTATCAAGGCTTCATATTCAGCAACATTATTGGTACATGGGAAATTTAATCTGATGGTTGTTGGTATTAAAATCTTCTCCGATGAGCATAGTATGACTCCTATACCTGACCCATATTCATTCCTTGCACCATCGAAGTATAGCTCCCAAATTGATTCCTCAATTATGAAGAGGTTCTCATCAAGGAGATCCGTGTTGACGTGAATGTTATCTGATAGTGCGTGTTCAGCAAAGTGGTCAGCAATGGCTTGTCCTTCGATTGATGTTTTGGAGACATATTCGATCTCGAACTCGCTCAATAGCATTCTCCACTTCGCCAAATGTCCATTCAGGGCTGGTCTCTTCAATAGGTACTTGAGTGGGTCTATTTTTGAGATGAGCATGGCTGAATGAGATAAGACATAGTGTCTTAATTTCTGCATGGCCCACACAAGCATCAAGCAATGCTTCTCCACATCTGTGTATCTTGTCTCATAGTCCAACATAGTCTTGCTGATGTAGTATATCGTTTGTTCTTTTCCATGGTCATCGTATTATCCTAACATTTCCCTCATGGTCTTGTCTCTCACTGACATGTATAGAAATAGGGGTTTGTCTAGACTAGGAGTACTAAGGATGGGAGGTTTTGGTGAGGTACTCCTTGATTTGATCAAACGCTTTTTCGAACTCATTATCCCATATGAATGGGGTATCTTTCTTGAGTAGTCTATTAAATGGCGCGCACTTGTTTGCTAGTTGTGAGATGAAACGCCTTATGTATGCAACTTTGCAGCCCACGAATTTCTTTGATATTTTGAGGAGAGGGAATTTCAGTGATGGCTCGTATTTTGGACCGGTCCACCTCAATGCCTCTTTGGCTTACTATAAAGCCTAGTAATTTGCTAGATTCAACCCCAAAGGCACATTTTTGCAGATTGAGTTTGAGTTGATGTTTCCGGAACCTTTCAAAAATAGTCCTCAGGTTGGTGAGATGATCAGTCCTGGTCTTCGACTGGACCAGAATGTAATCGACATAGTCTTCTATGATGGTGTGCATTAAGTCATGGAAGATGCTAGTCATTGTCCGCTGATAAGTTGCCCCTGCATTTCTTAGCCAGAAAGGCATGACTTTGTAGCTGTAAGTTCCCCATTGCATTATGAACGAAGTCTTGGTCTGGTCTTCTACTGCCATGATGATCTGGTTGTAACCTAAGAAGTCGTCCATGAATGATAACATCTCGTGCCCCACAGTATTGTCGACCAAGGCATCTAAGTTTGGTACTGGAATTGTCCTTTGGGCATGCCTTGTTGAGGTCTCTGTAGTCAATACACACTCGGATCCTCTTGTCTTTCTTGGGTACGACCACTATGTTGGCCAACCATTCTGAGTAATCAATGTGGGTAATGAACTTTGCTTTGAGTAGCTTGTCGATTTCTTCCTTAATTTTGAGCTCAAAGTGGGTCTTTTGACGTCGGAATTTCTGTCGTATAGGTTTGCCCCTTCGTTGAATATTAGGTGATGTTGCACCAATGTGGGATCTAGCCCTGGCATATCATCATACGACCAGGTGAAGACATCGTGATATTCCTTGAGAAAGAAAATCATATTTTTCCTCTCCTCAGGAGATAGGGAAGTTCCAATCTTGGTTAACCTTAGATCCTTCTCAATTCTTAGGTTTATGTCGATCGTCTCCTCGATGATAGTCGTTGGGTCACCATCAAACCTTTTCTTGAATTGCTCAACATGGGAAGTGAGTTCCTCAGGTTGAGGGATTTCTTCAGACTCTTGGCTCTCTTGATCTTCCTCTTGGCCATCCAATTCGTCATTTTGAGTATTGTGCACCGTTATTGGGCCATCTTGAGTGTTCACCATTTTTTGTAAATTCTTTTTCATTATTATCAGTTTTCTCATGTTTTGATTTTTCAGCAGTTTTTTATATAACACAAGAGGTGTCCCTTATGGGACTCAAGAGAGAAATGTTGGGGACTAGATGCGTAGGGTGGTTAGATGGCCACCCTGCGCCTATCCATTTTTTGGGACCGAGGCTTGAAGGTGCCGCTGGTACGCTTCCAACGATTCTCGAGATAAGGGAGTTATCGACCAATTTCGTTCCTCGGTTTGAATCGGTGAATGAGCACGCTTGGCTGTGTTAGAGCCAATTTAGGCATAACTTCAAATCTAGGTCAGCCAAAAGGTCTTCAATTCCCAGTTCTTGTGTGTGCTGAGATGTGGAAGAAGAGTTATTCCCATTTGGGAATTCAAGGATCACCTTAGGCCATTTTGAAGGACGGGTATCGAGAGGATTGAGGCTTTGAATGCCTCCAGATACAAAGCCGAAAAACTTGAAGGCTTCATCCGGCTTTGCAATAAGGTGAGAGAACACCCGATACCTCTTCGATCTCCGTTTTCAGTTTTGGCTTCGAATGATTCAGAAATTGCCTCCATTACTCCTTGCCCTTGACTACCCAAGCCTTGGCCTAGTTGGAAGCCTTACGAGAAGAGCATGTGCCATGCTTCGAGGGACCCAAAACCATATCGATGTTGACATTGGATAATGTCATCCATCGATGCAGAAGTTTGTAAACTTTGAGGAACAGGGTTGCTGGCCTCTAGGCATAAAGTGGCACAATCGGCTTGCTCGAAAGAAGCGAGCAGAATTTCTCTGAGCTCAACCCCTACGACTAGCTTTCCATTATGTATACAAGGATTGATAGAAGCAGGGGGTTCGGCACATACCTTTGCGACACCATTTTTAGCTGGAAATTTGAGGCATTGATGGAGTGTAGAGGCAACCACGAGGTTTTCATGCAGCCACGATCTTCCTAACAGCATGTTAAAAGAAGGTTTTATGTCCAAGACATAATACTTTATCACTTTGACAGTAAGGCCGATCTTGAGTGTGAGCGGCAATATGCCTTCAGCTTATCTTTTGGTTCTGTCGTATGCAGCGATAGTTAGTTGACATGGCTTGAATTCATTCGAACTTTTGCCTATCTTCTTCACTGTTTTCATAGGGCATATGTTTAAGGATGCCCCATTATCAACAAACACCCTTCGTATCTCATATCCTTGCATGAAGACCATGATGTGCAGATATTGGACGTGAAATCGGTTAAAGCTGGTTGAGATGTCATCGTCTGTGAACACAATTGGTGATGGTGCCATCAGCTGGTTGATCATTCCGCACAACTCATCCGGATGTGTATTACTTGGGATGTGTGTCTTGGTAAGGACCTTCTCGATAAGGGCTCTATGGGCTGGTGAATTGGTGAGTAGCTCCAGGATGGATATTTGAGCCTAGTTCTTCTCGAGATGAGCTAGTAGATCGTATGTGGTTGTAGATCCTTGAATTTCCTTGTTTGGCTCGTGATCTACGACCCCCGATGATTGTTTGGTTTTTGAGGTATTTCACATTCTTTCATCGAGAGTATCGGCCATCAATTGAATGGGCTTCAACACTCAGCCTCTTCAGGTTAAGGAGTCGACCTCGCCAGTCTGAAGCTCGATAGGGTCAGCACTAGCAAGAGTAGTGGGAGACTTTAGGGTGTTCGCCCCTTATTTAGAAGGTGATGCCTTTTCATTGGTCCTAACCATATCAATCTCTAGTGTGTCATCTTTGTCATATCGGTCCCATTTAGGAAGGTTATCGATGGTTTGGAGATGAAGGGCTTAAGAGGCTCAAAAGATCTTCTTCAGGTTCTTGAAAGTGATGATCACAAGCCAATATAAACTGACTGGCATCCTCTTCTTCGTCTCCACACTCAATCATGTGAATGACAACATTCTCTTTTGAGTTGTCTTGAGCTCCAGGCTTTTCAGTAGTTGTGACCATATTTTTAGTGATGTCCCCCCTATTGATTAACCCTTGAATCACCTGTTTCAAAAATATGCAGTTTTTGAGTAGCATGGTTTTGATGCCATTTGCACCACCTGCTCTTATCCGTGACTGGAAATGGTGGTTTAGATGGTGGCAGGAGATAAACCATATTCTTAGTCAAAAGTAATTCCGACACTTTTTATAATGGGTTTTTTAGAGGGGTGAAATTATCCTCTGACCTTTGGTTATTATTTTGAGTGTTAACTCTAGGCTGACCCCTTCAGTTTTGATTCTGATTGCTGCGTTAGGCAGTTGAACCTTGGGCCGATCTATTAACAACGGTCTCATTAACCTGAGCAAAAGCATTCCCCTTGTTTTTGTTCTTATTTTGGGAAGTTGTTATTGGCTTTTTGTCTGTCTTGATGCTGAGAGGTGTCCCTCTAGCCCTTTCATGTCGTGCCACCCGCTCCATCATGGAGTCAAAATAGTGGGGGATAAGACCTTGGTTAAAGAAGGTCCTGTACAAAAGAGCAGCATTCTTTAAGACTATGGAGATCTTGGCTAGGTCTGTAAGTGGACATTCTATGACCCGCATTGCTGCCTCGCAAACTCAACCAATGAAATCCGCAAAGAATTCTCCTAGGTTTTGTTTTGTTGCACTGAGGTCGCTCGGGGAGCGAGGTCTTGGTGTCGACACGCGGTAGTGAGAGACGAATAAGTTGAACATTTCATCTAGAGTGATGTGTGGTCAAGCGGACATTGTTTTTCGATGCTAGTTCAAGGCCTCACCGGTTAATGTTTGTGAAAAGATGGCCTCCAGTTGGTTTAGCATGTCTCGCAAAGCACTAACGGAGAGAAGGCACACGTTGACGTGAGTATCTAGATCGCTCTTCCCATTGAACTTGTTTCTAAATTCTGGGACGACAAATCCCATGGGAAGGTCTTTCATGCCTCCAAGAGTCTCATGAACATAGGCCTTTGGGGGTAAAATTTCATGCATGCTCATTCTTACAAGCATATCCTGCATTACTTTTAAGGAGCCTTCTTATTGAGTATTTGGCATAGCAGTAGGCCCACTGGTTGGTGGTTTCCCAAGCTTAGACTGATAAGTTGAAAAGTTGAGGTATACGTTGGCCTTCATGGGCTTGAGGTTGATGAGTGTTGGAAGATATTTTTCATCATCATGGGGCCCCCGCTCAATAAAAGCCTAGAAAAACAGTAGAAATTTTGACAGTCTCATAATAGCCCCAAAATGGGATAAGATCTTCATGAGGTCTCCCAAAAGTCTCCCGTGCGGCCACCCTGCAACTCCATGCCATTGAAGGGACAGTCACGAACAGTGACTTTCGACACTCATATCTCACCCATCTCAAGTCAGATCATGCTCAAATTTGGTGAGCATGTTTTTCATATCAAGATGAACGATTCGATATGTGGCATGCCCCGTGACGATACCCGAGCGCGAAGAAAAGCCAGAGAGAAGTTGTTGATTTGTGCAAAAAGTGCAGGAAATTCAGCAGCATCGTGCCTTGCTCGAGCGTCCAAATCACGCCACTCGCGTGCCCGAGCAATGCGAGACAATTCCATCACATGTGTAAGGTCTTGGGCCATCTCTGATCCGAACCCCGTGCATGATGAACGGTCGAATTTTGCACACGAAGCCACTACAAATTCCGTCGCCGGAATTCCAGATTTCGGCCAAAATTTCAAAGTTGCAAAGTCTTCATTCGGGCATGGAATCGAGCTGTGTTTGATGTCTCGTGATCGTAACGGCATGCTAAGTGTGATCTAGTGAGAAAATCATTGAAAAACGTTAAGGAACAAACACATTATCGATCCGAAGTTTTAAGATCCATTCAAATTTCAAGTCACATGATGATTCACTAAAACCACGATCCATGGCTCGAGGTTGGTATCAAACTAATCGCCATGCCGATCCCTACAAGAAAACAATCATCTTTTGATCAATCATGCATCAGAAAGACCCCAGATCATCCATGAAAAATCATGCACGTTCTAGGGAACACAGGGACTGTTCTCGAATTCCATAAATTGCTAAGAAGGGGCAAATCTGTCATTTTGCACCCTATTTTCTAATTTCTTTTAAATCATTTTAATCTTAATTTTCAGAAATTAGGGTTACTTTATTTATCATCCACACATGTTTGGGGAAAATTCTATTTATACATACCATCATTGTACGCACCAAAACAAAAGGAAGACAGAATCAATCCCTCACAAAAGAGAGATTTTTTATTAAATATAGTTTCTATTTTTTACCATTGTTGGTTCACGTTTGTAGAGAGAGAGCAAGGTGAAAGAAACTGTTGATCGGTACCCCTAGGCTTGAGGTAGATCTTCTCTCTCTTCCTTTTCTTTTCTTATCTCTCTTCTTCTTCTTCTTCTTTCTCTTCCTCTGTTTCTTCTTCCTATTCACCGTTTGAGTTCCTCACGGAGGTTATGTACGGCAATGGCAGTACCGTGCATGCCTCTCTTGTGGTCTCACAGGGCGCACATGGTGATGGCAGTGCCACGTGCGAGTCTTCTTTCCCTTCTGTTCATCTATCTCTCTCTCCCAGTGAGGCATGCAGACGGCGCTGCTCATTACTGTCTGTAGATGTAACTTTGACGTCTCAGTGACGAGCCCAGATGGTGAAACTCGTTGCCGCCCATAGGGGTCTTTCCCTGTTGCGCGCCTATCGCAGACGGCGGCACCTATCACCGCCCGCTAGAGGCTTTGGCAACACCTATCGTCGTCCACGAGCTTCTTCGCAGACTCAGTGCCGATCACTGTCCGCGAGCATCCTCCGTGCATTCAGTGCTCATCGTTGTCCTTCATGCGTCCCACGCCTATCGCCGTCCTCCTCATGAGAACTATCATCGCGCGTTTCGCAAATGGCTTTCGTCGCATGCTCCATGAGAGGCTATCGGCGCCCATGCGGGGGCGCGCTACCTTGTTATGTTGCCAACGGCGATGTCTAGTGTCGTCTGCAGTCCTCTACTGACCCTCTAGCAGTGAGCAATAGTTTCTAGCGTCGTTCCAGAGTAGTGACACTGCTACTCCACGATCATGGGTGGCAACGCCTAGCACCGTCGGGACCCTATCCCCTCCGCTTTCTCGCTCTCTTTCTTTTCTCTCTCTTTCCTTCTCTTCACTCTTTTCTCTCCTCACTTGATTGAGGTGGACTTAACGTAGCATTTCCACATCGGTCTCGGTTTCAAGTAGTATTGATGTCGTGCTGGTCCTAAGTACCATGCCCGTCTTGCTACCACTCTGAGTAGGTCACTATTCGGTTATCAAGCTAGTCTTGTCCCTTCATTAAGTTTTGTTCTTTTTTCGACCTTTGCTCGAAACTTCCACTTCATCACTCTAACCCCGCATATTCTTAGCCACGAGGATGTGCAATGCCCTAAGAAAAGGATGGTCTCTTCGACCCACTTGTCTTGAAAATTAATCATAGTATATTACGCAGAAAATCAAGGATATTACAAGTCCAGGGAGGTGATTCTGAACCAACTAAAGCAGTTGGGGGGCTTTCCGACATGATCTAAGAGGGCGCCCACGCGAGCAAGCTCGAGTAATTCCCAAACCCACTTTAAATTCCTCTCTCATCGGTTGGTATACCGAGAGAGCGATCTGAAATCCTAGGTTCACTAGAAACCCGAGATATGTGCCACCAGATCATCTAGATCCGGAGGGTGAGATCAAGGCACCTAACCAGCTTGGCCACTCCACTAGGGACTTACTGCCCCTTAGTCGATTCTCTTCTTATTTGATTAGTATCCTCTTTTACTTTCTGCATTTTTTTCTATGGCACCTGGGTTGTTCAACCCGTTCATCGGAGTTGGGGATTTTCTCATCCCCGCACTCGTGACTGTTCCAGGGAAGCGAACTGCTCAAGCTTCCTTCTGTACTCTCCTTCTGAGTCATGACTCACGGTCCGGCTCCCAGGTTCTTTCCTTGGTTAACGCGAGAGGGGACTTAAAAGTCCCTGACTCCCCACTTCCTCACCCTGGTGGACCCTCCACCAAGGCCCCTTGCATCCCTTGCATCGGTGGCACGTCTGCCACCACACACAGCACACACCCTGCTATCGGCAAGTCCCTTGTCAGTCATATTGCTGAAGCATGCTGGAATGCTGCCCCCATCACTCTTGCGAGAGGCAAGCAAATTTTTGTTGCTCTTGAGGTTCGCCGCAAAGCAATCCCCTATACTCTTTCACCTCTCCAAACCTCTAAACTTAGAGACTCGTCACACCAAGGCGGAGACCCTACAGCCTCCACCTCTTGCACATATCCAAGGGCTCAGGGTCCATCCACTCGAGTCACACCTCAGGGCCGCCCCCACGTTGCCATGAGCTCGCATCAAGGGCTAGGCCTTCTTGGGCCGAACTCTGCGTGCACCGTGCATTCGCTTTCCACAACTCGAGGCAGCACTAGCTCTATGCCACCTCATGCACATGAGGGTCGACCGCTTCGTCCTCCCTCCCAATACACATGGCTCCACTCTGTGACAGATGAGCTTCCACCTCGTCCCTTACAAATGCAATCTCGTGGGTCTCAACCTCCCAAGGTGGAACTAATTGACCGAGCTCAGGTTGACCCCCAAGTCACCCGGACAGCTAACCCTAAAGGTGCACACGCACCACCCTTGCAGGTCCCTTCCCGACCCCAACTTAGACGGAGTCATGAACCAGCGCCTTCCCCTGCTGTTCTTCCAACACCAGGCAAGCACCTCGAGCCCTGGTACTCAAGGTATTCCCTAAGAGTACCATCTTGAGCCAGCCTCAGTTTAGCCATGCATATGGGCCCCACAAAGGAACTCGGGGCAACAACCTGATGTCAGACAAAGGCCTCCAACCTCTAAGGCCGAAACCCAGGTGCCTTCTGTCCTTGGACCCCACTCCCTGCTCCAACTCATAAACACGACCCTTGCATGTTCAAAGAAGGCGGGGCAGTCCAGGTCTCAAGCTCAGTTCTAGAATGAAGTCCACAGTCGTCTCAGGGTTAAGCAGAAGAGAGGTCTTCAGATCCTTACCAAGGAAGCCTCCAAGGCAGTCGAGGTTGCCACCCTTGATGACATCTTACCTCGTAACCCCTTTTCCCCCCTTCAAACTCCAGAACCTGAGCGACTCCAAGAGTATTGCTAGGGCATCACTGCCTAGAAGCCACAGTCCCAAGACCGTCGAGAACTGGTCCTTACAAGATCAGCATACAAGGCTCGAGTTCAGTCGGGGCAAGCTGAACCCCTACAGACTGACCTACCACCCATGACTCACCGACCCCGACGGTCCGCTCCACCTCCTGGCTCGGACCCCTCAGAGGAGACGGTCAATGTCATGGTGATCAATGACCCGGACGAAGCCCAAGAGGATAAAATGACCAAGTTCGAGGTAATGATGCAATCCAACCTTGAAAAGATGGAATGCCTAAAAGCCTCCAGCCCCACTTCCTCTCACCATGAGACCGATTCCCCGATCAGTGAGGATACAGTTCCTAGGCAAACTCCCCCACTGGTCTCCTAAGACAGTTCTGCCTCCCACAAGGTCTCCCAAACCGATATAGATGCTATGGTGGCCCATAGCCTCAAAAACAAGCTCTCAGTCATGCAAGAGGCGTCGCTCTACTAGAAACCATACCCTTAGTACATTGACCAAGTACCCTTCCCTCGAAACTATCAAAAGGGGAAGCTTCCCTTATTCAATGGTACTATGTCTTTGCACTAGCATGCTGCTCATTTCCAGGTGGCCTGTCGAGAGATGGCAACTGATGGACGACTCCTCCTCCACCAGTTCATCTATACTCTTGAAGGGCCCACCTTCCAGTGGTATGCTCGGCTGCCTCCCAACTCGGTACACACGTTGCAAGAGATGGAGCAGTTGTTTTACTAATGCTTCTACGAAGTCCAAAGGAACGTGAAGACTATCGAACTCCTCACCCTGATGCAAGACCCTAGTGACAGGTTGAGAAGTTCATCACCCGATGGAGAGAGTTAGCAGCCTTCCATGCCACTCCCATGACTGAGAAGGAACCGGTCCAGACCTACATACAAAACATGCTTCCTGAGATTGCGCTACATGTCGAGGCATCCAAAACACCGTCTATGTCAGAGCTCATCTCTAAGGAAGTTCGTATTGAGGGGTTGTTCAAGCACCATGGCAACCCTCGTCAACAACCCTCCGGCCCAAACTCTCGCTCCAACAGCCGGGGTAACCAAAAATCAATGATCAGTGCAGCCGTCATCGTGACTAACACAGAGAGCGCTGCCCCTCAGACTCTGGACCTCTCCAAGGCACAGATGCCTCAAACTGGAGGTAAGTAGCAGTCTTACAACAGTGTCCCTCTCCCAAAAAAATACTAAGAAAAACAATTTCTAAGCCCAGCACCAAAATAAGGTTTACCCCTTCAATAAGGAATGGACGCCTGCACTACTTCAACTGCTTCTAGAACATAACATGCTGGAGGCCAATATTGCAGAGTCAATGGGGTAGAAGACGAATGAGAAGTCCTGCGCTAATCACAAGACAGTAAGCTACCCTACTCACGACTACTATAAGCTCAATGACACTATCGAAGCCCTTATCAACAAGGGCAAAATAAAGCTCGAAGAGTTGAAGAAAGCGTTTGGGGCAACTGAGGCTTCTCACATAGTCATGATCCAAGAGGGTGATGAGGCACCCGCTATCCTCCATGCATTTTTCTCCATAATGCACGAAGAAGGACTCGTCACTCCCAAGTCGGCAAGACAGCCTAACTTCTTACCTCCAGGGACCGAGAACCTCTGGTGCGCATATCACCAAATATGAGGCCATGACATCAGCAAATGCACTGGCTTCCACAAGGCCAAGAAGCTTATGGTAACCCAGAAGGACACCCTCAAGTCCCAGCTCTGCCTATGCAAGACCGGGAACACTCCAAGCAAGACCCTCTACAGGCCCTCTTCGAGGCAATGCTCTGATAGGTTCTTGTCACTCCTAAGCCTGCCAGGCAGTCGAGGCGTCTTGCCCAAGGCACGAAAAAGCTCTGGTGCCCATATCACCAAGTATGGGGCCACGAACTCAACGAGTGCTCTGGCTTCGAAGCTATAGTCGCGAAGAAAGTCCATCAAGGCCACATTGTTTGTGCAGTCCTCCCAGAATGCATCCAGGTAGTCGTGCGTGTTCAAGAGGAAGTCACACTACAAACCCCTCATGAGCATACACTGGACTCTTCAGAGCCCTCTGAACTCTCTGCAACCTCCCCTTCAACCGCAGAACTACCATAAGAGCATCCAAAAGCAGACAGGGCACCTCTGCAAACCTGGCCAGGGCCACGAGAAAACCTATTCCTTGCTCGAAGAGCCTCGGCACTCTCCAAGGATGTTCGCAAGCACCTCGCGAAGGCCAACAACCCACTGAATCTCGTCAGAAATAGCTCCCTCTCTGCTGTAGATTTCGTCCGGGAAGTTTTAGCCTGGAAATCTCTCCCCAGAAGCTTAGGCCCTCTCTCTCTCTCTAAGAAAACTCTTCAATTGTTTAACCGAAGGGTAAAACAATAAAGAGTATCAGTACTGCAAACTGACCTCGTAAAAAATAAAATGACGCTCCAGTCCCCAGTTCCTGATGGCAATAAGATCAAGCCAAGGCGGGTCAAGCCTGAGACTCGAAAGGGTTATCGCCGCTAGCTTCACCCAAAGACTATCGCCACGCACTTCCTCAGGGGGCTTTCGTCGCATGCCTTGTCAAGACTATCGTCGTGTTCATCGTCAAAAAGTCATCGTCGCATACCTCATCAAGGGCTACTGCCTCTCGCTTCACCAAGGGACCTAATTCCATGTGCACATCATCTAAGCCTAATGCCGCATGCGCCATCCAACACTTATTACCACGCGCATGCCATGGCACTCCCATCTGAACCTTCGTCCTACATCCTCAGGAAGTTCACTCCCTACACCACATTCTCACTCTTCAGAGAGTCCAATCTTTGGTGACGGCTCTGTTCCCCTTGGAGACGTATTCCCTCACCACACTACGGTCTAGATGCATGAAACTGCATGGTCCAAACTATATGACCCTAAACTGTAGCAGCGGTCTAGATGCACGACCCTAAAAAGTATGGTCCAAACTATATGACCCTAAACTGTAGCGGCGGTCTAGATGCACAACCCTAAACTACATGGTCCAAACTATATAACCCTAAACTGTAGCAACGATCTAGATGCACGACCCTAAACTGCATGGTCCAAACTATATGACCCTAAACTGTAGCGATGGTCTAAATGCACGTCCCTAAACTGCATGGTCCAAACCATATGACCCTAAACTGTAGCGACGGTCTAGATGCACGTCCCTAAACGGCATGGTTCAAACTATATGACCCTAAACTGTAGCGATAGTCTAGATGTGCGTCCCTAAACTGCATGGTCCAAACTATATGACCCTAAATTGTAGCGGCGATCTAGATGCACGACCCTAATCTGCGTGGTCCAAACTATATGACCCTAAACTGTAACGACAATCTAGAGGCATGACCCTAAACTGCATGATCCAAACTATATGACCCTAAACTGTAGTGACGGTCTAAATGTACGACCCTAAACTGCATGGTCCAAACTATATGACCCTAAATTGTAGCAACGGTCTAGATGCACGACCCTAAATTGTATGGTCCAATCTATACGACCTTAAACTGTAGGGGAGGTCTAGTTGCACGACCTTAAACTACGTGGTCCTAGCTGTAGGACTTTAAACTTCATAGCCACGATCCAAGCTATATGACCCTAAACTATAGCACATGTTCTAGTGGCACGACATTAAACTGTACAATATACGGTCTTGGAGGCAAAGGCCTTAAACATGCCCTCAGGTCTCAGCGGATGGCCTTAAAACACGCCATATTGATGGTCCTGGTGGCATGACCTTAAACACGCTTCCTCAAAAAAAAAAGAATGATGAACATGGTGTGCACCGCCAAACGCCACCATGGGCAAAATATGTCAAAAAGAAAAAGGTAGACATAGTGAAAACCTACAAGGGCACTATGGGCAAAATTTTCAAATAAAGGGAGTGTGGTGAAAACCCTTCAGGGAACTCACTCTCAAATGACGGGAGTATTAATCCTCCCCTATGTGTCATCACGAGTAAATATGTCAAACGTCCTTGTAGCAATACGTTAAACTGCACAACATATAGTCCATTCGCACGACTATAAATTGCTTCCATGTTCCTACATGTCTCCATGTGGTTACCGCATGACACCCTCCTACACATCCTCTACTACATCCTCCTTCACAAGCTCCCAGTGAAAGGACACCACCCCTCTGATGTGGCCTCCCTAATCAAGGTCTGCCTCGGTTGTGACTGTGTGACTTCGAAGCAAAGCATGCACTTCAAAGCATGTGCCCGCCTCTACAAAGCCAAATATCAAAGAGGTGTACCGACTGTGAGGCTTCGAAGCAAAAGCATGTAATCATTAAGGCATGTGCTCGACTCTAATAGGTGTACCATAGTTTCAACTGTGAGGCTTTGAAGCAGAGCATGCACCTCAAAGCATGCACCCTCCTCTATAAAGCCATATATCAAAGAGGTGTACCACAGTTCCAGCTGTGAGGCTTCAAAGCATGCGCCCGCCTCTATAAATCCATATATCAAAGAAGTGTACCACAGTTCCAGCTATGAGGCTTCAAAGCAAAGCATGCACTTCAAAGTATGCGCCGACCTCTATAAATCCATCTATTAAAGAGGTGTACCACAGTTTTGACTGTGAGGCTTCAAAGCAAAGCATGCAAGGCATGCACCCACCTCTACAAAGCAGTGTCTGTAAGGGGCATACCGCAGTCTCAACAGTATATCCCTACACCTGATAAGGTGCTTTCGTCACCCATTGTACCCATTCCATGCATCACCATTACCTCAAGTTTTTCTAGTTGAATCACACCACTCATATCCCCTTTAGGCCTCCGTCATGCACCTTAATTGCCAATGACCACACTTCTTGTCATGTGTGCCCTTATGCTAGACCCCGTTACTGTCGGGTGTGTTCTACTACTATCCCCAATGGGGTTAAACCTAGACTCCAGCCTGTCATCCCCAGTGAAGTTACATGAAGCCTCTTCCTTCACCCCAGAGGGTCGCACTTACCCCTTCAACCCCCAATGGGTTTGTTTCGTACCAACATCCCAGTGGGAGTCACATCCGACTGCGACCCACTATCCCTAGGGAGTTAGGAACATTCTTATCCCTTCAACCCTCAGTGAGATTCATCTGTGCTCTAGCATGTCATTCTCATCAGAGTCACATGCATGTCATTCTCAGCAGAGTCACATGCATGTCATCACTCATTAGCCCCGTGAAGTCACACTGGCCGGCCTAATCCCCAGTGAAGATTCGCTTCCACTTGCCACTCTTCGTAAGGTCACCATCTTCATCTAAAGCTCTCCGCTTGTGAATAGCCTTAACTATTTTATCCCCACGGAATCAGATTGCTATTCACAGACCTATCCCTCATGGAGCTTCATTCCAATGGCGACCCACATAATGGTCCACATTACATGACCTTAAACTGCACAGCCATGGTCTGCATTTCATGACATTAAACTGCACAACCATGGTCCACATTGCATGACCTTAAACTGCACAACCATGGTCTGCATTGCATGACCTTAAACTACACAGTCATGGTCTGTGCAGCATGACCTTAAACTGTATAGCTCTATTCCTAACTGCAAGACTTTAAACTGCACAGTCATGGTCCAAACTATAAGACCTTAAACTGTAGCGGAAGTCTAGTTACATGACCTTAAACTTCATGGTCCTAGTTGCATGATTTTAAACTGCATAACTACAGTTCAGTTGTATGACCTTAAACTATAGAGCATGTCTTAGCCGCATGACGTTAAACTGCCTTGCATAGATCCAGGAGGCATGACTTTAAAGATACCCCCACATACACGCACACCCCCTTTAGGTGCATCTTCATGCATGCCTTCCCTAACCTACCCAATTGTGGTTTGCTCCATTACCTCTTCAGTGAGACCACACACACGCACATGCCCTTTACATGCATCTTCGTGCACGTCTTCCCTAACCGACCCGTTTGTGTGTACGTACCACCTTCATTACCTTTCCAGTGAGTCGATTCATCATTACCATCTTTCACTATTCCTCAGTGAGTCTTACCCATGCTCACAAGACGATGAGTCATCTCGCCACCCATACTCGCCGTCAGTTAGTGGGTCACCATTCTTCACCCACCAACCATCCTTTATAGGTAGCCTCATGTCATTTCCCCAAAGTGTGTCGAAACTACTACCATACTCACTCTAAGGCCTCTACAAACTGTCATTCATCACCATTACGGTCCAGCTGTATGACTCTAAACTATAGTGTACGTCCTGGCCGCATGACGTTAAAAGGCTTCACACAAGTCTCGAAGGCATGACCCTAAACATGCCTTCACACAAAAAAAAGGGGCATGTTGTACACCTAGTCAAGGGAACGCAATGAGTAAAAATAACGGACGAGCATAGTCACAAAACCATGAGTAAAAGATTTTCGTCGAAACAAAACCCAAGCATGGTGAAGACCCCAAAAGGGCATCGTGAGCAAAAATGGACGAAAAGGGTGGACATGACTGTAAGGTCATGGGTAAAAGAGCCCAGAAATAATAGAAGTTGGCGAAACCATCCTTACGGCACCACTTCCCCTGTTCAAGTGAAAACCCGCAAAAGGGTGCTTCGACCAATGACACAGGTTGACGCATGACCAATGCCTCAGCCGACACTCAATTCCTAAACAATCACAAACCTAATGTGGTCTACCTAAGTGTCAAACATTAACCAACACAAAATGGCTCATCAGGGAGTGAGAGCAGCATAAGATCTCCCACATTTCAACATCAACAACAATAAGAGTCCTTGAGGGTGAGGACGATGACCAAAAGATCCCTCCGAAATGCTAAAGTCCATCACGAAGGCAAGAAACTGATGAAGTCAAGTCTAACCTGCCACAGGCTTCAGGGTATTCCTCACGAAATCCCCTAGCCTACATGGGACCAGACGTTCAGGATAGGTCAGAAGCCCCCTACTGGACACCTCTAGACGGGACCTACAAAGATACCCTGAGCATCAAAAGAAAACTTGGTGTAGCAGCAAACAATGCCGACCAAAAGGTTCTTAGCACTTAACCTCCACATGGGCCTGATTCTGTCTGAGGAGGTCTCTACAAAGGCCTCGCACGTCAGAATTGCAAATAGTCCCTTGAGGGTAGGACTTTGACAAGATCCCTCAGGCCTAATTCTTTTCGTGGAGGTCCCTACAAAGGCCTCATGCTTCATAATCACAAATAGTCCCTTGAGGGTGAACACTTCGACAATATCCCTCAGGTCTGATTATGTCCGAGGAGGTCCCTACAAAGGCCACACGCTTCAGAATCATTAATAGTCCCTTGAGGGTGAGGACTTCGACAATATCCCTCAGGCCAAATTTTATCCGAGGAGCTCCCTACAAAGGCCTCATGCTTCAGAATCGTAAATAGTCCCTTCAGGGTGAGGACTTCGACCAGATCCGTTGGGTCTGATTCTGTCCGAGGAGGTCCCTATAAAGGCCTCACTCTTTAGAATCGTAAATAGTCCCTTGAGGGTAAGGACTTCGACAAGATCCCTCAAACTTCCTTAATGATTGCACTTCTTTATTCTCTCAAAGCACAACATTCGGCGGGGCATGCTATTGGAAGATATTTTTCATCATCATGGGGCCCCTGCTCAATAAAAGCCTAACAAAACAGTGGAAATTTTGATAGTCTCAGAATAGCCCCAGAACAGGCTAAGATCTTCATAAGGTCTCTCAAAAGTCTCCTGCCAAGTTTCGTCGCATTCTGACATGTTTAAGGTAGTACATACTAAGAAAAAAATTTGATAAAACCGGCCTCTAGCACCCTGAAATGGCCCCTATAACTAGAGCTACATTTTTGACATCTCCATTGAAGGGACAGTCACGAATAGTGACTTTCAATGCTCATATCTCACCCGTCTCAAGTCATATCGCGCTCAATTTTGTTGAGCATGTTCGTCATATCAAGACGAGAGATTCGATATGGGGCACGTCCCATGATGATACCCAAGTACGAAGAATAGATAGAGAAAAGTTGCTGATCCAAGAAGAAAGTGCAAGAAATTCAGCACCGTCGTGCCTCGCTTGAGCGGCCAAATCACGCTGCTCACAAGCCCGATTAATGTGAAACCAATTCCGTCGCATGCGTAAGGTCTCGGGCCATCTCTAACCCGAACCTTGTGCATGATGAACAGTTGGATTCCGCACACGAAGCCACTACAAATTCCATCGTCGAAATTCCAGATTCCAACCAAAATTCCAAAGTTGCAAAATCTTCGTTCAGGCATGGAATCGAGCTGTGTTTGTTGCCCCGCAATCATAAAGGCATACTCAGTGTGATCTAGCAAAAAAATCATCGAAAAATGTTAAGGAACGAGCACACTTTCTATCCGAAGCTTTAAGATCCATTCAAATTTCAAGTCACATGATCGTGCACTTAAAACAGGATCCATGGCTCGAATTTGGTATCAAACCGACCGCCATGCCGAGCCCTACAGGAAAACAATCATCTTTCAATCAACCGGGCATTAGAATGACCTCGGATCATCCATGAAACATCATGCATGTTCTAAGGCAACACAGGGACTGTTTTGAAATTCCACAAATTGTTAAGAAGGGGCAAAAATGTCATTTTTCACCCTATTTTTTAATTTCTTTTAAATCATTTTAATCTTAATTTTCAGCAATTAGGGTTACTTTTGATCATCCACCCATGTTTGGGGCAATTTCTATATATATGTACCATCATTATAGGTAAAAAAAAAAAAAGATAGACTCAATCCCCTCACAAAAGAGAGACATTTTACCTAATACAGTTTCTTTGATATTTTACTTAATACAGTTTCTCTTTCTTACCATTGTTGGGTCACGTTTGGAGAGAGAGCAAGGTGAGAAAAACTTTTGATCGGTACTCCTAGGCTTGAGGTAGATATTCTCTCTCTTCCTTTTCTTTTCTTCTCTCTCTTCTTCTTCTTCTCTCTCTTCCTCTCTTTCTTCTTCCTCTTCTCAGTCAGAGTTCCTCGTGGAGGCCATGTGCAGTAGTGGCAATGTTGTGCATGCCTCCCCCGTGGTCTCACAGGTCGCGCATGATGATGGCAGTGCCATGCGTGAGTCTTCTTCCCCTTCTGTTCGTCTATCTCTCTCTCCCAGTGAGGCCTGCAGACGGCGCTGCTCATCGCCATCTGCAAACGTAGCTTCACCATCTCAATGAAGAGCCCAGACGGTGAAACTTGTTGCCGGCCACAGGGGTCTTCTCCTGTTGTGTGCTTATCGCAGACGGCGACACCTATCGCAACCCACTAGCGGCCTCTGCAACACCTATTGCCGTCCGCGAGCTTCCTTCATGGACTCGGTGCCTATCGCCATCTGCGAGCTTCCTCCGCGTGTTCCGTTCTCATCGCCATCCTTCTTGCATCCCACACCTGTCGCCATGCGCTTCATGAGAACTATCACCACGCTCTTTGCAAACGACTATCGTTGCGCGCTGCATGAGAGGCTATCGCCACGCAGGGGAGCGTTACCTTCTTATGTTATCAATGGCGATGTCTAACGCCATCCGTAGTCCTCTACTCACCCTCTAGCACTGAGAAGTAGTGTCCAGCACCATTCCAAGGTGGTGACACTGGTACTCCACGGTCATGGGTGGCAACTCCTAACGCCGTTAGGAGCCTATCCCCTCCGCCATCTCACTCTCTTTCTTTTTTCTCTTTTTCCTTCTCTTCACTCTTTTCTCTCCTCACTTGATTGAGGTGCACTTAACCTAACATCACCACATCGGTCTCGGTTTCAAGTAGTATTGTCGCCGTGCTGGTCCTGAGTACCATTCTTGTCTTGTTACCACTCCGTGTCGGTCACTATCCAGCTATCAAGATAGTCTCATCCCTTCATCAAGTTTTCTTCTTTTTTCAACCTTTGCTCGAAACTTCCACTTCATCACTCTAACCCCGCACATTCTTAGCCACGAGGATGTGCAATGCCCTAAGACAAGGGTGGGTCTCTTCGACCCACTTGTCTTGCAAATTAACCATAGTAGTATTGTGCAGAAAAACAAGAAGATTACGGGTTAAGGGAGGTGATTCCGAACTAGCTAAAGTAGCTGGGCGGCTTTTCGATGTGATCTAAGAGGGTGCCCATGCGAGCTAGCCTGAGTAATTCCTGAACCCACCTTAAATTCCTCTCTCATCGGTCGGTATACCTGCCCTTGCTCTTGAGCAAGGTTGCATGAGAGCGATCTCAAATCCCGGGTTCACTAGAAACCTGAGATACGTGCTGCTAGATCATCTAGATCTGGAGGGTGAGATCGAGGGACCTAACCAATGAGCCACAGTCATCAGGTCGGTTTGATACATTGGGGTTTGAGGAGTGTACTGACCCATAGGTGGTGGCACTGGTTGCAAAAATTGCACGGTTTGTTAGACTGGATGAACCAAAGGGACCAATTGAAAAATCGGCTAACTCGGCCTGTGTTAAGGGTTGACCTATACCACTAACTGGGTTTAGGATCGACCCGTAAGCTGGGGCATGAACAGTGTAACCTAGGTCAACTAGACTTTTGAGGGCAGCTTGGACGCCTATCTCGCCTAAGGGTCGGTTTGAGTAGACACCGCTGCTTCCTACAGTGTTCAAAACATCATGAGTTGTACTATGGTGGCTCAAGGTTGGGTTAGATTCCTTAGACCTAGGTGGGTCTTAGTTTTGAGATCGTTGCACCTCAGAGTTATCTTGGTTCGAGTTACAGGAATTGGCTTTAGATGTTGTATGAATTTCTTCCTTTGGTTGCCTAAAATCGCATGTAGGACGATGCCTGGTCGGACTCCCTGACTATTCAAGGTTTTTCAAGCAGAACCAGCTTTTCGGGCCACACAGATCTTAGGATTAGGAGTGGATGCTTGGGACTCTGCTTCTAATTGAAGACTTGGATAATGGATTGTCCTGAGGTCTGTCGATAACTCTAAGGGATTGCAGTATACTGGTCCCTAGGTTTGAGTAAGTTAGGCTTAGAGTCGGTTGCAGAGCAGTCATCATGGTCGCCTTTTGTGACTAACATGGTGATTTCTTTTGGCTGGGTTCTAAAATCTAGACTTAGGTAATATCTAAACTCGACGACTTAGGGAAAACCTAGCCTGACACTAGGGGCAAAAACCTTAGCTAAGACCTAGGCTAAGATTACACTGGAACCTAGACTTACTAGACTCAATGGATTTTGGTTAAGGCCTTGAACTAGGATAACCTAGTCTAGCTCTAGAGGCAACTCTTGAGCTTAGACCTACGCTAGAACTTAGACTAAGGTCTTGACTAGATGGTGCACGAGTCTCGGCTCAGACCAAGAGTGGGTCTAGGTTTTGAGGGGTAAGCAACCCTAATGTATCTTATTTTATCTTTTTATCTTTTTAATTTTTATGAAACAAAATTAAACTATGCATGTTACAAGCATGGAAAATATTATTTTCAGTCAAAATTAACAAACTAAAATAAAATCAAAAGGGCAGAAACAAAACAGATCTATCTTAAGCAAAATATTATTTTTATATTTTTTAAAATTCTATTTTAGGTCAAAAATTGGTCAACAGGGAGCCAAAAGTCCTTAGAATGGTCTTGTGGGGTCCCAAAATATTTTTGGGACACTTGCAGTTGGGCGACACGGGTGGTGTTGCCCAGGCGGCACTACTGGTGTTGCCCTGGCAAGGAGGGTGACATGGCTGGTGTCGCCCAAAATATTATTATTATTTATTTATTTATATTTTTATCTTGTTAATATTTATAAAATAAGACTACTTTAAACTTGGAAGAAGCAGGAAATAAAAATATTTATGATGAAATAAATTAAAATAAAGTAAAATAGAAAAGCCCGGATTGAACTAAAAAGTATTTATTTTGTATTTTTAAAATTTTTATTTTGGTCTGAGTTTTTTTTTTTCAGTCACAAAAGAGTCCCTAGAATATATCTACAAAGCTCCAGAGGTTTCTGAGACCTTTGAATTTGGGCGACACTAAGAGTGTTGCCGAGAAAAAGCTGGGTTTGGACCAAAACCATGGATTCTAGTCACAGCCGACTTTTGGGACCTTTTGTGACTGAAAACAGTGAAAAACAGTGAATAAAAATTGTATTTTGAAGCTTGGATCAAGCTCGAAATAGCCCCACGGTGGGCGCCAAACTGTTTACGATGAAAATCTGACAGATCTTCCAATGAAGATCTCTCGAATTTTAACACCTTCAAATAATTAAAAATATTTAAATAAAGTAGTAGAGAAAGTGTGACAGATATAATTCATATATGAGGCCAGATTTGCCCGGAAACGAGCAGATTTACTCTCAGATCTGTGCAAAGCCAACATGATCCAGAGCATTAAAATACGATTTTTAAGACAAGTTAACAGATGAAAAATAAATAAAAGAATCAAAATAGTAAAAAGAATAAGAAAGAGAGAGGAAGAAATAATACCAAACCGGCCCGCATGACCCGGGATTCCCGAGCCTTCAAGAGCTCGGCCGTATCAGAACCGGTCCTTTTTGCCTCTTTGATTCAAATGTTGACCAGCAGATCTCTGGTGCAAAAGGCTAGATCTAGTGTTGTTGTGCCCTAATTCTATTTTTGATCTAGGGTTTTTGTGCCCTAGGTCTAGGTTTTCTCAGTCTTGTGGGTTAGGACTTCAAGAGGCTATGGTTTCTATCTTCTCTATGGTTTTCAATCTATAGATTTTTCTAAAGTTGTCGGTCTTTCTGGGGTATGGATGAGAATTTCCTTGGTTTTCTAAGGGTTTTTGGATCTCTAGAGGTTCAATATGAATTTTGAAATTTTCTTTAATTTTTTGGGATTTTTGGAGATTTTTTCTAAATTCTTAAGAATTTTGTAAGGGTGTTTCCTATTTTTTGTATTTTTGAGTAATTTTTCTAATTTCAAGAATATCTAAAGTTTTCTTGGTCTCTTTTTCTTTGTCCTTTTGGGTTAGGGAGAGGCGGTTATTAAATTGGGTTAGGGAGAGGGGATAATTAAATCAGAAAATCATAGAATTTGCCAGATTTAAAATGGGGTGTCTACAATAATATACTATAGTTTCATAACTTTTGGAGCCTAGAAAAACAATGGGAAGGTCACATATAAGTAGATTTTCTTACCTTAAAATTCTTATCTCTCTCCTTAATATAGTTTTGATTTCTATAAGATAAGTCTGAACTCTTGTAATACCATATGGGCCTATTTTGAGGATATTTTCTTTATTTATATCAACTTTCCTAAAACTCACACTTCCTAAAATTGGTTCGTGGATAGAGATGCAGCAATTATTTTAAATTTTGATCTTAACTTGTCTATTATTTGGCCTTTCTAATTTTGGCATGCTTAGATAACTAAATAGATATGCTTTAACTTTTAATATCTTATGAATAAATAAATAAACCTTATATCTATTAAAATCCCTCAATTTTTAAGGACATTTATCCTACATTTTCTTGGAATGTAGGGTAGAGTCCCGTTTTAATCTTGAGACATACGCTCCCCTTTAACTCTGGTTTAATAATGAAGTATATATTTTGTAATAAGTTTCTTGGGTTGCATGAGAATAATGTTTCCTAATGGATGAGTTGGGCATGTGCGCACAAAGGGGTTGAGTAGTCTTCTAAGCATAAATAGCTCTTGAGGGATTTGTTTGAGATACTCAATCCGATGTAGCCAAGTGTCTCTATGGCTAGAGCATTTTTTCAATCAGAGAGAAAATATACTCCATGTTACTTTGAGGAAAACTTAATGTGGTTCTCTCTGCAAAGACGTACTACACCTTAAGGTCTTGTAGCTCATTTTTCAATAGAGTATGGGAGAGTTTTTGTATTGTGATGTGTCACTAAACTATTATTGGAATTAACATCTTTTGTATGCATCTACTGTGGGGAGAGTAGGAGATGTTGGATTTGGAATATTTCCTTAGTGGGTGTAGGACCTCCATAAAATTTACAATATTTTTAGTGGTAATAGAGAGCAGGGTGTCCACAATATTGCTGGATTTTTTCATGGTAGAAAGAAAAGAAAAAAGGAGTCCCATGTAATATAGAATTTTCAATTGCGAATAAGGTTGATTAGATAGAATTTTATCTACAATAAAAAAGATAAATCATCTTTTAGATAGAATTCCCTCATAGAATATTCCTAAATAATGGAGTTAAGAAAGAAAAAAATACAGAATTCCTAGTGGGATTTATGGGCGTCTCAAAAGGAGTTCGTTGCTTTAAACCTAAACCCAACCCCCCCCCCCCCCTCCTCTCTTCTTAATTTTCTCTCTATAAACCCTAGAATAAAAAAACCATATAAGTGATTCAAGATATCTTGGACCTTTCATCAAAGGCTTGATAGTTGTAGTGTGTATAGTATATTTTTAATTCTTGTAGTGAAAAATCGGTCTTGCGGGTATTGAACTCTTGACCCGAACCGCGCGCAAGAGGAAGAGAATGATAATAACAATTGCAAAAAGGACAAAGATATTTGAAAAACGTAAGTAATCTATATCTGATCGATATATTGTGTTCGAATTCGCCAGATGGATCCAACAATTTGCATATGAGTTTTGACAAGATTGCATCCAACACATACGCTATGGAATGAACTCCACAAGGTAGTGAAATGTTGTGCTTTTGTGCTTCACATCATTCTTATCTTGTGCTCCACATTATTCTTAAGTAAAACCACTCCAGACTTCAAAGTTTGCACTTCCGAAGGGAATCCTTGTATGGGCTTCCTACTGTCAGGCTATATTTCAATACATGAATGCATCCATTAAGAGGATTAAAGGTATTATAGATCTGCTCTTATTTTTAATCGTGAGCTTTAGGGGAGTTGCAAGATACAGACTCCATTTCAAAATGAGACGACACTGTTTCGAGACTCGGCTGGGACAACTCGGACTTGTCTGAGTAACTCAATCTCGCCATATGGATATGGCAAGCACCCTGAGTACTCAATACACACGTTATTAATATGTTACATACAATAAGACACCAATTTTTAACATGAACATTCAAGTAATTTATTGGTTTGTGTGTTTCTTATGCTCTATGATGATGATGGTTCAAATTCCAGTCATCCACCAAGTTAGTCGTCCACCTTCTTTTCCGTAAACCTTTTTGTTTTTTTTAAAGAAGAAGGTGAGTTCAAAAGATTATTGAGGATTTGAACTTAAAACTTAAACTTCTCACAAAGGGGCATTCTTAACCAACACACCACCAGAATTTATTTGTAAAGAAAAGTATATGTCCATCACTATACTACCTTGTTTAAAAAAAATAGAAAACAAAAATTGAAAATGAGCAGGTTGAGGATTGAAATCCAAATCATTCTGCATCGAGGAATCCTGAAGGTGGCGAATATTATCATCATGTCATTTAACGCTCAATGTTATAAAAGCGAAGGCTATAATATATATAAATTACTTTTTTTATTTTATTTTTTATTTTTTTTATAATTGATTAGTACTCAGATGAGTTATTTAAGCGGCCACCGGACAAGAGTCGAGTACCTTGACTGAGTCGATTTTTTAAACACTGAGAGAATATCATTTCATTTGAAAGAAACCGACCTCACGAATTGATACTAACAGAGATATTGGGAAATAAGGTTGACTTACCCTGTCGGCAAGACCTTGACCGCAAATCCAGGAGAACATTTGGTAACATCTGTATACGAGAAAGAAATCTAAATACAAAACACTACATCTAATACAAATATACAATAATTAAATAAATATAAAAGACGTTATATTATATATTATTTTATGTTTTAATTAATATATATATATATATTTGTATTATTAATATTTACATTTATTATATTATCATATAATATATATTTGATTTATATAATATATATTTGTATTATTATTATTATTGTTGTTGTTCATGTTATCATCATCATCATCATCATCATTATGATTATTGTTATTGTTATTGTTATTGTTATTGTTATTGTTATTGTTATTATTATTATTATTACTATTTCTATTTTATTTTTTATTTTTTTATTTTTTTTATTTTTTTATCTTTTTTATTTTTATTTTTTTTATTTTTTTTATCTTTTTTATTTTTATTTTCTTTATTATTTATATTTTTATTTATTATTATTATTATTATTATTATTATATATGTTATTTTTGTAATAGATATTTACAACACAATATTTTATTATATAATATACTATATTTATGCAATTGATATTTACAATACAATATTTTATTATATAATATTTATATACAACATATTTAAATAATATTTACTATGTAATACTCTAATAATTTTGAAATAGTATAATTTTTTATTATATTATAATAATATATACCTATGTAATATCGTATATTTATATAATATATATTTTATTATATAATACATATTATTATAATATACGATGTATTTTATTATACAATAGCCAGTGGCCCTATAGCTTCACATGAGCCCAACGACCTAGATTCAATCTGGGCCAATCTAACATACAGAACCTCATTTTGTATTTGAATTTTAATATTTTTTTACAAATCCAAATCATGTGAAATTCTAGGTGGCTATTTTTCTCATCAAGACACCTAATAAAAATATTAAAAAAATAATTCGTAAGATGTAAATTGATCAAAATACCCTTGAAAAGTTTTAGGGGTATTTTGATCAATTTATTGCTCAAGAAATATTTTTTTATATTTTTATTGGATTCTCCTATATTTGAAGAACACACGCCAAAATTTCAAGTGATTTGGATTTATAGAAAAAACTAAAATTTAAATACGAAATGCAATCGTGATCATTAGATCGGCTCAAATTGAATATGGGTCTTTACACTCATATGTAGTTGTAGGCTCACTAGCCTATGCAAGCATTTCCCTATATAATATATTTTATTATATAATATACGATGTATTTTATTATACAATGTATCTTATTTACGTAGTGGATATTTATGATTCCATATATATTGTGTAGTATTTTATATTTAATATAAAATAACATTTAATAGTTCTAATAAATAATATTTAAATTTATATATATTTTATTATAATATGTATTTATATTTAATATAAAAATAATATTTAAAAATTTTAATAGACAATATTTAAATAATATTTAAATAAATACAACTATATATTTTTAGTTATAATATGTGAAAGTCAAGCTTTCTATGTTTACTCTACAGCATAAAAGTTAAATACTCTATGTATTTTTAGTTATAATATGTGAAGGTCAAGCTTTCTATGTTTACTCTACAACATAAAAGTTATTTTGAATGGACAGTTAAGATGCCCCCAATCACAATGTCAATCTCTACCCTATTTTATTTTTAATTTTTTTCTATAAAATATTGTTACACCAAATTTCAGGTGTCCAATCCTCTATTAAACTCACACATGTGAAAAATATAAAAAACAATATTCACAATAAAATAAAATGATCAAAATATCTCTGAAAGTTTCAAGAGGTAGTTGGGTCATTATATTTTATAGAAAAATTATTTTTAATATTTTTTGTAGGTGTGCCCCAATGAGATGATGGCACATACCAAATTTCATATTTATAAAAAATTATAAAAAAATAAAAATAAAATATCCTGAGATGTCGGATCTAAGATCAAACAGTGAGTGGCTCACTTGAACAAAATTGGATAGTTAGATGGCAGGGGAAACATAAATCTTCTATGTCGTAGAGGAAATATAAAAAGCTTTCTCATATGTAAAAATTGCATTTATAGAGATTTGCTCGTAAAAGCCAACTTTGCCTTTTGGGATGGGAAGTGAAACAACGGTGGAAGCAGACATTTCGAAATGATAACATAGAATGATGGGACTCGGTCATCCCGGACTGTGTTCCAGGAAAAGTGGCATACTTGAAAGAAGAAAGGGTGGGCACTCGAAGCTCATCCTCTTTATGAGAAATGATCTCCTTATGTAATTCATTACACAATACTTTTAAGTAGTTGAATCATAAGAATCGAACTTGAGGTGTAGTGTTGCTGAAGTGAGCTGCTAACCAATCACGTCCAATTCCTAAAAAACGAACTCAGTTCGGGTAACCGCATGAAATTTATTGCCACCTTGCAATACATATTCTTGAGAAAGGGGTTTTTCTCTTAAATGCAAAAACCAAAAAAGTTCCGATAGGGATATCCTTTTCAAATAGTGTCAAGAAATGTGGTTTTAATGTTAGAAATCTTTGTGACCGCCTTGAATATATTTTCATCTATATTTATAAAGTTTAAAGCTTCAAAAATAGTGTGAATCGACAAATCTATGAAAACTTGAAAATCTTTAAAATGGATAGTCCAAAAATACATTACAAAATATACTATTTCCAAAACTTGAAATTCATTTTTTTCTCATGATCATACTTCTTGACGTCGAGATGATCAATTTAAAGATATTTGGACATCAAAACCACCTCTTTTAGTGAAATTTTTGTAGTAGGCTTCAATTTGATTGCCCTATATATAAATATATTCTCGATATGTATATTGAGAATTTAAAACTGTCTTGCTAAAGATAGAGTGCCATTGGAAGATCTTTTTGTTGTTATTTATATTGTAATGAAACCTTTATGATATGAATGGTGAATCTTTCTCAAAAAAAAAAAAAAAAGACCCTGGCGATAAATTCTTGGCATCATCACCTGGATATAAAGATTACCTAGAGGCACACACAAAAAGACGCATTTTTTATGATAGAAGGACTAAGGAAAACAGTTGGTGGTCAGAACTCTTGGCTTAAAATGGTATCAGGGATAAAAACCGCAACCCATCCAAAGGAAATTTTTATTTGTTGAGTAAAAAAGTTTTTGCCTCATCATAGAGAGGTCTGAAGCCTCTTTTCAAGTATTTATCATTATCAATGTTGAGCAATATAGCTCTCGGTATACCAGGATCACCATGAGTATTGATGGGAGTAAGGGGCCTGCCTCAGGTGACCAACACAGCACAACACCACCAAGGGAGCTACAGCCCCATCTCTCTCTCTCT
>NW_006499799.1:775037-820358 GCF_000471905.2 Amborella trichopoda
TAACTCATGTAACTTGTAGTTGTTGGGTAATGCATGTAACCACCACAACACTAAATAAGATATCTAACAATTATTTACCCATTGATGAGATGTGGAGGTTTGTTGTTACAGCCATCACTTGATGGCGCACATCGAGCACTCCGAGGAGTGTTAGTCATCTAGCCATCATTGATGAGTGTGGGACATTCAACGATCATCTAGCCATTGCTGAGATGAAGGTTTGTAACAACAATCATCAAACGCTTGATGGCACACATCTAGCAATCGAGGAGTGTCGGTCATCTAGCCATCGTCAATGAGTGTGGGACATCCAACGATCACCTATAGCCATTGATGAAGAGATGGAGGCTTGTAAACTTCTTGTTTCATGTAACTCATGTAACTTGTAGATGCTGGGTAATGTATGTAACCACCACAACACTAAATAAGATATCCAACCATCATCTAACCATTGATGAGATGTGGAGGCTTGTAACAACAGCCATCACTTGATGGTGCACATCTAGCGCCCTGATCAGTGTCGATCATCTAGCCATCATCCATGAGTGTGGGATATCCAACGATCATCTGGCCATTGATGAGATTGAGGCTTGTAACAACAACCATCAAGTACTTGATGGCACACATCTAGCACTCGATGAGTGTCGGTCATCTACCCATCGACGATGAGTGTGGGACATCCAACGATTATCTATGGTCATTGATGATGAGATGGAGGATCTTAAACTTCTTGTTTGGGTGCATGTAACTCATGTAACTTGTAGCTGTTAGGTAATGCATGTAACCACCACAACACTAAATAAGAGATCCAACGATCATTTAGCCATTGATGAGATGGAGGCTTATAACAACAGCCATCGCTTGATGGCGCACATCTAGCACTCTAATGAGTGTCGGTCATCTAGCCATCGTCGATGAGTGCGGGATATCAAATGATCATCCAGCCATTGATGAGATGGAGGCTTGTAAACTTGCATTGATGAGTGTGGAACATCCAACGATCATCTAGCCATTTATGAGATGGAGGCTGTAAACTTGTAGTTGTTTGGGTGCATGTAACTCATGTAACTTGTAGTTGTTGGGTAATGCATGTAACCACCACAACACTAAATAAGGGCCCTCTTATCCATACGATTTTGGACACTTAGAACAATTTTTTAGCCTCTCTCAAGAGACCATTCTCTACAATTCCAGCAAGGAAACTAGTGGGCTAACTCTCTCTCAACTCGACTTTGTCTCTTTCTCTCTCTAAACTAACAAAACTCAGGTGTCTATTGTGTAGGTTCCAAGCTCGGGTGCATAGAGCTTAAGAACATTGTTATAAGACCTCTCTGTTTTCCTGTATCCCAAGGACGAATTGCCCTTCTTATGCACAACAAATACTCAATCAAATGGGGCAAATATCGTCTTGAGATAGTGCTCCTGCGTGTCCGAAAACAAGAAGAATTCAAGATTTAATTTTTCAAATCGCAATATTTTGCCCCCATTTCACCCACCAAATCTCCAATAATACGAGACGATATTTCATGGGTGAAAGAAATGAGACTGCCATGACCTCTTTGAATATCATGAATCATGACTTTACTCAACTCAAACGCTTCAATAAGCTGAATTTCATGAGATGCCAGTAAAAGATTCTCTTTTTACTTACGACTCTCAAATTGGCTTACATTGTCACCGAGTCAATGCTTGCACCGTTGCCACCATTGGATGATCCACCGACGAGCGAACTCAATCATATAGGAGATGGATGGAGGATGCCTATATATGTAAGGGTCATATACTAATACCTTAGCGGACCCGACCTATGGCATGTATACCTCCATTTGCACGGTGAGAGAGCTATGGAAACTACTTGAGACTAAGTACCTCACGGAAGAGTTTGGTAGCAAAATATTTTGATTTCTAATAATTTTTTATATTTTAAATTCATTGAAAACAAGCATATACTCTCTCAAGTATATGAGTTGCAGCTTGTAGTCAATGAACTTAAAGATTGTGGTATTTCTTTGGATGAATATTTCCTAGTTGGCTCAATAATTCATAAGTTACCCCCATCTTGAAGAGAGTACCAAAAAAAGATGAAACACAAGAAAGTTGATTTTGATTTGGTTCAACTTCAAAGATCTCTTTGAATTGAAGAAGAGAATAGACTTAGGGAAAAGAAAGATGAATCAATTAATTTTCACTCTAAGGCAAACTTTATTGAGAAAAAATCATATGCTCCATATAACAAGAAACATTTCTTTTCTAATGTCTTTAATGAAAATTAAAAGGACCAAAAGTCTGTTGCCAACAAAAATATAAAAAAAACCCACTTGTTATATATGTGGAAAACCGAGACACTATTTAAGAGATTGCCAACACCGAAAAGGGCCCAAAAGGCCAAGAGACCAAGTGACGAAGTGAACTTAACCACTGAAGAAAAATCTATATCAATGGTCACCAAAGTAAACATGATCGATAAAGACAATGGATGGTGGGTCGATACCGGTGCTACCATTTATGTGTCTAATAATCGAGACATGTTTAAGACTTTTGAACCAGTAGGTGATGGTAATTAAGTTCAACTTGGAACCAAAGCTATGAAAATTATGCATGGAAAGGGTATGGTGGAACTAAAATTTAGTTCATGCAAGATAGTCACATTGGAAAATGTGTATTATGTACCAGACATGAGAAAAAACCTTGTTTCAGGATGTATCTTGAACAAGAAGGGCTTTAAAATGGTCATTGGGTCTGACAAACTCATCTTCACCAAAAAATAGTGTATTTGTTGTCAATGGGTACTCATGTGAAGGGATGTTCAAATTTGATCTTCTTAATGAAATGAATATGTCTTCTACGTATATTGTTACTTCATGTAATGTATGACATGGTAGATTAGGACATGTTAATTATAATTCAATTAAATATTTGGTTGAATTAGTAATAACTTCTAATTATGATGAATTGACTAAAAAAAAAGTGTGAAGTATATGTTCAAGCAAAAATAACTAGAAAACCATTTCCTTCAATTGAAAGAAATAGTGAATTGTTAAGACTTATACCTAGTGATGTATGTGATTTAAATAATGTTCTAACTATAGGTGGTAAAATATACTCTATTACATTTATTGATGTTTTTTCTAGATTTTCTTATGTTTATTTGCCTAGACATAAAGTTGTGGCTTTTGCAAAATTTAAAGGTTTCAAAGCGGAAGTTGAAAATCAACTTATTAAGAAAATCAAAATTATTAGAAGTGATAAAGGAGGAGAATGTTTATCAAATGACTTTAATGAATTTTGTGAAAATAATGGCATTATTCATCAAGTGAAAACTCCTTATACCCCTCAACAAAATGGACTAGCGGAAAGAAAAAATAGAACTTTAGTAGAAATGGTGAATGCTATGCTTATTTCTTCCTCTTTACCATTAAATTTCTGGGGTGAAGCTTTATTATCAGAAACTTTATTTTGAATAAAATTCCATATAAAAAGTGTGATAAGAACCCCTTATGAGCTTTTGTTTGATAAAAAACCTTTTTTGAATATTTTCAAAGTTTGGGGTTGTCTTAAATATGTTAGACTTCCAGATCCTAAAAAAAATAAATTGGGTCCTAGAACATCTAAATGTGTTTTTGTGGGATATTATCAAAATAGTAAATCTTATAGATTTTTGGATTTAAATTCTAACACAATTTTGGCATCTAGAGATGCTGAATTTTTTGAAAATCTCACTTGTAAAAGTGAATTGAATGAATCAAATAGCATGCAAAATGAAATAATCATGAAACTGATCATAATGTTGATGAAAAACATGTAGAAAATAATGATGATGAAATAATAGAGCCAATAAGTAAGAGAATTAGAGGTAATCCATCTTATAACTTTGGACCTGATTTTTATATTTATATTGTTGAGGCTAATCAAAATAAAATTTTGAACTCATTACTTATTCAATTATGAAAGAAGATTCTACATCTCTAAATGAAGCTTTGGCATCTCAAGATGCAATTTTTTTGAGATAAGCTATTAATAATGAAATAAATTTCATAATACCTGATAAAACTTGGAAATTAGTAGATCTTCTACCAAGTTCTAAACTTTTAAAAGGATTTTTAAAAGAAAACTGAATTCAGATGGTTCTATTAATAAATATAACTAAATGTTTTCAATAAAAAGAAGGAATTGATTATTTTGAAACATATGCACCAGTAGCAATAATTGCTACCATTAGATTGCTCTTAGCAATAGCCTCTACCTATAATCTAGTAATACGTCAAATGGATGTAAAAACTGCTCTTTTAAGTGGTGACTTAGATGAAGAAATGTATATGAAACAACCTGAAGGATTTCTAATGCCAGGTCATGAAAATAAAGTTTGTAAATTAGTTAAATCTCTTTATGGACTAAAACAAGCACCTAAATAATGTCATAAGAAATTTGACAATGTATTGATGTCAAATGATTTTAAGAGAAATGTGGCTGATAAAGGTGTATATAGTAAGAAAATGAATTCTTTATGTGTCATAGTTTATTTATATGTAGATGACATGCTTATCGTTGGCTCTAAGCAAGAAATTGCAGAAGAAACTAAAAAGTTCCTCACATCTAACTTTGATATAAAAGACTTAGAAGAGGATGATGTAATACTTGATATCAAAATAGTGAGAAAGGAAAAAATATTAATCTTGACTCATTCTCACTAAATTGAAAAAGTACTTAATAAATTTGAGCATACTGATAGTAAGCCAGTCTCTACCCTTATAGATCCTCATATTAAGTTAAAGAAAAATAATAAGAGATATATATCTCAACTTGAATATACTAGGGTAATTAGTAGTTTGATGTATGTAATAACTAGCATGAGGCTTGACATTGCATATGCGGTTGGCAGACTTAGTAGATATACAAGTTGCCCAAGTAAAGAGCATTGGGATGTTATATCTCGAGTATTAAGATACTTGAAAGGAACTACCAATTATGGCATAAAATATGGGGGTTCCCGGAGTGTTGGAAGGATAAAGTGATGCTAATTAGAATAATGAAATCCAAGATTCACTATCAACATCCAGATGAATATTTACATTAGCGGGTGGTGCAATATAATGGGGGGTAAATAAACAAACGTGTATTTTACACTCTACTATGGAGTTTGAAATTATTGCTTTAGACTCTGCCGGCAAAGAGGCTGAATGGCTAAAGAATTTGTTATATGACATTCTCATATGGTCAAAACTAATACATGCAATAATAATATATTGTGATAATCAAGCTACTATTGTGAGAACTTGTAATGATGTATATAATGGAAAATCTACACATATTGTGAGAAGGAGTTATTAGTGTAGAATATGTAAGATAAAAGGAAAATTTGGCCGATCCTTTGACTAAAAGCCTTGCAAGGGATGACATTAGTAAGATGTCAATACGAATGGAGCTAGAGTCCATTGAGTAATCATCTACAGTAGGAACCCAACTTAGTCTTTTGTAACCTCAAAATTCTAAGTTCAATGTGGTAAAAACAAACTGTATGTATGGTTAGTTTGGTCACTAGATGACAAAATATAATAAGCAGCTGGTCACTAGATGACAAAATATAATAAGCACCCATTCTAAGAAAATCCATAAGGTGGATAAGTCTAGTGATAACTTGTATGTTAGTAGGATGAGCTAAATGTATAAGTCGGAGTGTTTTAAATATAATGGCACTCTTGATAGACACACCTATGTAAGTGTAGAAGTGAGGCCGTTTCCTATGAGATGGACTCGTCTCTAGAGTACTTATGAAATCATGATATAAGTACAAGGCCCAAAATGTGCTTGCAGCTAAAAATACACAAGAGTTGAATATAGGTTGTGAGTTATACTACTGGTCTATTAAATAAACAGCCAGGTTCAAAGCTATAAGTTACCACGGTACGTGATGGACTTTGTAGTGTACACTATAAGTGAAAGTTTAAATCGAAAGATATTCTCATGGTATGCAAATAATATGTTTCTTATATTTTATTTTGTTATTTTGAAATAGTGTAGGAAATTGTTAGTATTTTTTGTTTGAAAAATACTTATGTATTTCAAAACAACACTATGGTATATTATTCTTTCCTAAATTGCTTTAATTATAGTTTTATTGTTCTTTCCTAAATTGCTTTGATTATAGTTTTATTATTCTTTCCTAAATTCTTTCCCAAATTGTTTTGTAGAGAGAGAAAGATGTTGGTATGAGTCCCACATTGAAGAGGAGAGACTTTGTTGAGGTGCATTAAGAGCACTCATTCTCATGCAATTTACTTTAAGTATAAAGGAGAGAGAAGGCACATGTGCGGAGCACATGAAACGTGCGACACGCATGCGCACATGCATGTGCGAGGGCGTAGGTGCTTGATGACATGAGGCGCCGCTTGCCCGAGCACGTGTGTTGGTCGTGCTCATGGCTCGTTATCTTTTTGTGAGCTCGACTCATAGAGGAATCCAACAATCATCTAGCCATCAATGGGTGTCGGTCAGCTAGATGTCGAAGAGTGTAGGACATCCAACCTTCATCTAGCCATCGATAAGTGTTGGTCATCTAGCCGTCAATCAGTGTGGGACATCCAATGGTCATCTAGTCGTTGATGAGATGGACGCTTGTAACAGCAGCCATCAATTGCATGTAATTCATGTAATTTGTAGCAGTTGGGGTGCATGTAACTCATGTAACTTGTAGCTGTTAGGTGATGCATGTAACCACCACAATATTAAATGAGCAGCCTCTTGGTGCTCTATAATAAGAGCCCTTCTATGCATACGATTTTTAACACTTAGAACAGTTTTTTAGCCTCTCTCAATAGACCATTCTCTGTAATTCCAGCAAGCAAACCAGTGGGTTAAATCTCTCTCTCTAAACTATCAAGACTCTGGTGTCTATTGTGTGGGTTCCAAGCTCGGTTGTATAGAGCTTAGGAGCATTGTTATAAGACCTCTCTATTTTCCTGTATCTCGAGGATGAATTGCCCTTCTTATGAACAACAAATACTGAATCGAAGGGGGGGAAATATGGTCTTGAGATAGCGCTCTTGCGTACCGAAAAACAAGAAGAGTTCGAGATCTAATTTTGCAATTCGCACCATTTTTCTGCCCCCATTTTACCCACCAAATCTTCAACAATTGGTTTATGGTATAATATCTGAAAGTCTTTCTAGTTTCCACTGATGGAAACAAACAAAAGGAAATATAATCATGACATAAAAGGAATAGGAGGAGTAAAAGAGTATTAAATCTACACTATGAGATAAACAAAAGGGGAAAGGAAAACAAATATAACTAACTAAGAGAAGTAAATAAGAGAGGGGGAGAGATCTCTACATTATTAAATGCATAAGAGGAGAAAAGAGACCAACACAACAAATCAAAATAAATGAATATAACAATAAAAAGGAGAACAACCATAAAATAAAAGAGATGAAAGGTTGGGGTGAGAAAAGAAGATCTACACTACTAAGTAGAGGAAGCAAGAAAGATAAATGAATGCAATATTCTAAAAGAAATAAAAGCTATCAATAAAAAGAAAATAATAATGCAATAAAGAAGATGGAAAGGGGAAAGAGAGCATTAAATCTACACTATGAGATGAACAAAAGGGGAAGGAGAAATAAATACAACAAATCTAACAAGGAACAAATGTAACTAAGAGAAAGAAGCATAATTATAGGATAAAGAAAATGAGGGAAAGGGATGAGAGGGATAATCTACATTGTTAAATAAAGAAAACATGGGAGAGAAATAAATATAAGAAACCAAACGAAATAAATGGAAACCAACGAAGGGGAAATGATCATGCGATAAGAAAATAAAAGGGCAAAGAGTGGATTAAATATAACTAACTAGAGATAATAAATACTACTTTAAAAAAAAAAACAAGAAAACATAAATAGAGTAATAAATAGGTGAAATAAGGAAAACATAAATAGAGTAATAAATAGGTGAAATAAGGAAAAATAATTCAAAGAGAATTACACAAGAATCAAAAGAAAAGAAAAGAAAATTATGATTTAGGCTAGGCCCTTAGGCCCGGCGCCCAGAGTCGGTGCCGATTTAGAGTATATAGTTGCACAATCAATCCCGGAAGGTCTGATAATCTGGACCACCTTCGGTTTATATTTTAGCTTGAAGGGTTGTAAGTGTTCTAGTCTCAAGGGTTAGATAAGGTTCGGGTTGCCACCCCCCCCCCCCCCCCCCTCCCCTCCCCCCGAAAATGAAAGTGGAATGCCTTATTTATAAGCAAAATAGTCCTAGAATCACCATTTGATCATTTTTGGGGCAATCTGGGCCATTTGAATTATGGTGGCAATCAGAATGTGTCTGGCACCATTGGTAATGGCGTTGGGTCCGTACTGATTTGCATTAACTGCAGCCTCCAGTATTAAATGTTGTCAACCTCTAGTATTAAATGTTTGTCTAATCACTTGGCTGGATCGGTACAAGTTTGTTAGAAACTTACCGCCATTGGAAATGGCGCCGGTGCTATTCGGACTTACTTCATGACATTAAAAAAATAATGCCACGTTTCATGCTCCGGATGTTCTATCGTGCATTGCCATTCGGAATGCCTTCAGCACCATTATGAAGGGAGACGATGACAGGCGGCTATTTCAGCTCATCATATGATCGACGATTGATTTGACACTGCATCGACCAATCCTAGGTTAACAACCAAGCTCCATACTAACACCTAACACGTCAGTACCTTCTAACACATGTCTGTCAGCATCAATACGCGATCTTAGGCCGTACATCCAGGTTGTTTCCTCATTTTGACTGTCAGGGGCCCAACGCTGATCATAATGGCGTCGGCGCCACTGGCAATGGTGTTGAGCCCTTTTATCTTCTTTTGGGCCATTTTTCTTTTGGCGACATTGGGAATGTATCTACTACCATTGGGAATAGCTTCAGCACAAACCTCTTCATAAGTGGAAGTTTCTGCTTACTGACGCCATTGGAAGTGGCGCTGACACCATTGGCATTGACTTAAGAACAAACTGCTTCCTGAAACTTTCCACTTCATAACTGGCAGTTTCTGTTTCTAGGCACCATTGGAAATGGCGCTCGTCCATTGTGAATTGCGCCAGAACATTCTACTTCCAGATTGGAAGTTTCTGCTTCCTGACAGCATGGGTAATGCCTTCAAAGCTTTTTGCTTCTTGTCCAGAATGTTCTGCCTCCTGACTGGAATGGTCTGCTTCCTTACCTGAACTTCCTGCCAGACTACTTCTAGCTTGGTAGTTCTTGGTTCTAATCAACATTTTTTGCTTTTCATGGGCATTTTTTGGTATTTCAAGCTCTGTTGAATGATTTGGGGCTCATGGGGGCTAGTTTATGAATGGGTTAGGGTTGTGTGAGTGGTTCAAAATATCTA
Source organism: Amborella trichopoda (assembly GCF_000471905.2). Next base: position 784,417 of record NW_006499799.1, read on the forward strand.
AGTGGCCAGCTTGGAATATTTCAACCTATATGTGATTTCTCCAATCGAGATTGGGGTGTCTACACCTATGAATGACATGTGGTATAGTCTGCATAACAAAGAGACGTTTCTCTAGTTTCGTCACAATTGGCTGAAATTTGATATGCATTCATCCATAGATTGATGAGGTTGCGGGCATCCGCTATAACACAATAGTAGTAAGCATGATGCAAATTGTATTTTCAAATATTATAATACTAATCATAATGCTATCTATGTCACAAAGTCGAAAAACAATATTAACAACATGGTATCACATTTCGTATATCAAAGGAAGATTTTAATCGAAAAAAATTTAGAACTAATTGCCAATAATTAATTCTAGGTAAAAAATTCAGTGTAAACAATATTTTTTGTGAGCAATCTTTTTGTGTTTTCAATTATCCTTGGCTCGAGAAAGATTTTTGTATTTTTAATACAAGTTCCTCTTAACAATGCAACATAAAGTTATCCATATGTAAATACATCTTCGAGTAAGTATATGTCTACATTCTGGATTGTTAGTCCTTGTGATTTATTAATAATCATTACAAACGCTAGTCGAGTAGGAAATTGTTTTTTTTTAAATGTACGGGTAATCTAAAATTCTCTGATGGCTGCATTGAAATTCTTGGAAGGAAAACTATTTACCCAGAATTATTGCATGTGGTTATTTTAGCTTCAATTGTGTTTATGTGAAATGCTTGATTAGATGCCTCAATCTCCCTCAGGTCGGGATGACTTGGTGGCGTGGCTCCGGGTTCGAGACGGATCCGAGACCTGATATCGCTTTCTCATGAACCGTGTCGGAAAGATACAGGCAGGAATACCAACCAGTGATAGAGGAATTAAGGTGTGGGGCGGGCTTACCTCACTTACGTCCATGACGCACTCGGGCTAACTCTCGTGGGCACCATCTTAGATCATGTTGGAATGCCCCCTGAGCATATGATCGGTTCGAAATCACCTCATTTGACCTATTTCTTCTTTTCCTACAGTCACACACACATTAGAATACAAGACAAGTGGGTCTGAGGACCCCACCTTATCATAGAGTGAGCGCACACGTGTATGTGAACTCAAAAGAGAATGAAAGAATTAACATAATAAAGTCTGTGTCAATTCGGTAGCCTCGCGGTGTCTCCTTGACAAGGGACTCTTAGTACATATGTTACATTGAAGGGAAAGAGAAGAGTGGTTAACTCGAGAAAGAATGTCGAAGAGAAAGGAATTTTTAGAGAGAACATAAAGAAAGAAAGGGGGGGTAAGGCGAGAAAAAGAGACAAAGTAGAAGAGAGAATACGAGTGAAGAAGTTTGACCGGGTGGCTAGGCTGGCATAGAGGCAAGACTAGCACATCGGCTAGTCTGGCGTGGCAGCTAGACGGGTACGGTGACTCAAACCGGCACAACGACTAAACTGCTCAACAATAAGACTAGCACGACTGCTGTTTTATCGCAGTGGCTAGTCTGACATGATAGCTAGATGGGCAAGGTCTCAGACCGGCACGACGACTAAACTACTCGACAACAAGACTGACACAGCACCACAAGGTTTAGCCTGCCCCCCTGGTCAAGAAAGTAAAGAATAAAGACAAAAGAGAGGAGGAGGAGCTGGCAGAGCAGCACACGGCTCAGCCTGCCCCCCTGGTCAAGCAAGTAAAGGTGAAGACAAGAGAGGAGGAGGAGATCATGCTTGGCGGTATGCACTACCGTGCAAGTCAGAGAGGAAGGAGAGAGAAAGAAGTGTCACGCTTAGTAGTGCATGCTATCGTGCAAGACAAGAAAGCGAAGAGAAGACGCACTCGGCAGTACTCACTGCAATGCGAGATAGAGGGAAGAGAGAAGTGAAAATGGGTTGCGCTCAGCAACATGCGCTGCCGTGCGAGATGAAAGAAGGAGAGTAATGAGAGAAGATCGCACTCAGCAATGTTCACTATCGTGATGACAGAAGAGAGCGAAGGTCGCTCCCGATAATGCTCATTGTCGTGCATTACAGAAGAGAAAAAGAAAGGAAAGAAAAGAACTAGAAGAGAGAGAAAGGAAAGAAGAAGTGAGAGAAAGGAAAGATGGAGAGGAAGAAGAGAAAGAAGATGAGAGAAAAGGGAAGGAAGAAGGAGAATATGAAAGAAGAAAAAAAAAAAAAAAGAAGAAAGAGAAAGGAAAGAAGAGAGAGGAGAGAGAAGGTCATGCTCGACAGCGTGCACTGTCGTGCAAGACAAAAAGAAGAGAGGGAAGAAAGAGAGAGAAATAAGAGAAGAAGAGAAGAAGAGGGAAGATCACGTTCGGCGGTGTACACTGTCGTACTAGACAGAGAGAAGAGAGGGAAAAGAGAAAGAAGAGAGGAGAGAGAAGATCGTACTCGGTAGTGTGCACTATCATGCAAGATAGAGGAGAGAAAGAAGAAAGAGAAAGATAGAAGATATATGAGAGAGAAGATATTGCTCGGCATCGTGCACTGTCGTGCAAGACAGATGAGAGAAAGAAGAAAGAGAGAGAGAGAAAGAAGGTCACGCTCAGCAGTGTGCACTGTCGTGCGAGACAGAGGAGAGAAAGAAGACCGTGCTCGGCAGTGTGCACTGCTGTGTGAGATAGAGGAAAGAAAGAAGAAAGAGAAAGAGAATAAAAAGAGAGAAAGAAGATCGTGCTCGTCAGTGTGCAGTGTCGTGTGAGACAGAGGAGAGAAAGAAGAAAGAGAGGGAGAAAGAAGAAAGAGAGGGAGAAAGACGAGAGAGAAAGAAGATCACGCTTGGTAGTGTGCACTGCCATGCGAGACAAAGGAGAGAAAGAAAAAAGAGAGAGAGAAAGAAGCTCACGCTCGACAGTGTGCACTGCCGTGTGAGACAGAGGAGAGAAAGAAGAAAGAGAGAAAGAAGAGAAAGACAGAAGACCGCGCTCGGCAATGTGCACTGCCATGTGAGATAGAGGAAAGAAAGAAGAAAGAGAAAGAGAAAGAAGATAGAGAAAGAAGAGAGAAAAATAAGAGAGAGAATGAAGGTAGAGAGAAAGAGAGAGGAGAGAGAAGGAGAGAGGAGAGAAGGAGAGAGGAGAGAGGAGAGACAAAGTTACTTAGGGGTACCCATCCAAATTTTATGTGTCTTCTCTCTCTCTTCAAGCTGTGACCCAAAACTCAAGCAAAAATGACTTTTTTATTGATGGGAGAAGGCTTTTTTACATGTACATGGTACATTGCTCATAGAGAAGTGGGACCCAAACATGGGTGTACAATCAATTTTTAACCTAATTGTTGAAAATTAGGCAATAAAAGAATTAAAGAAAATATAAGAAAATGGAGTAAAATGATGATTTTTCCCCTGCACCGACAATCTGTATAATTCCAAATCAGTCCTTGTAGTGGCCGTTCAATCATGCAAACTTTCTATAGCTAATTTGGGGCTTTCCTAGTCACCATCTGGCCAAAAGATTATTGTTTTCTTGATGAGCTCGAGAAAACGATCATTTTGATACCAATTTCGGGCCATGGATTTGAGTTTTGAACCAAGATCATGATGTGACAAAAACATGGACAAATGTGCAATCTTAATTTCTAGATTCAGTGTGTTTCTCAGTGTTTTTCACTGATTTCTTGATTGTAGTGTAACAAACAAGTTTCCACGATCGTTCTGCAAAAAGAATGGGTCGATTTGATGTACGAATGACCCTTTTTCCAAATTGGGAAACTTTGGCCGAAGTTTGGATTTCGGTGGCCGGAATTGTAGCAACTTTGACTCATAGTGCATTAAATCTGGCCATCCATCACATGTAAGGTTCGGCTCAGATGAAGCCTCTACCTCGTGCTTGTAATGGGTCTGGTTTGAGGTTGATCCGACACGCGAGCACCGTGATATGGCCATTCGATCAAGGAGAGGTATTGCTAGAAATTTCCTGACATTTTTGGAAGTTTTCTGGTAAACTTCTCTCTTCTATTTCTCTTCGCTCGGGCCATGTTATCATGCATGTCATATATTAAATCGACCAGGTCATCGAGAAGAACATACTTCCAAAATTTGGGCTCGATTCGACCAGAGATGAGGAAAATACGGCCATGTAAAGTTTGCCTCCGAAATTGAGAACCACAGTTTCCATTAATGGAAACTGGTTCACCGAGGGTACACCGTAATAGTGTACGACCTCCCCATTTTGGGTAATGTGGCCATAACTTGCTCCAAAAGCATTGGAATGCACCGAAAATTGGTACCCGAGGGTTTTTAACCATTCTAAATCTAATGGAAATGGTCTAAAGGTCATTTGGAACTTTGATAATGGTGCTATAGTTCAAAGTGTATTTCTGGCATGACAGAGGCAAGACTTCTCAAAACTGTTTTATCATCTGCATTGCCTTAAATTCATCGGATTGCGATGAAACTTGGCAAGTGTTCTTAGGAGACCCTTAGCCACATTCTTGCACGTTCTCGGTCCATTATGAAACTGATGAAAATTCCACTTCCGAATCAGGGCTCAGTGACCTAGGGCTTTTGTAGTCTACAGGTATTTTTGTACCTGTGGACCTAGATCGCGAAGTACTCTCTCTTTATTCGCATCAGGGATACAATTGATGGAAAATGACCTCAAACAGCTTGCCCAGCCGAATGTTGCGCTTCGAGAGAAGCGATAAGGACAACATTCGGAATCAAAATTGGTCCTTCGACTTTTGTTTTCTTCCTGGCCACTGGATCACATGAGCGTCAAAGGGATATTCGTGCAAAGCGGCTTCCCGGAGGAGTGACCAAGATGCTCTGACGACTGAGGGCTTTGTTGGCTTACCCCAAGCGTGGAGACTTTTAAGGGATGTGTTTAAAGTCCTCACCCATGTCGAATGTACAAGATGCTTTTAAAGTCTTCACGCGCATCAGACTTGTTGGTGGCATTGTTTGTTGCTACACCAAGTTTGATTTGACAAGTAGGGTACCTCTATAGGCCCCATCTTGCTGAGCCTAATCGGGAGTTTTTGTTGGCATACCCCGAATATCTGGTCCGAGCAAGGAGGAATTTTGACGAGGCAGCCTCGGTTGGCTTCACCCTGGTTGCTATGGGCAGGTATTGACCTGATTTGATAGTTGCTTACCTGTGTGGGATCTAGAGGGATGATTTTAACATATACACCCCATTGAACGTATGGCTTAATGATTTGTTTTTGGTTCCCGATAACAAGATATTGTGCTACTGAGGATTTTTCTTGAAATACTGGCTGAAACGACTTATGGTGGCGGATGCTGCATCAACCTATTTTGACTGATGGAAGTGGTGTCGTAGAGACGGTTTTCACCAACCTCCCTTTTATTTAGGCTCTTTTGCCCATGACCCGACGGCCATGTCTACCTTCTTTCCATTTCTACTCACGGTGCCCTTTTCGGGTTGTTACCATGCCTGGTTTTTATTTACGGAACACTCTTACTCATGATTTCATGATCATGCCCGTTTGTCATTTTTACTCATGGTGTTCTCCTTTCGGGTTGACACGATGCCCTTTTTTTTTTTTCTTTTTTTTTTTGTGGGGCGTGTAAGGTCATGCCTGGGACTTGAGCAAAGAAGTTTATCGTCCTGCGGTCAAGACGTGCACTATAGTTTAAGGTCATACAGCTAGACTATGATGGAGATGGATGACGGTCTGTGGAGGTCATAGGGTGAGTATGGTGGTAGTTTGATTCACTTGGGGGAGATGGCACAAGACTGTATGTGAATGATGGATTATGTTTATATGGAAGGTGGATAAGGGGTGATCCATTAACTATTGGTGAGTATGGATGATGGAATGGCTTCGGTTTCGTGAGTGTGGGTTCGACTCACTGAGGAATATGGTGAGTTCATAAAGGGCAATGGAGATGGACTCACTGGGGAGGAAATGAAGGTGGTAAAAATATGTATGGAGGCGTGTTTAAAGTCATGCCACCGGGACCTAGGCAAAGCAGTTTAACATCATGCGACTAGGGCATGTGCTATAGTTTAGGGTCATACAACTGGACCGTTGCACGAAGCAGTTTAACGTCATGCAGCCATGATGTGCACCATAGTTTAGGGTCATATAGATGGACCGTTGTACGAAGCAGTTTAACGTTATGCAGTTAGGACGTGCACTATAATTTAGGATCATATAGTTGGACCATTGCGCGACGCAGTTTAACGTCATGTGGCCAGGATGTGCACTATAGTTTAGGGTCTTACAGCTAAACTGTGATGAGCCACTATGTATGTGGGTCGCCAATAAGGGGTGGACTCACTAGGAGATGTGAAGCGTATGAGGCTCCATGGGGAATAGGCTTGTGGATGGTGGTTTGACTCACTAGGGATAAAATGGCCGAGACCATTTATAGGCAGTGGGTTCAGATGGTGAAGGTGGCTCGATGAGGAATGGTTGGTAGAAATGGACTCACTGGGGATTAGGAAGTGGGTATGACTCCCTAGTGATAAAATATTAGGACATGAATGTGACTCCAATGGGGGTAGATAGGTGATGAGGTCTGAACGTTGCCGATGCGCACACGAACGATCCGGCTAGGGAAGGCATTCATAGAGACGCATGCAAAAGGTGTGGGCGCAGTGGCTAAAAGGGTGCACTCGGTGGTGAATACGCTCGACGACAATATATAGAAGTCAGGTGCACTTAGCAACAAAGCACGCATGACAGTGAGCATCAGGGTATGCACGTCGGTAGAGCACACTCGGTTGAATTCGCAGAGGGAACGTGCTCGGCAGCACATGACAAGGGAACGTACTCAGCAGCACTTGACAAGGGAATGCGCTTAGCATCACATGTGGAGAGAGAACACGCTCGATGGCAACATTTGACGAGAGAATGTGCCTAACGGCACATTCGATGAGGAGCGCTCTGAGTAGCGATCATTCGCACTCGGTGGCAACATTCAACGGAGGGCGTGCTCGGCAGTAGCATTTTCGGGCTAGAGGCTAGGCTCGACCTGGCCCGGCCTGTTGTCATTTGGCCTTCTGAACTTGCGTGGCATTTTTATTTTACACGGGGACAATTTTGGGATGCCCCGAGTATAAAAGGGTGTAAAGTCCCATTCACTATTTTTACCTCAAGGTAAAATAGCTAAGAGCTCCTAACAATGGGAGAGGGTTTCCGAGAAGAAGAGGGTGAGATTCCGGCGAAACGACATGAGCTTTTTTGGCTAGGGAAAGAGAGACCAAAGGTTCCGATAGGTCGCAGGCACTTTCCTATCAAAGTGGGAACGTGCCGAGAAAAGAGGGGAAGTTTCGGTAAGGAGTTCCCGGTGGAGTGGATGTCCCGAGAAGAAGGGAGAGAGGCTCAGCAGGATTTTCTGGCTGATTTGGGTATCAGTAGAGGGGTGCGGATGGTTTCAGGCTGAATCTAGTTTGTCGATGTGAGCAAGGAGTTTTCAGGGATGCGAGGGGATTTTTTCGGTGGGTTGCATGTTTCTGGGAGTGACCGAAGGGTCGCAGGAAGCCGAAAGGTTGCAGGTCAGTTGAGGGGTCAGGCAGCCAAAGGGTCACCGGGAAGTCGAGAGGTCGCATGAGAACACGTGGCGAGTGTGCATGTGTAAACACACTTGTTAAATTTTAATCATGCACGGTGGCTAATCGTGCATGGTAGCCAGCGTGCTCGGCAATGGTCATGCACGGCAGTGATCGTACATGACGGTGGTTTTGCACGACAGTGATCATGCACGACGACGAACGCTCGCCACATACCCAATAGTTATTGTGCTTGGCGGTGAGCGTGAATGGCAGTAAACACATGCGGCAGCTTTCGTGCTCGGCAGTGAACACACACGGCAACGTAGCGTGCTTGGCAGCTTGGACCGTCACTCAAAAGGGGAAGCGCTCATATCCGCTGGCAAGACCTTCTGAGAGCATTCCTTCGATTATAAACTTTTTGAGGGTCGGGGACTTTGGAACTTGTAACTTTATTGATGATAACTCAGTTAGGCGAATCCTGTCTGGCTCGCAGAGTCTGTTGAAAGCCAAGTCCTCTAGCACAATTGTGAACTCCATGTTGTTCTATGGAAGGGCACTTACCCCAATCAAGGTATGTTCTCCACCATAGGCCAGTTCCTTTCCAGAGAAGTCTGCTATGTATGTTTGATATACTCGATCTAAACCCTTCTTCGTCCCTCTGATGCCAGAACAACACTGGTGATCAATTGCACTTTTTTCCTTAAATGCAAGAGCAACACTGATAATCCCTCACATTTCATAGAGTTGAATTTTGAGATTTCACACTTGTAATGAAACGTTGTATCTAAAACTTGTCGCTACTTTTAATGGAAAGTCTTGCTTGTTTACACTGATTGTATCCCCTTCTCTTTCATGTCATTACCTCTGCAACTTCTATTTCTTTTGGGTGTAGTAAGCCTGCCACACTCCTTCCTCCTCTTTGAGGAAATGTTTTTAAGGTCTCACCTCTACGACCATAGAAGTGGTGTGTTTTTAAAGTCATACACCAAGAATTGAAGGCAAGTTTAGAGTCTTACCTTTGAGACCGTAAGAGTCATGGGTAATGCCTTTTTAGGTAACGTCCGTTGATAAGGGGCATCGTATCCTTGCCATCAGGATGAGTTAATATATAACCTCCATTTGGTGATACCATTTTTATTACATAAGGGCCCTTCCGCTTGGGTTCAAACTTTCCTGTGCGTCGGCCATGCATGACAATCAGCCTTTTTACTGCCAGAACCAAGTCACCACATGTGAATGATCGAACATTAACTAACTTGTCGAAAGCCCTCTTCATCCTCCCTTGGTGGAGTTCAAGGTTCTGTTGAGCTTCTAGCCTCTTCTCATCAAGTGCATCTAATTCTTGATAACGTAACTTGACCTGTTCTTCATTTGTCATATCATGATGTGCAATGTTGTGGATCTATGGAAGTTGGATTTCAAGGGATAACACTGCTTCACTCCCGTAAACTAAAGAATAGGGAGTAGAATCGGTGGCACTCCGAGTTGTAGTGTGATAAGCCCATAAAGCTTTGGGAAGTATTTCATGCTAATTTTTCCTCGTTTTTTACACTGATTTTCTCATAACACTACAAAGGGTCTTGTTGAAGGCTTTGGCTAAGCCATTTGCTCTAGGATGGTACATAGTAGAGTACTTCCACTCAAAACCAAATTGATTAGCCAAGCGGTTAATATGCTGGCTCCTGAACTGAGTCCATTGTCTGATATGATTCGATCAGGCAAACCAAATTGCTAAATGATGTGATGTCACACAAAGTTTGCTACTGATTCTCCGGGGACATGTTTAAGTGGGATTGCTTCAGCCCATTTGTAGAAGTAATGCTTAGCGACTAAGATGAAGGTATGACCCAATGCCGAGGGAGGATCGATGGGTCCGCCAATATCCATACCCCATTGTGAGAAGGGCCAAGACATCACTGTAGGATGCAAAGGCTCTGGCGGCTACTGAATGAGGTTTGAATGTATCTGACACCCTTGACACCTCTTGGCATAGGATATTGAATCTACAAACATTGATGGAAAATAATACCCCACCTGTGAATCCTTTCATAGAGTTTAGGACCAGACTGATGAAGGCCACAGATTCCGACATGTACTTCTTCCAGTACTTGTTTCACCCCTTTTGTGTCGACGCGTCGAAGGAGGATGTCGTCGAAGGATCGTTGAAAGAGAATATCTCCATCCAGAAGCATGTATTTTGTGGCCATTCTTCGTATACTGTTGCGCTTAACGCGATTGTCAGGGAATCGACCATGCTTAATAAAGTCGATTATGGGCTCCCTCCAATCTTCAACTTATTCAATCTCGACACACATTGGATCGGAGATCTCTTCTTCATGTCTTTCGTACTTATCATTTTGGTTTCTTTGCCTTCTTTTCAGCTTTGAGAGCATCCTTAGCAGTGAGAAGTGCCCCAAATGGATGAGGAGAGCATTCTGGGAAGATAATCCTTTCATCATCCCCATCTAACTCTCTAACCAGCTCAATGTGCCTCCACTTTGCTACCCATATAGGCAAAGATTCCTTCAAGGAGATGTGAATAGTGACACCGAGCTTGGCAAGGGCATCGGCCTGGGAATTTAACCTTCTAGGGATGTGCCCTAAGGAAAAATCATCGAGGTTTACCATCAAAGTTTTCGCAGTGTCATGATAGCGCTTGAGACTTTCTTTCCTCACATCATATATTCATTTGAGTTGACGTATTATTAGCTCAAAGTCGTCAAAAATGGCTAACCACTCCAGTTCTAGATTTAAGGCAACCTCAAGCTCTATTACGAGGGCCTGATACTCAACCTCATTATGCGAGTCAGCTTTTGCGAGGTAGAAGGACAGGGGAATGATGCCATCTTGTGGGGTCAAGAACACTATTCCAGCACCACCTCGTTCAGACTGAAAGGCCTCGTCAAAGTACATCTTCCAATCATAAAGTGGCTCAGTGCAAAACACTTCCTCATTGAGGAGATCACTTGACATGGATGATTCCGCCGGTACGGGGTGGGCTTGACCCTTGACGGATTTTTGCGGCACGTACTTGATGTCGAACTCCATTAATAATAGCGCCCATTTAGCTAAGCATCCTAAGAGGCAAGGGTGCGTCATGAGGAACTTGATGGGGTCAGCTTTCCTGCAGCTCATGACCGAGGAGAAAATGATGAAGCTTTTGGACCGCGAAGATTAAAGCCAGTCATATATTCTCCATTGGTGGGTAAATCTTCTCAGCCCCTTGCATGCTGCGGCTGAGGTAATATAGAGCGACTTCTTTTCCTCCCTCATTATTTTGTGCTAGGAGCACACCGAGCAACTCATCGAGGACGGTCATGTATAGAATGAGGGGCCTTCTTAACACTGACATGGAGAGTACCGGGGGTTGTAACAAATACTCCTTGATGTCATCCAAGGCAGCCTGACATACCTCGTCCCATATGAAAGGAGATTTCTTCTTCAACAGGTGTGTAAAAGGCTTACAGCGACCTAAGAGATTGGAAATGAAGCTTTTCGACCACCGTCTCAAGGTCATGCATGTGATCCTCCTCCTTTTTTATTTCACTACCAAATCATCCACGTAACATACTACCTCTTTATGGAGCATACCTTTGAAAATGGTTGTCATTGTTCGTTGATAGGTGGCACCTGCATTCTTCAACCCAAACAGCATCATTACATAGTAGAAGACCCCTTTGGGAGTCAAGAAGGCAGTGGCCTCCTTGTCCTCTGGTGCCATCCTTATCTGATTATACCCTGAATATCCATCCATGAAGGAGAAAATCGGGTAATGGGCAATGGAATCAACAAGCATTTCTGTGAAAGGCAATGGGAAGTCGTCCTTTAGACATGCGACGTTCAAGTCACGAAAGTCAATACAGACCCTGATTTGCCCGTTCTTCTTCTTAACTACCACAACATTGGTGAGCCATTTCGGGTATTTGACTTCCGGAATAAAACCTGCTTACTTGAGCTTAGTTACCTCAGCATTTATCTGCATTTCAAGATCAAGCCGGAACCTTCTTGATTTCTGCTTCACAGGCTTGAAAGATGGGTCCATGCCGAGCCGATGTACTGTGACTTGAGGGTCAAGATTGGGCATCTTACGATAGTGCCAGGAGAAGATGTCTCGATTCGCCTGTAGGAAGGTAACATAATGCTCTTTTCCATCTGGCGACATGTTAGTCGAAATAAAACTTGGCCTTGAGTCATTCTCATTACCCAAGTTTATTTCCTCGAGATCGTTAGCCGTGGCTTGTCCACCTTCTTCTCACTCCTCAAGGGCTTCTTGAACTTCCACTTCGTCATCACTCCGTAATCTAGAGGATCCTTTGTTGACTTCAAATGCCTCAACCTCAGAGTTTGTAGGTACCCACGCTCTTAACATTTCTGCCTCAAATTGGGCATTGACAGTGTAGAGAATGGCAGCCACTTCTTCTTCTTGTTTGCTTGAGGATGTGTCAGTTTCAAGGAGAGAGAGTGGATATGATTGAGACATCGAATTTTGAAGCTCATGTATCGGCTGAGAAAAACTGGGCGCAGGGAACATTAGAGGAAGATCATGAGATTCGGTGGTCATAGACACACCCATTGCATCATTCATGTTTTTGTGATCACCATTTCCATATGCTTCTGGATCCGCCACGGGTCTTGGTGAGGCAAAAGGTTGTGAGGTCGGTTTTTGGGGTATCGGATGTCTTTGTTGTACAACCAGTGTGGATTGGAGAGTTTGTGAGGGTTGAGTAGGTAAGGATTGTGCCACTGGACTTGGTGTCAACTAGCTAGTTCTAGCAGAGTCTGGTGTGGTCTGGTTGGATTGGGTAATAGGGGTAGGTGTTGGTAAAATAGAGGTTGATGGACGTTTAGGTCTTGGAGATGGTTCGGCATATGGAACCAATGGTGATCTTGGAAACTTAAGGAGTGGTGGATTGGTCAATGTGTCTGGGTAAGGGATGAGTGGCGGACCAGGGTACTTCAAAGCTTCGGCTTCTGCACAGGTGGTTGTAACTTCTTTCCTGACCTGAGACTTATTGGGTCCATGTTGGTCACTGCTTCAGAGATCTGCACCATGTGGCATGCATCATGAGAATAGAAGCTCTGCCCTCTCGAATATCTCATCCTTTGCTCGAAGTCGGGCTCAGGGGACCATTGAGGTTTCTTGACTTTGTGATTCTTGTACCGCTTGGGAAGCCCTTCGATAGTGGGAGGAGGCTTTACATTGGCTCTAGATGCCAAGGCATAAGCCACTGTCAGGAAGGCAGCTGCTTGGGCCACCGTCTTTTTCACTTACCTCCGATGTCGTCTGCTAGTGTTGCAACTTTTCAGCTCTTTATCAAGAGCCTCAAAGTCTGGGCATTCGCGTGTTGAACTTACAGAAGATGTGTTGAAAGAAGAAGGGTTAGAAGAGTCTGGGATAGAAGAAGGGGGGGAGATTTTAAGATCGTCACTCAGATTGGACCAATCTGGGTAGCTTTTAGCATCATCACCAGAATTGGACATGTGTAGGGAATCTTTTAAGTCTTCACCCTGATTTGACCGCTGAGGGGTGCTTTTAATGTCGTCACCCTTATCGGACGTATTGGGAACCTAAGCATAGGAAGACTCAAGGATGTCTTTTTTACTAGATTGTGGGTTTAGATCAGTACAAGGGACCTGCTTAGGGAAGAAATCCTACAGGATTGGCAACGGAGGAACGGGCTTGAGGAACGCGACCTCAGTCTGGGCTTAAGGGAGTTTCCTCTTTCGACGAGAGGCTCTTGGTGCTCATCTCCTTCTATCATTTTTTGGAATGGGAGCAGGCGGACCAGCTTGATGAGGCTCAGCGGTCAGCCTTGCTTGGCGAACGGCCTCACTCTTCATGGATTTTATCCTGCTTTGTCCTCAATAGATCTACCATGGCTGGAAAGTCGAGGGTTCGTCAGAGTCAGAAGACTTGGGCAGCGTGTTATCACAGGGGATTTGCGTCTGGGCAACCTCCTGTGTTGACTGTTCAGTGGGTTGAACATGATCCTTTGAGATAGAGAGGACAGAGAGTCCTCCTCGTACTTTCTCTGACATTATAGATTGAAATCCAAAGCACCCTCCTAAGTCATGACCTCGGATCTGGTGATATGGGCACCAGAGGTTCTCAGTCCCTTGAGCAAGGTGCCAAGGCTATCTTGATGGCTTTGGTGTGATGAGCCTGAATTGTAGCATCATGCAAAATAACGCTTGAAGAAGATCCGGTGGTAGTTCATCAAGCCAATATACTTGACCGACTTCTTCTTGAACTGTCACTATGTGAGACGCTTCAACTGCCCCAAATTCCTTCTTGAGGTTATCGAGCTGTATCTGCCCCTTTTGAATTAAAGCCTCGATATGATCCTTGAGGGTGATGCAATCCTGAACAAGATGTTCCAACATCCTATGATATGCACAATACCTCTTGTGGGTGGCGAAGTCAACATCTTCTGGCCTTTTCACCTCAGGTCGGGTGATCATCTGTTGCTTGATCAACATTTGGAGTAAAGTCGGGACCCACTCTGGATCGAAGCTGTAGACTTTCTTTTTCTGCTCCTCCTAGTAATCCTTTCCATAGATATTATGAGGTGGAGGCACCTTATTGTAGGACATGGACTTCTGTTGGCTTGCCTGAGGTGTCCCCTAAGCATTTAGAGGATTCACCCCCTTAAAGAAATCCAGAGTTTGAGGCGAAGCTTTCTTGGGTTCTGATACAATGACAGCAACACTGATAACCCATTTCTGTTGATTGCCCCGAGAATTGATGCAACTATTATTTAAACTTCGATTATTTTCCCCACTTGATGCTGAGTTTTGAAGCTTGCCATGATGTTTAAGGAGACTCTCTATTCAGACTGCTTTGGAGATTAGCTCCAATATAGAGGTCGGGTTTGATGCTTCAACATGCAGGGAGATTTTCAGCCCCATGTTGCACACACATGTTTGGACCGCGTCAATTTCAGGCATGGGGGTAGCTTGATACGCAACTAAATCTCTCCATCTTGCTATGAACTGATTGATTGGCTCATCTGGGTTTTGGGTCAATGTGAGAAGCTCGATAGTCTGGACTTCTCTTTCAACCTCATAGAAAAGCTTGTAAAACAATTGCTCCATTTCCTCTCAGGTCTGCACTGAGTTTGGTGGAAGTCTAACATATCACTTGAATGCTGACTCGTCAAGGGTTTCAACAAGCTGACAGAGAAGAAGTCTCCCATTAGCTACCGTCTCTTGACATGCCGAATAGAAGTGGGCAATATGCTGGTGAGGCGAACTCGTGCAGTTGAAGAGTGGGAGTTTCCCCTTCTTGTAATTAGGGGGAAATGGGAGTTGGTCGATATAAGCTAGGTAAGGCTTCTGATAAAGGTTTGTAGCTTGTACACCCAGAATCTGTCTTCTTTGCAAACTACGGGTGACCATGGCATCAATGTCGGTTTGAGAGACCTGTGGGGAGGAGGAATGGTCATGGGCAAGAGATGACTGCCTCAGGACCAGATTAGACGAATGAGGAGAATTGGTTTCCTGGTGCGATGAGTTCCCAGGAGGTCGGGTACTTTCCATCAGGTCAATCTTCTTCATCATCTTACGAATCATGTCCTCGAACTGATTCATGCGATCTTCTTGATCGTCATTAGGCTCATCGATGACCATCACGCTAAAAGTTTCTTTCGAGAGTTTGATCCCTTGGATTGCTGAGGTTTAGCGCATACGCTGGACTGGATGCGGCAAGTCGGTCAGTAAGGGTTCAACATGCCCTGACTGAGCTCGAGCCTTATACGCTGACCTGGTCAAGACCGGTTCGCGACGGTCTTGGGACCGCAAGTGCTGTACAATTAGTTCACCTCACATGATGTTAACAACCGTGCGGGCTTCCTCCATCTCATGATTCCCAGGAGGTCGGGTACTTTCCATCAAGTCAATCTTTTCCATCATCTTATGAATCATGTCCTCGAACAGATTCATGCGGTCTTCTTGATCATCGTTGAACTCATTGACGACCATCACACTAACAGTTTCTTCCAAGAGATTGATCCCTTAGATTGCTGAGGTCTAGCTCATACGCTGGATTGGATGTGGCAATTCGATCAGTAAGGGTTCAACATGCCCTGACTGAGCTTGAGCCTTGTACACTGACCTGGTCAGGACCGGTTTGAGACAGTCTTGGGACCGCAAGTGTTGTACGATTGGGTCATCTCCCACGATGTTAACAACCGTGCGGGCTTTCTCCATCTCACGGTTCCTAAGAGGTCGGGTACTTTCCATCAGGTCAATCGTCTCCATCATCTTATGAATCATGTCCTCGAACCTATTCATGTGGTCTTCTTGATCGTCATTGGGCTCATCGACGACCATTACGCTAACAGTTTCTTCAGAGAGATTGATCCCTTGGATTGCCGAGGTCTAGCGCATACGCTGGACTGGATGCGGCAAGTCTGTCAGTAAGGGTTCAACATGCCCCGACTGAGCTTGAGCCTTGTACACTAACCTAGTCAGGACGGGTTCGCAATGGTCTAGGGACCGCAAGTGTTGTATGATTGGGTCATCTCCCACGACGTTAACAACTGTGCGGGCTTCCTCCATCTCAAGCTCTGCTGCAGCCTGTAGTGGATGAAAGGGGCTCTCGACCAAGGGATCAACGGAATTACTTGCCCCATGTGTCTTGACTTCTTCTGTTGGGACTATTCGTAGGCCTTGGGCATGTTTGGCTCTCAAGTTCTGTTGTACTTCCTTCCAGAACTGAGATTAGGATAGTGATTGTGAAAGGTCCGCTTTCTTCACACATGATCGAGCCGTCTCCATGAGATGTGACAAGGAATGTCGGTTAGAAACAGTGGTCAATTTAGGCTTCTGCCTTGGCTTAGGGAGAGACAGAGAATGGAAGACCTCGTCACCTAAGGGAGCCTTGGCCCGAGCGCTTTTGCGGGCACCGAAGATAGGGCTGGTCTGAAAAGGGTATCTCAAGATGGTACTCTTGGGGAAGGCCTTTGAGTACCAGGTCTTGAGCGGTTCGTCGGGAGAAGAAGGGACGAATGGGGGAGGAGTCAACTGCCAATGGCCCTTCGGTCAGGAGCTTTGAGTTGTCCGTGGGGGTGACACTTGTGTGCCACTTGCAGAAGGGTTTCGGGTGACTTGAGGGTCAACCAGAGCTCGCGCAATGAGTCGAACCTTAGGAGGCCGAGGATTGCAAGCATGTGTTTGTGAGGGAGTGGCCTTGTGACCACCCCTCACAGAGTGAGAAGGCATGTGCTGAGCGGGACGACGAGGGGGTTGTCTCTCTTGTACTTGGCTAAGCACAATCAAAGGGCTGCCCAATTAGAGGGCTACCCCGATTAGTGCGATACGTATGCATCAGGTATACGGGGCTAGGTTCAAGAAGATTTGAGCCTGAACAATGTTTCAGGGCAGCCTGAAGGTTGCCCCGAAGTGCGGCTCTAGTGGGTGAACCACGAGCCCTGATGCATGGGTGGGAGGCAACGACCTTAGGACCTCCTCTTCCGTGTGTCGAGCCTCTTTTTACAGGGGCCTGATGTGGTAGAACATGGGGGGCCTTTTGGCGATCCACAAGAGCATTGGCAGCTGGACTGCCTTGCGTAAGAAGGGAAGGGGGTGCCTTTCGGCTGCCCCAAGCAGTAGGACCGGCAAGTGATTTGCCGGTAACAAGGTACATGCTATGAGCAATGGCTGGTGCACCACCCATGTAAGGTGCTTTGGTGGAGGGTCCACTAAGGCTAGGAGTTTGGGAGCGAGGGACTTCCAGGTCCCTCCTCGCACCAACCCAGGTCAAGACCTAGGACATAGGTTCAACGCTCAAAAGAAAGGTCGGGAACGAGGTTTGTGGAACGTGTTCTCGAAGCGAGCTCACGGGTGTGGTGATCAGAAAATCCCCTACTCAGATGAAACGGTTAAGCAAACTTGAAGACATGTGTGTGTAAAGTGAACATGAAACAGAAGAAAGACAAGCCAAACAAGGATGATCCCAAGTAGTGTCGCCTAGCTGGTTAGATGCCACAATCTCACCCTCAGGTCGTGATGACTTGGTGGCGTGGCTCTGGGTTCCCAGGACCTGAAACCTCTCTCTCGTGAACAGTGTCGGGAAGACATGGGCAGAAATACCAACCGATGAAAGAGGAATTAAAGTGTGAGGCGGGACTTACCACACCTGGGTTCGTGACGCACTTGAGCTAACTCGCATGGGCACCCTCTTAGATCACGTAGGAATACCCCTAGGGCTTACGACCTGTTCGAAATCACCTCTTTTGACCTATTTTTTCTTCTCCTACAGTCATACACACACATTAGAATACAATACAAGTGGGTTTGAGGATCCCACCTTGTCATAAAGTGAGCGCACACGTGCATGTGTACTCAAAAGAGAATGAAAGAATTAACATAATAAAGTCTGTGTCAATTCGGCAGCCTCACGGTGTCTCCTTGACAAGGGACTCTTAGTACATATGTTATATTGAGGGGAAAGAGAAGAGTGGTTAACTCGAGAAAGAATGTCAAAGAGAAGGGAATTTTTAGAGGGAAGATAAAGAAAGAAAGGGAGGGTAAGGAGAGAAAAAGAGACGAAGTGGAAGAGAGAATAGGGGTGAAAAAGTTTGATCGGGTGGCTAGGCTGGCATAGTGGCAAGACTAGCACAACGGCTGGTTTGGCACGGCAACTAGACGAGCATGGTGACTCAGACCAGTACGACGGCTAAACTGCTTAATATAAGATTGGCACAATGGTTGTTCTATCGCAGTGGCTAGTTTGACGAGGCAGCTAAACGAGCATGGTAACTCTGACTGGCACGACAGCTAAACTGCTCAAGCACAAGGCTCAGCCTACCCCTCTGGTCAAGCAAGTAAAGGAGAAAGAGAGAAGAGAGGAGGAGGAGATCATGCTCAGCGGTATGCACTACCATGCAAGTCAGAGAGGAAAGAAAGAAGTGTCACGCTCGGTAGTGTGTGCTGCCCTGGATGACATGAAGGGGAATAAAAGAAGGGGTCCCGCTCGATAGAACTCACTGCCGTGCGTGGCAGAGGGAAGAGAGAAGAGAAAATGGGTCGTGCTCGTCAACATGCGCTGTTGTGCGAGACGAAAGAAAGGGAGTAATGAGAGAAGGTCCCGCTCGGCAATGTTCACTACCGCGCATGACAGAAGAGAGAAAGAAGAGAGAGAAGGCCACGCCCGACAATGTTCATTGTTGTGCATGATAGAAGAGAAAAAGAAAGGAAAGAAAAGAACCAAAAGAGAGAGAAAAGAAAGAAGAAGTGAGAGAAAGGAAATATGGAGAGGAAGAAGAGAAAGAAGATGAGAGAAAAGGGAAGGAAGAAGAAGGAGAATAGGAAAGAAGAGAGAAAAAAAGAAAGAAGAAGAAAGAGAAAGGAAAGAAGAGAGAGGAGAGAGAAGGTCACTCTCGGTAACGTGAACTGTCATGCGAGACAGGATGAAGAGAGGGAAGAAAGAGAGAGAAAGAAGATAAAGAAGAGGGAATATCACATTCGACGGTGTGCACTATCGTACAAAACAGAGAGAAGAGAGGGAAGAAAGAAAGAAGAGGAGAAGAGAGAAGATCAAGCTCGGCAGTATGCACTGTCGTGAGAGATAGAGGAGAGAAAGAAGAAAGAGAGAAAGACAGAAGAGAGAGGAGAGAGAAGATCACGCTTGGGAGTGTGCACTACTGTGCAAGACAGAGGAGAGAAAGAAGAAAGAGAGAGAGATAGAAGAGAGAGAAACAAGGTCGCACTCATCAGTGTACATTGCCGTGCGAGACAGAGGAGAGAAAGAAGACCGCGCTCTGCAGTGTGCACTGCCGTGCGAGATAGAGGAACGAAGAAGAAAGAGAAAGAGAAATAAGATCACGCTCGACAATGTGCACAGGAGCGCGAGACAGAGGAGAGAAAGAAGAAAGAGAGGGAGAAAGATGAGAGAGAAAGAATATCAAACTCGGCAGTGTGCACTGCCATGCGAGACAAAGGAGAGAAAGAATAAAGTGAGAGAAAAAGAAGAACGTGCTCGGCAGTATGCACTGTCATACGAGACAAATGAGAGAAAGAAGAGAGAGAAAGAAGATCGCGCTCTGTAATGTGCACTACCGTGCGAGATAGAAGAAAGAGAAAGGGAAAGAGAAATAAGAGAGAGAAAGAAAACAGAGAAAAAAGAGAGAAAGAAGAGAGAAAGAAGGGAGAGAGAGAGACAGAGAGAAAGAGAGAGGAGAGAAGGAGAGAACCGAGAAGGAAAGAGAGGAGAGAGGAGGAGAGAGAGAGAAGAAGAGAGGAGAGAGAAAATTACCTAGGGGTACTCGTCCAATTTTTTTCTCTTCTTTCTCTCTCTTTCTCCAAGCCATGACCCAAAACTCAAGCAAAAAGCACTTTTTTATTGATGGGAGAAGGCTCTTTTACATGTAGATGATACAAATATGAGCGTACAATTAATTTTTAACCTAATTGTTGAAAATTAGGCATTAAAATAATTAAAGAAAATCTAAAAAAGGGGGAAAATGATAATTTTGCCCCTACACCAACAATTTGTGTAATTTCAAATCAGTCCCTATAATGGCCGTTCAATCGTACGAACTTTCTATAGCTGATTCAGGGCTTTTTCAGTCACCATCCAGTTGAAAGTTTACTGTTTTATTGATGAGCTCAAGAAAATGATCATTTTAGTACCAATTTCGGGCCATGGATTTGAGTTTTGAACCATGATCATGACATGGCAAAACATGGAAAATGTGCAATCTTAATTTTGAGATTCAGCGTATTGCTAAGTGTTTTTTGTTGATTTCTTTATTGTAGCATGACAGACAAGTTGCCACGATCATTCTGCAAAAAGAACTGCTCAATTTGAAGCCCGGATTTCGGTGGCTGGAATTGCAACAACTTCGAACTCATTGTGGATCAAATCTAACCGTCCATCACGTACGAGGTTTAACTCAAATGAAGCCTCTGACCTTGTCCTCGTAATGGGTCTGGTTTGAGGTCGATCCAACATGCAGGCCCCTTAATATGGCCATTCGATCGAGGAGAGGTATTGCTGGCAATTTTCTGCTACTTTTGAAAGTATTCCGACAAACTTCTCTCTTCGATTTCTCCTGGCTCGAGCCATGTTATCATGCGTGTCATATATCAAATCGACCAGGTCGTTGAGACGACCATGCTCCTAAAATTTGGGCTCGATCCGACCCCGGATGAGGAAGATACTGCCATGTGAAGTTTGCCCCTAAAATTGAAAACCACAGTTTCCATTAATGGAAACTGGTTCACTAAGGGTGCACCGTAATAATGTACGGCTTACCCATTTGGGGTAATGTGGCCATAAGGTGCTCTAGAAGCTTCGGAATGCTTCAAAAATTAGTACCCAAGGGTTTTCGACCATTTTAAATCCAATGACGATGGTCTGAAGACCATTTGACACTCTGATAATGGTGCTATAGTTTAAAGCCCATTTCTGGCATGATAGAGGCAAGATTTCCCGAAACTGTTTTGTCATCTGTACTGCCTTAAACTCGTCGGATTGCGACGAAACATGGCAGGTGTTCTTAGGAGACCTTTAGCCATATTCTTGCACGTTCTCAATCCATTCTGAGATAGACGAAAATTCCATTTCCGAATCAGGGCTTATTGACCTAGGGTTTCTGTAGTCCACATGCATTTTGATACCTGCGGACCTAGGTCATGAATTTCTCTCTCCTTATTCGCACCAGGGATACAATTGATGGAAAATAACCTCAAACAATGCTTTGAAATGAGTTTGGTGCCATACCATAAGCCTTGTTTTGGATTTAAATTACAAAGTAAGAGGTTGTTTGCGTACTTAGAAATATATTATTTGTGAAATATATTACTGATGTAATACATTACTGGAGTAATACATTACCTAGAAATGAATTATTTTTATTTGGGTAGCATCTAGATACCTCTTGGGAAATACATTGTTATTGTTTGGCTATGTCTGGAAGAAGTATGGGAAATACATTATCTTGCTTGAAAATATTGGATGTAGTTTGCATAAAGGCTTAGCCCCTAAGAAATCAAAGTAAGGCACACCTTCAAATAGTGTCGAAAGATGTCATTTTCAGTGCTGAAAATAATTATGATAAGATGAAATCTTATTTTCATCTCTAATTATAAAATTTAAAGCACTAAAAATAGTGTAGACCAAGTAGATTTATAAACACTAAAAATCTTGAAAATTGACAAATTAGATAATGCATTACAGGACGGATTATTTTCAAGACTTGAAATTGGTCCACGTATCTAAGGTCGAGATGATGGGATTTGAGAGTTTTTTTGCGATAAAAACAACTTTTTCTAGTGAGTCTTCCATGTGCGCCTTAGTTTTAGTTTGATTGTTTAGGGCCTCAACCTTATGTATACTTTTTCTGAAAATATTGCAATAACTTTTATTCATAATAACGAGATTTTTTGTATAGTTCTTAACAGTTTTCTCTTAAGATAAAATATCAGTTGAATCTAAAATAGACTATTCAAGTACAAATCCCAATCTACATCTTCTTAGAGTCTAGGAACAAAACTGGGCATAAAGAATTGTGGATAACACCACTTGGTCATTTCATCCACCCTCCAAAACGATGATTCAGGTACAAATCCCAATCTACATCTTCTTAGAGTCTAGGAACAAAACTGGGCATAAATAATTGTGGATAACACCACTTGGTCATTTCATCCACCCTCCAAAACGATGTACATAGAAGAGTGTTGAAAATCCAAAAATGGGCCAAGGTTGTTGAAACCCAAATAATTTGTGTCTGAGAGAGAGAGAGTTTTGTAAGAAGACCTCAAATGAATGATGTCAATTTTATAATTTGTGCGGGTCCACAGGATCCGCATTACTCGTCTGACCATGTAATAGACTTCTTAGCCTCTTGGGCGTAAAATCTATTTCACGATTTTAGAACAATGTTAAGAGTCACATTTCCGTTTCCTGCATACTAATGGTTACCCAAACACAAGAAATGGCACATTTCCTTGAAATTCATTACACTGTAATGGTAATGCAGGTACCCAAACAGCCCCTAATAGATTTTTTAGCCCCTTGGGTGTAAAATCTGTTTTGCGATTTTTGGAACAATGTTAGGAATCACACTTCCATTTCTTGCATACTAATGGTTGCCCAAATGCAAGAAATAACACATTTCCTTGTAATTCGTTACACTGTAATGGTAATACACGTACCCAAACGGCCCCTAATAGTATAGGTGCATTCTTTTTAAGTTTTAATGTATACGGCGGTAAGCCACTTGGTTTTAAAATGTTAAAATATTTTTTAAGATATAAATTATATTTATCATCAATATCGGAATCAAAACTATATGCATGTTCTTCCCTTGAAAAATGTGATATGATAGTGTCATTTATGTTATCTACACAATTTCATTTGTAGTTGCTAACATACATAAATCTATAGAGAATTTGACTATGTAGTATTGAGGTCATTAAACATCAACTTTGAATGACTGTATACCGTGTTAATGTTATTATCAATACCAATGTTCGAAAAATCGGTGATCTGATCCACCACGCACGTCATAACACCAAGTTGTTAAAGTGAACATGCCTTTTGAACTAGCATTTTTATACAACATTTGAAACATGCTTACCTAATCGGTCAAAAGACCCTACTTTCACATTGTGCTCACCTCAAAGACAGCTAGCAGTTAATGATGACGTTGAGGTCACCTTTTATGGTTGCACCCTCTTTCCAAAATCATGGATGTGGGATTACTTTTAGCTTTTCTAAGTAAGTTCGTCATTGCTTATCAAATGAAAGTAGCATTTAATTGGGTAAAAACTTAAGAAGCTCTTTCATTATATGACCAACGGTAGTTGTTTTGCATCTTATGAAGCTATCTATCTCTTACTTAGATTTTTTTAAAATTAATAATAAATTTTTTTATATAATGTATAAACAATAAAAGTACATATAATTAGGTTTTAATTGCATATAATTACATAAATAAATTCTATTTAACTCATTTACAAAATTAGTATAATTATATTGAAAGTCGTATTGTTTATTTATCTTAATAACTTGTTAAACTTATGTCAGTATAATCATATGAATATGATCGCATTAAACTTTATAGGGGATTTTATTTATTTTTTAATCATATGATATGGAAGCATTTTCTAATAATTTTTAAACATGTTTATTACTATATTATAGTAAAAATTATACATTGATAACCAAATCTTGTATTTTATTTATTAATTTATTTATATTATAAATTTTGTAATATATTATTTTTTCTTATAACTGTAAATAAGATTTTTTTTTAATTAAATGATATTCTAAGATATTTTAGAGTTTTTATTTGTATAATAAAACAATTATAAAATAAAAAGTTATAAGCCAACAACTTCAATTTCAATATATACTATTAGAGTAATGATCCTATGAGACTCTCCCACACTCATGTGTGTAAGACCTCAAAAGATCACCATTAAATTTGGCATACATATATAAAAAAGTTATTATATGGGTGTGAGACTTGACTTTTTTAGAGATCTGTGTCAAATTTAATGGTGATCGTTTGGGGTCTTACACACATAGGTGTGGGAGAGTCTCATAGGACCATTACTCATACTGTTATACTTAGTTATGTTGTAATAATTTGGATGAGTAAAATGAAATAATAAATGTTTGATACTTGAATGTGATACTAATTTCACTTTATGTGTGTAGTAAAATGATGATAAAATAATAAAATACAAACCAATAATTCTAATTTCGACTTAAGTTTTAATAAATATTTGATGAGAATCTTAATACAGAGAAAAAATATCTTAATATTCGCTTATTGATGAAAAAAATAAAATTTATTAATATAGTACTCTAATTTCTTATTAGATTTCTGAAAAATAATATTTATAATGATATTTAATTTTTTTTTTAAAACCGAATCAGACTCATTCTTGATCCAAAAACGCTGATTTATCGATCGGTACGTGTTTTTAGGGTACCCGAAAAGTGGCATGGAACCGTCGTTTAAACCACCGATCTATACTATAAACGCGAACCCTTCGGCGGACCACCGGTCGCCACTTATCAGCATCAGAGGTCCGTATGTCACTCCATGCCATGCCATACATCACCGGCTATCTTACTTTGTACGACACATAATATATTATATTTTAATGTATGGTTATATGTTAAAGTGTACGACTTATGATCATATATTATTTAGTTCGTTATTTCGTGAGATGCTGACATCACTACCTTACATCAATACGTGGCAATTAATGCAATGTATTATTTAAGTACATCTATTTTCGCTAAAATGTAAAAGGATCTTTTTTATTTTAAAGTATATATTAAATTTTTATTTATAGATAATTATGTCTTTAGGGAATGCTTTAAGAAAACGTGATAAGATAAGCGTGTCATACAAAATATTCTTTTTAGTGGTAACCTGATTTCACTTACCTCCTATTAATTTATCGTATTATTTAAATAGATATTATAGCAAATATAAGTAAAATTTAAAGGACTTTTTTGTGGTCTTACGGGAGCGTCATATACATATATTCTTCATGACATAAAACTTACCATAGATTCTAAATTTTTTTTCATGAATAATTATGCCATTACAGGTCTCTAATCTAAGGGAGTGCTTTCAAAACGTGATAATCTAAAAAGTTAGTGTAGTCTACAAAATACACATATCATACAAAATATTGTTTTAAGGGAAAATGTTATATAGAGCCAAGGCTTTTATCAATCAAATTTGAGCCTATCTCAAAACTTTCACTAGAAGATGTTGTTTTGATGCTCAAATATCCTCAAATTGATCATCTCGACATCAAGATGCATGAAATAAAAAAAAAATGGATTTCAAGTTTGAAAAATAGTTTATTTTGTAATGTATTTTTAGACGGTCAATTTTCAAAATTATCAAATTTTTATAGATATGTCGATCTACACTATTTTTGAAGCTTTACACTTTATAAATAAAGATAAAAATATATTTTAAGGCTATCACAAAGATTTCTAGTATTGAAACTGTATTTCTTGATACTATTTGAAAATAGGCTCTAATTTGATTGTTTAGAGCCTAGGCCAGACCGTACCCTTGTTTTAATGGTCTGACCTACTTTTAATTTTTCTCTCATGTCACACTATAGCATGGAACAAATCATATGCTATCTCACATGATATGATATACAATATATTATTATATTTTAATAACTTTAATAACACATATCGTAAGAGATAAGAAAAATATCTTATTATTTCATATTTTTAACTTCTATATCTCATCAAGCTCAAAAATTAAAAATATTACTTGTAAATAGAATGAATCTATCTTTTCCATCTTTCAACCCCTTATACTTTTTGGACACCTCAATAATTTATAAAATAATTCTCTCTCTAAAACCCTATATCTCTCACACATCATCTCTCTCTAAAACTCAAATTCCATCACTCTCTCGTATGATCGTCTATCCCTCAAAACTCCACCCCTGTTCCTAAAAGTCAAACTCCAATCTCTTTTCCTCTTTAAAACTCCATCCCTCCCTAAAAACCATACTCCACCACTATCTCTAACTCGACTCTCTTTTAATTTATCTCTTTTAAAAAAGTATAGAAACGGTGCTCCTGTAGGTTTAAAAATTATACCCAAACTCCAACTCTCGCTCTAACTCCATCTCTCTTTTAATTTATCTCTTTTGAAAAAGTATAGAAACAGTGCTCCTGCAGGTTTAAAAATTATAGTTAGCCTATTTGCAGCGACTTTCTTTAAAAAATTATTTGTATGTACGTTAGTTTCTTAATATAAAAAAAAAAGTTGGTTGTCTCTTTGTTTTTAGATCTTGCAGTGTTGGCATCGGATGTGAGATCCAAATGAATAATGTGTGCCATGCGATGCACCTAAACCAAACCTCTCTGCGTCTTCCTTCCTCTGATGTCTATTTCCAATGCACAAAGCACCTTGGCCACCAAAAATGGTGAGCTTTCTCTATTTCGCTCTCTTTTTTTGGTTCTCTCTGCTCAACGCAGGAAGGCCCTCTCTCGACTTTCCATTCCTACGTCTCTCTCTCTAGCAGACGACGACTCTCTTTCTCTAACAAACTGCGACTCTTCCAGGTTCTTCCTCGTCCTTTTTTCTTTGAGTTTTCACTGTAGAAGGGGTTCTTGCATAGAGTTCTTTCAAAGGAAATTTGATTTTTATTTAGATTTTTTCCTTTGAAATCATGGTTCCTTTTGAAATTTGGATTCTACAAAAATAAGCTCTGATTATTTATGCCACTTTCAGGGTTGATTTTAACTTGCTGTTGCAGAATTTTTAGCATAAATTTACACCATTTTTATTAATAAATAACTTAATTTATAGTATTTTAAGTATTCCTTTGAATTGAAGTGAGGGTTTTCTCACTGAGATTTGGTTTTACTATCTTTCTAATGGGGTTTCTTAAAGACAACAGATTAGCTCTCAATCTGGGTTTTCCCTCTGAAATCATACAAATTACAATATTTCTTCTTATTGTTTGGAATTTATGAAAAAAAAAATCTAATTTTTGTTCTCTCATAACGAATAATGAGCCTTTAAGATTTTATTATTAATATGGTATTTCATAAAAATAATATCTCAGAAGATGTAATTTTGGTTCTGTAGATATATTATTTCTTTATATGCTCCAATATAAATTGTTTTTTTTTTATTTGGTATATACAGAATTTATATCGCTCTCTATCTCTGAAGGAGACCATCAGCCTCATCACAATCTCGGTAGGCACCCATCTTTTTCTTATGCTGCAATCTGAAATAAATTTTTTTTTCTTTTTTTTGGTCATTGTGAATGAAAATTTCTTGATCTAGGGTTTCTATGTTTATTGCATATATTTATGTAGAGTTTGTTGAAAGATTTCCTCCAAACAAAATTCAACAAAGATTGCATATAAAATTTAATAATCCGTTATTTTTTTTTTTTTTTTTTTTTTTTTTTTTGTGAATGAATTTCTGATTTTCTTAAAAAATCTGTTTTGGTCTTTATTTTGAGAACCGAAAAAATAAAAATAAAAATTTCGAAACCCACAAAAATCTCCAAATCTTACAAAATATTGACTCAATTCAATAGGGAAAAATCGATTAACATGGTATTCTATTTTTTTTTTGGGTCATTGTGAAGGAATTGTTGTCGATTTAGGGTTTCTAAGTTTGTTGTGTCTATTTATGTATAATTTGTGTCAAAGTATGTTAAAAGTTTTTTTTCGGTCTTTGCTGTGGAGAACCAACAAAATTTAGCACAGATTTCTTGACCGTATAAAAAATCCCCAAATCTAAAATATCCATTAAATTCAATAAGAATTTTCAATGAATGTGGTGTTCTTGTTGTAATTTTCGTTGTTCAATATGATTCTATTACTTTTTCTGCACTTGTGATTCATTTCTATGTTCATTGGCATTTTTATGGATCCACTTTGAAGTTCCATGTCATATATCTTACAGTCATTCATGGCTTCTTATGAAGTCAATTTGCTGAATCATTTAAACGTTTTTGCATTATGCCCATTCCTATCTATGGACAAATTAGTGAGACGTTCATAGTATTACAATATCATAATTTCTGATTATAAGTTACCTGTGAAGTTCAAATTTCCTGTATTATTGGCTGCGTTGGCTCTATACTTTGTCTTTTAAATCGAACTCAATTAATACTCTGAATCATGGGAATTCTTATTATAAGAAAACATTCAGATTTATTTTTCTATGTTAGAAGTTGTCTTCTATGTTGCAGGTCAGCAAACTTCAGTTCTTGCATTTTAGTAGTTGTTGTGTCTTTGCATCAAAATATGCTACATTTCCTTTTAAAGTTTTGTACTTTTGTAACAAGATGTGATTAGAGTTTGATAGAGGAAATGAGTTAAGACAAATAACTATATTCTCAATTTCCATATGACACATGTTCATACCAGTTTGGGACGTTAGGTATTAGATTTTATTTATTTCATTTTTTTTATCATTTATCATTATGCCACTGTATCGATTTCACCTGTCTTTAATAGGTACCACGACATGACTAAAATCATTTATGTAACTCAGCTTTAGGTCTACTTGTTAAGGAAATATCTTGACCAAAAAAGGAAGCCCACAAAATATACTTAATTCCATTTCAACAACACACTTTACATTTCTCACAACAAACAAATGGACAGCATACTTTGAGCCACGACTTCTCTGATCTTCAACTGTCTCCATAATCCATACAGACTCTTGAAACAACATCCTAATCCTGAAACTTATTACCCTCAAACTCCGTCTTAACTTTAGGCCTCATCGAATTTTCCTTTTCTACAATTTCAAACTGTGTGAACCCTATTCTTCCTAATGCTGAACTACTGAAATTTTCTTTAATAAAATTTTTTTATAACACATTTGAAGTTAGCATCTTAATTTATTTTATTACATTTCAATTTTCAAATGATTATTGAAATTAATTGAATGAATATTTTTTTTTGGTATCTGCAAAATATGTTTCGCTGTCTATCTCTCAAGGAGACCATCAGCGTCATCATAATCTCGGTACGCATCTATCTCTCTCTTATGTTGCAATCTGATTTATTTTTTATTTTTTGGTCATTACAAACGTAATTGTCTTGATGAATGAGATTGCTCTCCTCTATTGACCAATAAAGTATGTCGCAATGACATATTTGGAACCTCTGATTGCATCTGAAAGGCACATATCTTCAAGTCTCGAAAGAGGCCTAAATTTTTATATGTGATTGCTCCAGAAACCAATTCATTGTAACAAAAAATTGAAATACTTTGAACGATCATCGGCTTGACTGCTATACCTTTTTTATATTCATTGGCAATGCCTTCTTGATTGTAGTCCTTTGTTACCATGGGAGGATTGGACCTCTCCAATGAACTATTTGACTCGAACTTGACCCTGGATATTGAATCTATGTTATTTTTTAATTGGAGGAAGAAGGATGAATTCCCATGCATCACTTTTTCCTTAATAAATTTCTCTTATAACACATTTGAAGTTAGTATCTTAATATATTTTATTATATTTCAATTGTCAAATGATTATTGAAATTAATTTAATGATTTTTTTTTTGGTATCTACAGAATCTGATTTGCTCTCAAGGAGACCATCAACGTCATCATAATTTTCATAGGCATCTATCTCTCTTATGCTGCACTCTGAATTATTTTATTTCTTTTGTCATTGTGAATGTAATTTATTTGATGAATAAGATTTATTTGCTCTATTGGCCATAGTATGTTGCAATGACATATTTGAAACCTCTGATTGCACTTGAAAAGCACATTTTTTCAGGTCTCCAAAGAGTACTACATCTTTATACGTGATTGCCTTAGAAACCAATTCATTGTAACAAAAAAATTCAAATAGTTTTAACGGTGATTGGGTTGACTATTGTGCTTTAGTTATATTGGTTGTCAATGTCTTCTTGATTGCAGTCCTTTGTTACTATGGAAGGATTGGACCTCTCGAATGAACTATTTAACTTGAACTTGACCCTGGATATTGAATGTATACTATTTTTTAATTGGAGGAGGAAGGATGAATTCCCATGTGTCGCTTTCATGTAAACTCAATTTATTGATGTATTGTGTTTATCCATCATTGATATTTCACAGCTTTAAAATAAGAGTTAGAATAGTTAAATTTATGTATTTCAGATAATACACATCGCACTCACATCCAAAACTATCAATTGAGGAGAACTAATCTATCCTTAAGCTGTGTTCAACTATGGTCTTTGGTTTCAATATGTATTTGATGAAAGAGAGCAACTCAACAATAGAACGATCCTAGGGTAATATCATTCCAACTAATGAGTATTATTTATATTAAATATTGTATATTTGAAAATGAATATGCCCTGATATTCCTTTTGAATTCTTGTATTATAAGAATTTGTTACACAATAGTGCTGTCCACGTTTTATTTGGGCAGGCATCCATTCATTCTGTTAAATATTACAAGAGAAATCTCAAATTTCTCTTGGCATTGCACATAAAAGTAATGACTGGGAACTATTTGTTAGAGAGGAATGTAAGCATGGGGATATAGATAGTTGGAAGGAAAAGGAATCCCTCAACATGAGAGTTTCCTCAACTGATTCTCTAATTATTTCATCAATTTCTTTGTTGGCTTCACTCTAAACAGGTCCAATGATAAGCTCCCTCATTATTCTTCTTTGTTGGCTTCACTCTAAACAGGTCCAATGATAAGCTCCCTCATTATTCGAGAACCATCACGATAGGCTCTACTTGACTCTGAGGGATAATGTTACTAGAAACCTGCTATCAGATAGGAGCTTTAAAAAGCTGAATTATAAGTGCATCTGACATATGCTAAACTTTGATTTCTACATATATTTGTGCAGTGTGCACCAGTTACTGAAAGAAAAACGTGGTTTGTACCGAAGCTTACCCCTTACCCATGATAGAATCTTGGGGGAGTCTTTATTACAATAATTTTGGCGGTAAATTTTATGCTCTTTTAGAGTTCTATTTAGCCCCAAAAGGAAATTATGTTTGCCCAGCGTTTGTTGAAATTTCAAAAAAGAAACTTTTTGGAGTTGATTATAGAGTTATAAAAAACAAATTCGTTGTACAATGGAGAACTCGAGAGATGTTAGACGCTGTCTCTACTTCTACTTCTAAAGATGCAGGAACAAATGATGCAAGTGAAGACAAAAAGGAAGAGATTGTGGAACAAAGTCATTTATTCCTTATGCAAATACATAGAGACGACGGCATACAAATTGGCAGTTGAAAAATTGGATCTTGAAGCGACATACGGAATGAAAAAGAAGATACTATCAAGAAGACATCCAGCAAGAAATAGATATTAAAAATGACTTAAATAGCATTTTTGATAAATACATTGCATTGGAACACATGAGGTCTGAACTTTTGTATATGCAGATGTTTAAACCGTTCTGTCCATGTAAATTCTTTACACAACTTTATAATTGTATGTAACGTAGTTTCCATGTCCAAAATTTTCTTCTGATGAATTTAAAGGTCATTTCCACAAAACCGAACCCTTACAAATATTGAAACCCTTATTCCATGCAATTAAGAAGGTGCTTCAATATCACAAGGATTCTTATAATTCTCTTTTGACAGAAATTAATGGTGACAAATTCTGTAATATTGTATTATAAATGTTACTCTTCTCAACCTGCGTCTCACTCGAGGTGATGTCGCCCATAGCAACCAACGTCTCAACCTTCGGACCAGGTTTGGGCTACCAAACCCACCGGGCTCATCGCCAGCTGGCAACCTCACCGTGGGCCCGTTATTAAGCTTCGAGCTAGAGTAAATGAGCAACCTTTGGTTCCCTCCCCTACTGTTGACCCTGTTGTAGATGGGTGGGAACAACAGTCATGGCCCTCCTCAGCTGCACTTCATCTTTGCAGCGTAAACCAGGGAAAGAGTCGTGCCTGGACCTTGCCCAGGTTTCGTCGGGTCACCACACTCTACCCAGCCCATCCTCTTTTGTGCGCCGAGTCCCTTCGATGGCCACTGACGGCACATTTATTTCCCCTGACCCTCTGCTCAGGGAGGAGGACACGTCACCAAGGGCGCCGCCCCTTGCTGTCCACATCTTACCCTCAGTAGCCACCCCCGTACAACTGTGGCCCTCTCTCTCGCCGTCGCCTCTACCTACCCCGTCACACCTGGCGCCCCCGAAGGTTGCCCCACCGCCCTCGGCAGCCTCCCCCGTATAGAGGTCGCCCTCTCTCCCCTCCCTCGAGACTCTCCCGTCGTCCTCTCTACCTACCCCGTCTCTTCTGGTGCCCCCGGAGGTTACCCCTTGCCCTTTCATCACGGCCAAGGGAGACATGTGTCCTGACACCCTGCTTCGAGATCCTTCTTCGGCCCTTCCACTTCCCTCTCTTCCGTCGCTTATTCTCCTTTCCATGTTGGCAGCCTCCATCTCCTATGTTGCCTCCAACTGTGCTGCCCCCTCCTCTTCTTTTCTACCTACTCGTTCTGAGGCAGAGGCTGATACTCCTCTCTCGCTTTCGCCCATGGACGACTATCCGACCCCCTTTGGAACCACCCCTGTGCCTTCCCTCGACCTCTATCTTCCTGACCCAGAACCCGCCTATCCTCTCCCCCTTCCCCTCACCTGGTACGTGTCAGCAGGGTTAGGACGGTCCACTTCCATCCTTTCCCCCACTTCCCTTGGCTCTCCTGCACTTGGGTCTGCACTGATTCCCACCACTTCCACTCCTACCTTCCTTTTCCCCCCTCTTCAGTGCCTCTTCACTCCTCCAACCTGTCTGGGTTCTCTTTTCTTGCCCCCCTCCCCCTTTCTTATTCCCCCCAAGCCCTTTCGTCCCAAAGTTTTTTTGCCTCTTTCTCCTCCCCCCTTAGTGGCTTCTCGCTCAGCCTCCCCTTCTCTTCTCTCTGGTAGCGGCCCCCTGCCCGCTCCCCTTATCATCCCGCCTTCCGCTTCTCTTAACCCATCCCCTCCTACACGTCCTCATCCTGTTGAATCCTTTCCTATCCTGCCTTCTGACCTCTACCCTCGAGATTTGGGGTACCTTCCGGAGTCGTCCGAGGCATCTGTTAAGTCCATCTCTCCCCTCACGGAGGTTAGCGTAGAGAGGGTCGACAGAGATGGAAATTTCCAAGAACAAGAGCCTTCTGAAGGCCATGATTCTCCGATCTCTCCCTCTTCGGCCGAGGACAGAGCCGAGGTGGTCGACGGGACAGGATCGACAAGGAGTCGACAAGAATGAAAGAGATCTATCGCATTATGGGCTTCCATTATGATGGTCCTGAAGGCCCAGTACACCGTTTCCTACAAGCAGACGCCTAGAGTCGACTCAAGGTGAGCTCTAGAGGACAGAGAGAACTCCTTAACCTGTTCTCCTCTATCTCTTATGAGGATTCCCCCTTGCTCTTTCCCCATCCTTGGCCTCCTCATCCTCTATGAGGAGATCTCCTAGACTAGCACTCGCTTCTCTTCCTTCTCCCAAACAATGAAGATTATTTTCTGGAACATAAGAGGACTGGGTCACTCTACAAAGAGGAACGCAGTAAAGGATGTGACCTCAAAATACCTCCCGACTATCCTGGCTCTTCGGAAACCAAGCTTCCTATGCCCTCCCTCTCTCAAATCCATCAGGTCTGGGGTAGAAGACCCTGCCAATGGGTTGCGCTTCCTGCAGTTGGGGCGTCAGGGGGTATTTGAGTGATCTAGAATCCCTCATAACATCCCCTTGTCTCTTCCCATTTAGGGGATTTCTCTGTTTTTTACCTTCTTTTTCACATCCGATGGGCTACATTGGAACTTTTCATCTATCTACAGCCCCTGCTCGGCTGCCCTCCACCCTTGTCTCTGGTTGGAACTTGATCTGGTAGCCTCCCTACCCACCCTGTCTGGTGTCTTGGAGGAGACTTCAATATTACCAGATGGTCTCATGAGAGTAACTACAACTCTTCCATCTCTCAGGGAATGTTGGACTTCTTAGATTTCATTTCTCGACAGGAACTTCTAGATTTACCCCTTCAAGGTTGTCGATTTACCTGGTCCAAGTACTCTCGTCAACCCTCTTTGTCCAAACTTGACAGATTCCTTTTTTGGGCAGACTGGGAGGAAACTTTCTCGGGATCCCACGGAATGGCTTTATAGCCAAAGCCGCCTCTGACCATTGCCCTATTCTTCTCGATACCCAAGCCCTCCGCAGAGGTCCTAAAACATTTCGTTTTGAACTTGCCTAGCTAGAAGAAAAGTCTCTTCTTACCCTCATTCCTGCCTGGTGGAATTCCTTCTCTAATCAAGTCTCGGGCAGTGCAGGTTTCTGACTCCAAACCAAAATTCAAAGGCTTAAAGCCGCTTTGAAGATTTGGAGTAAATCCATCCTTGGGAACTACGGCCAAACCAAGGCCTCCCTCCTTAATCCATTCAAACTTTAGATAGGGCAGAGGAGTCACGACTCTTGACATAAGCGGAATTCGATTCGAGGAGCCAATTGAAGTTGGATTACCTCTCCACCCTAAAAAAAGAGGAACTGTATTGGTTCCAGAGATCTAGAGTTAACTAGCTTAAACCCGGAGACCTGAATACACAATTTTTCTACCGGATAGCTAATTCTCGTAGGAGAGACGACACTATCTCGACCATTAAAGTGAGTAATTCTTACCTGGTTCAGCGAAACGACATCGAACAAGCGTTCCTTTCATATTTCCAAGCCCTCTACTCCACCCCTGTTGTCCCCAGACCTGCAATAGCTGACTTGGATTTCCTGTCTTTTACGGATGCACATGCCCTCTGGCTTGAGCGTCCATTCCTGGAAGAGGAAATTCTTAAAGCCCTAGACGGATTAGCTAGCGACAAAGCCCCTGGTCTAGACGGTTTCCCCATAGCCTCTTTCAAATTATTTTGGGATATTTTCTGCTTAGATTTCTTGAGCTTCTTAAAAGAGTTCTTCCTCTGGGGAATTTTAAATAAGGCTATTAACGCCACTTTTATATCTCTGATACCAAAGGTGGAAGGGGCTGAGAAGCTAAAGGACTTTCGGCCTATAAGTCTGTTGAATTCCTATTACAAAATTCTGGCCAAAGTCATGGCTTCAAGGCTACAACAGGTCCTCCCTTCCATCATCTCCCAACAGTTCTTCCATTGGGAAATTTTAAATAAGGCTATTTAAAATGATGTGGGTTCTCATATCCGCTGCTAATATTAGGGCTGATGCAAATAATATTAGGGTTATTTTAATTTTTTTTTATTCTTTAGTTTATCTCTTCAAGAATAAGAGAGGAGGTGCGTAGGGATAATTAGGTGGGTATGAATTTATCGAATTTATCTTGTGCATATTGATCAATTGAATTGGGTTAGTTTAAGAGTATAAATAGATAAAGCTAAATTAGGGGAGCTAGTTTAGGAATGTAAAAGGATAAGGTTAAATAAAAAGTAGTTTTTAGGCTTTGGATAAAAGGGGATGGTACGTGAGTGTAATAATTCTAAAATTCCAAAAAAAAAAAAGAAGAAAACTTTTAATAAGTGATGGTTCGTATGAGCATGATGGTCCTTAAGAACCATCACTATTTTCAAAAGCTTTTGCTGCCTTGCACTTGCGACATCCACTAAAGTACGTGGGCTTTAAGCGTTTAAAGTGTAATTTAATGGTTACACCTCATATGTGAGGTGTAACTTAATAAAAGAATATAATATAGTATCTTAAGAATTTAAATACGAGAGGTGGGAGTATGAGGTGTAACTTAATAAAAGAATATAATATAGTATCCTAAGAATTTAAATACGAGAGGCGAGGACTCCCACCTCAGAAAATTTTGAGATCTCTCTCTAGCCGAATTTCTATCGGAAGCTCCCTTACAAATATTTTAGGTAAGTGACTTTATTATCTTAAAAAATAACTCGTTCTTTTTAAAAATAAAATGAAATAATTATTTCTGCTCATTATCATGAAATTTAGGCGCGATAAATTTTATGCGCAAGTGACCTCATTATTTTGAAAAATAATCTTTTTAATAAAATTATA
>NW_006499799.1:844056-859005 GCF_000471905.2 Amborella trichopoda
ATATATATATATATATATATATATATATATATAGTAGGCTTAGAAAATAAAAAAGTTTCTAATATACCAACTTAGCACAGACGTAAGGCTTTATATTAAATGCAAGGGCTTGATAAGGATATCGGATCCCAGAATCTAGCCATAGTCTGTAAAATATGCTATAAGGCTATGCCTACTCTTTTCCCAGATGTTAAAAGGATTGATGAAAAGAGACAAACAATATTTTTCAGATTAATATTGGAAAATCTAATTTTATTACTTGAAAGAATATTACTTGGAATGAAATTAGATTACCTGATAGGTGGATCTTGCAAAATGAGGTTCAACCCAAACCTCTTGAAAACAAGAAAGCTGAACAAATAATTAAACATGACAACGGGGAAATTGAAATTCAGTTTACCCCAATTAGAAGGGCGAAGTTAAATATATCTTATGCTCATTCTAGACTTCCCCAAGGACTTCATGCTCTTTTGATCCCTCAGAGTGAGCATGAAAAGGAATATGAAAGAATAATTTTTGAAGGCCTCCGAACGACTCTTGAACATATTCAGAGACCTTATTACATTATTGATATTCCAGAATCTTCTAGAATGAAAGAAGAACCTGAAAACCATACGTCTTCTACCTTTTATGATATGGAATTTGGTCGTAATACTCTTCTTAAAGAAGAAAAATTTAAAATTGATAAAGCCAACGTAATAAATGTTTTCTGTTCTAATGAGATTAACAATATTAAGTGTTGTCTGAGCTTGAGATTAACAATTGTTTGTTCTAGCTTCTGGTTTTATATTAGTTGGTAATATGTTTTTGTGTGTGCCTCTGTTTACTTTGTTTTACTTTGTCCACGTTAGTCTAGCTCCCGGTTTTATATTAGTTTGTGCTAAGTTGGTATTACAGCCATAGGTTTTTAAAAAATAAAAAATTTAAAAAACCAAAGAAGTTTAGTAAGGGCAGTCTAGATTGACAAGTTGCAGTGGCCTAGAATTCTTGTAAATCCCAGTAGAGGTAAAGTTAAGGCATTGTTCCTATTGACTCGTCAAATGATGCTACAAAACAAGAGTGTTATTTAAATTGTTGGTTTTTTAATAACACTGTCTCATAAGTCCACTACTTCTAGTGGTATGCTTAGAATAAATAATAGTGAAAAAGTAGTGATAAATAGCACAGAAAAACAAATTCAAAATTAGAATATCTTTAGAGTTCCATCATGCAATGTCTATAGAAAGGGATCTTTTCAATTTAAAGGTGATTATATTATAAAAACTATTAAAAAAAATATCCTTGTGAATGAATCTCAAAATAAATTCGAATTATTGTCCAAAAATTTAATTAAAGACCATAAGTAAAAAAAAGGTACAATTACTTGCATATCGGCATAATTCAAGTTGCTATTAATCCTTTAATTAGAACAAGGTTAAATAACTATGTATTCTTATGCTTAAGAGATTGTGGGCACAAAAAATTCATTGATTCTTTCTTAGGAATTGTGGAATCAAGTCTCAATAAATGACCTCTTTATTTTAATTGTTTTCCAAACTTTTCATATTCTTTAACAGATAAAAATATACTCATGGTTTTGACCTTAAACCCAAAGACGCAAGGGTTTAATATCGATATCGAATCCCATAATCTAGCCATAATTTATAGAATATACTATAAGGCTATGACTACTCTTTGCCCAGATGTTAAGAAGATTGATGAAAAGGGGCAAACAATATTTTTTTCAGAATAATATTGAAAGTTTTAATTCAATTACTCCCAAGACTATTACTTGGAAAAAAATTAGGTTACATGATCGGAGGAACTTTCAAACTGAGGTTCACCCAAACTTCTTGAAAACAAAGAAGTTGAACAAATAATTGAATATGAGAACGGGGAAATTGAAATCCAATTTACCCCAATTAGAAGAACGAAGATAATTATATTTGATGCTCATTCCAGGTTTCCCCAAGGACTTCATGCTCTCTTTATTTCTGAGAGTGAACATGAAAAAGAATATAAAAGAATAATTTTTGAAGGCCTCCGAACGACTCCTGGACATATTCAGAGACCTTATTACATGATTGATACTCTAGAATCTTTCAGAATGAAAGAAGAATCTGAAAACCATACATCTTCTACCTTTTATGATATGGAATTTGGTCTTAATACACTTCTTAAAGAAGAAAATTTTAAGATTGATAAAGCTAACCTGAGAAATGTTTTCTATTCTAATGAGATTAAACAATATTAAGTGTTGTCTGAGCTCGAGATTAATAATTGTTTGTTCTAGCTTTCGATTTTATATTAGTTGGTAATATGTTTTTGTGTGCCTCTGATGGTTACAGCTGCCAAAGGTGAGAAGGGCAAGGTGGGTAGTTTTACTTTGTTCATGATAGTCTGGCTTCCGGTTTTATATTAGTTTGTGCTAAGTTGGTATTACAGCCAGAAGTTTTTAGAAACTAAAAATTTTAAAAACCAAAGAAGTTTAGTAAGGCCAGTCTAGATTGACAAAGTTGCAGTGGCCTAGAATTCTTGTAAATCCCAGTAGAGGTAAAGTTAAGGCATTGTTCCTATTGACTCGTCAAAAGATGCTACTAAACTAGAGTGTTATTTAAATTGCTGGTTTTTTAATAACACCGTCTCATAAGTCCACTACTACTAGTGGTACGCTTAGAATAAATAATAGTGAAGAAGTAGTGATAAATAGCATAGAAAAACAAATTCAAATTAGAATATCCCTAGAGTTCCATCATGCAATGTCTATAGAAAGGGATCCTTACAATTTAAGAGTTATTATATTATAAAAACTATTAAAAAACCATCCTTGTGAATGTATCTGAAAATAGATTCGAATTATTGTCCAAAAATTTAATTGAAGACCATAAGAAAAAAAAGAGGTACAATTACTTGCATATCGGCATAATTCAAGTTGCTATTAATCCTTTAATTAGAACAAGGTTAAATAACTATGTATTCTTATGCTTAAGAGATTGTGGGCACAAAAAATTCATTGATTCTTTCTTAGGAATTGTGGAATCAAGTCTCAATAAATGACCTATTTATTTTAATTGTTTTCCAAACTTTTCATATTCTTTAACAGATAAAAATATACTCATGGTTTTGACCTTAAACCTAAAGACGCAAGGGTTTAATATCGATATCGAATCCCATAATCTAGCCATAATTTATAGAATATACTATAAGGCTATGACTACTCTTTGCCCAGATGTTAAGAAGATTGATGAAAAGGGGCAAACAATATTTTTTTCAGAATAATATTGAAAGTTTTAATTCAATTACTCCCAAGACTATTACTTGGAAAAAAATTAGGTTACATGATCGGAGGAACTTTCAAACTGAGGTTCACCCAAACTTCTTGAAAACAAAGAAGTTGAACAAATAATTGAATATGAGAACGGGGAAATTGAAATCCAATTTACCCCAATTAGAAGAACGAAGATAATTATATTTGATGCTCATTCCAGGTTTCCCCAAGGACTTCATGCTCTCTTTATTTCTGAGAGTGAACATGAAAAAGAATATAAAAGAATAATTTTTGAAGGCCTCCGAACGACTCCTGGACATATTCAGAGACCTTATTACATGATTGATACTCCAGAATCTTTCAGAATGAAAGAAGAATCTGAAAACCATACATCTTCTACCTTTTATGATATGGACTTTGGTCTTAATACACTTCTTAAAGAAGAAAATTTTAAGATTGATAAAGCTAACCTGAGAAATGTTTTCTATTCTAATGAGATTAAACAATATTAAGTGTTGTTTGAGCTCGAGATTAATAATTGTTTGTTCTAGCTTTCGATTTTATATTAGTTGGTAATATGTTTTTGTGTGCCTCTGATGGTTACAGCTGCCAAAGGTGAGAAGGGCAAGGTGGGTAGTTTTACTTTGTTCATGATAGTCTGGCTTCCGGTTTTATATTAGTTTGTGCTAAGTTGGTATTACAGCCAGAAGTTTTTAGAAACTAAAAATTTTAAAAACCAAAGAAGTTTAGTAAGGCCAGTCTAGATTGACAAAGTTGCAGTGGCCTAGAATTCTTGTAAATCCCAGAGAGGTAAAGTTAAGGCATTGTTCCTATTGACTCGTCAAAAGATGGTACTAAACTAGAGTGTTATTTAAATTGCTGGCTTTTTAATAACACCGTCTCATAAGTCCACTACTACTAGTGGTACGCTTAGAATAAATAATAGTGAAGAAGTAGTGATAAATAGCATAGAAAAACAAATTCAAATTAGAATATCCCTAGAGTTCCATCATGCAATGTCTATAGAAAGGGATCCTTACAATTTAAGAGTTATTATATTATAAAAACTATTAAAAAACCATCCTTGTAAATGTATCTGAAAATAGATTCGAATTATTGTCCAAAACTTTAATTGAAGACCATAAGAAAAAAAAGAGGTACAATTACTTGCATATCGGCTTAATTCAAGTTGCTATTAATCCTTTAATTAGAACAAGGTTAAATAACTATGTATTCTTATGCTTAAGAGATTGTGGGCACAAAAAATTCATTGATTCTTTCTTAGGAATTGTGGAATCAAGTCTCAATAAATGACCTATTTATTTTAATTGTTTTCCAAATTTTTCATATTCTTTAACAGATAAAAATATACTCATGGTTTTGACCTTAAACCTAAAGACGCAAGGGTTTAATATCGATATCGAATCCCATAATCTAGCCATAATTTATAGAATATACTATAAGGCTATGACTACACTTTGCCCAGATGTTAAAAAGATTGATGAAAAGGGGCAAACAATATTTTTTTCAGAATAATATTGAAAGTTTTAATTCAATTACTCCCAAGACTATTACTTGGAATAAAATTATGTTACGTGATAGGAGGAAGTTGCAAAATGAGGTTCAACCCAAACTTCTTGAAAACAAAGAAGTTGAACAAATAATTGAATATGATAACGGGGAAATTGAAATCCAATTTACCCCAATTAGAAGAGCGAAGATAAATATATCTGATTCTCATTCCAGGCTTCCCCCAAGGACTTCATGCTCATCTATCCTTCAGAGTGAGCATGAAAAGAAATATGAAAGAATAATTTTTGAAGGTCTCAAATGACTCCTGAGCATATTCAAAGACCTTATTACACGATTGATACTCCAAGATCTTCCAGGATGAAGGAAGAACGTGAATACTATATATCTCATACCTTTCCTGAAATGGAAGTTGTTCTTAACACTCTTTTTAAAGAAGAAAATTTTAAAATTGATAAAGCTAACCTGAGAAAACATTTTTAATCTAATGAGAATAAAGAAATAAGAGATTAGTGCCAAAATGAGTTTAAAGAAAAACTCAAAACAAAACTGCATGAAAAATAAAAAGAAAAAGAAATTAATATTAAATTATTTAAGTGGTTAGAATACTTCTTAGAGGATCAAGGTATCTTATTTCCTAAATTTCATAAAGAAATAAATGTAGTAGAAAGACAATTTCAAGTTTTTATTACTAAAGATGGGAAATAAATATAATCCATCCATCCTCCTGAGGTTCCTCTTGGTATTAAAGGGGTAAAAGTTGTTCCTTATTAGTTAAGTGCCTCGATCTCGTCCTCCGAATCCCTGGGGGATCGGGCGGCATGCGTCTTGGGTTTCGGGGAAGACCCGAGACGTTTGTGAGATTGCTCTCTTGGGAACTTCGTTCGAAAACGGGGGCAGGTATTACCAACCGGTGAGAGAGGAATTCGGTTCGGGACTTACTCGGGCTGACTCTCGTGGGCGCCCTCTTAGATCACGAAGAAAAGCCCCCAGTAATAAAACTGGTTCGAAATCACTTCCTTTGACTCATATTCTTCTTATTTTTTGCTTTTCTGCAATCACAAACATATATGGCAAAGGTTATAGGACAGGTGGGTCAGACCTCACCCTTTTCCTCTCTGATGAGCGTACACAAGCATGCGCATTCAAGAAGAAGAAAGAAAGACGGGGGAAGAGAAGAATTCGACCAAGCGACATGGGCTAATGGATATTTGGCCTAACGTGGTAGTGAAACGGGCTCGGTATCTAAGACCGGCTCACGGGGTCACTACTAGATGTTATTACCAATATCGACTCACTAGGCACGATGGTCGGTCTATCGTGGTAGTACAGCGGGCCA
The DNA here is from genome assembly GCF_000471905.2 of Amborella trichopoda. The sequence continues at coordinate 850,173 of NW_006499799.1, forward strand.
AGTGTTCTTGGCACAACAACATTAGGGCTAGACGACAGGACTACCATGAGAGACTAACCTCCATCCCTTTTAGTTGAACAAAAGAGTAGTAGAGTAGGGGTTAAAAAGAAGAAGGGAACAGACAGAAGGAGAGATGAGAAGGAAGAAAGGAGGGAGAAGATGCAGTCAGCGCTAGACATTACCGATTGTATTAGAAAATGGGAGAGAGAGGAAAAGAACCAACTAGCGTTAGGTCTCTCCAACTGATAGAAAAAGATAGAGAAAGCCAACCTGTGCTAGGTCTCACTAGTTGTCAGAAGAAGAGAGAGAAGGCCAACCGGCGCTATGTCTCGTTAGTTGATAAAAGAGGAGAGAGAAAGCTAAATGACGCTAGGGTCTCGCCAATTGACAGAAGAAGAGAGAGAAGGCCAACCAGCACTAGGTCGTGCTAGTTGTCAGAAGAAGATAAAGAAGGCCAATCGGAGCTAGGTATCACCAATTGGTAGAAGAAGAGAAGGGAGAAGACCAACCGGTGCTAGGTCTCCCCAGTTGACAGAAGAAGAGAGAGAAAGCCAACCGGCGCTAGTTCTCACCGACTGATAGAAGAAGGAAGAGAAGATCAATCAACGCTAGTTCTCGCTAGTTGACAGAAGAAGTCAGGGAAGATAGAGACGAGAAGTTAAGATGAGAGAGAAAAAAAAGAAAGAGATGGGAAGAAGAAGAGAGAGATAAACATGAAGAGAGAGAAAGAGAGGGAGAAGAGAGAGAAGAGATAGAAAGAGAGAGAGAGAGAGAGAGAAAGAGAGAAGAGAGAGAGGAGGAGAGATAAAGAGAGAGAAGGGAGAGGGGAGAAGAGAGAAGAGAGAGAAAGAGAGAGAGTTGCCTGCCTGAAGGGTATCTGCCCTTTTCCTCTCTCTCCCTCAGAGACGTACTCACAGGCTCAAGCAAGGGAACGAAATTTTATTTGAATCTTCAAAGAATCCACTCAAGAGCGAGAGGTGGTTGGGGAATCCGTTTTACAATGAGACAGTGCATGTTTATATAGAGTTGTACCCAAACATGGGTGGATTGATCAAAATTAGACCTAATTGCTGAAAATTAAGATTTAATTGAATTAAAAAAAATTCTAAAAATGGGTACAAAATGATTGTTTTGCCCCTGCCTACAATGTGTGGCATTCTAGAGTAGTCCCTGTGGCTGCCCGAGAACTTACGTGATCTTTTGTGGCTGACTTAGGGTTGTTTTGATGCCCGTTTGATCAAAAGATTATTGTTTTCTTGTAGGGCTCGACATGGTGATTGTTTTGATATCAACTTCGAGCCATGAATCATGTTTTTGAGTCATGATCCCAAGACTTGAAATTTGTTTAAATCTTGGAAACTTTAGATCGGTAGTGAGATCTTTCCTTAATGTTTTTTTGTGATTTCTTCATCGTAGCGTACTAAGCATGTCATCACGATCGCGTGACAACAATCGAAACGCGATTTAGAGCCCGAACAGAGAGTTTTGAGTTTTGGTCATAATCTAGAATCTGACGACCTGAATTTTCAGTAACTTCGTCGGCTTCGTGCATGAAATCTGACCGTCCATCATGTACATGGTTCGGTCCAATGATAGCCCTGAACCTTACGCACACAATGGAATTGGCTTTAAGTCGATCCGTTATGCGAGCGTCATGATTTGGTTCACCGATCGAGGCGTGTTGCTGCTGAATTTTCTGTAACTTCTTCACGGATCGGCAACTTCTCTCTAGCTTTTCTCCCTGCTCGGATATCGTCTCAGGGCGTGTCACATATCGAATATTTCATCTTAATGAGACAAATATGCTCACCAAATTTGGGAGTGATCCGACTTGGAACAAGTGAGTTATAGGCCTCGAAAGTGACTACCCATGACTATAAAAATAGCCACATTTAATGGTGTTTTGGTACAGTGAAGCCATACGGGAATAGTGTGCGACTAATCATGTTTTAATGTTTTGCTCATATCTTTGTTCTAGAATGTCTGATCAAGCCGAAACATGACCCATAAGGGTTTTGACCGTGCCGGATCCAATGGCGGTGGTTCCACAGTGATTTGAGATATCGAAAATATAACTCTAGTTATAGAAACCATTTCAGGGTGCTATGTAACAGAGTCAACAAGAATCTTCCATTACAATCGAAATAATCAAATTATTGGATATTCAAAATTTCAGATCTTAAAGATTATTACATTCGAACAATGGGGTCTTAATCCCTTGAGGCATAAATATCTATCAGGAGCCTTAAAAGTCCAGGCTTATAATTACTATGACTACATAAAAGCTTGGGATGTAGTCCTATTATTCCAAAATTCTATGAGAATACATAGTTGGTTTCTACAACTTAGATTAAACACTAAAATAAGTGTATTTCCCTAATGGTGTAAAAGGTGGATATTAATGTGGGGTCCTACTTCAGATATCTACCTAGAAAACCTAATAAAATCATATGAGCTTTTCAAGGCATCTAATAGAGGAATAAAGGAGGTGGATTTATACATGCACTTTATAGCAATTTATGCGATCCCCTGGATCCTGAGATGGGAATATTTTATAACCCATAATAATAATGAATGGAATTATCTTCCTTATTTTGAAAGGAGAATTATGATAAAATGGTGGGATTCTTTCAATGATAATTATCTCCAACCACAGAATATAACAATAGAAAAGCTTAAACAAGCTAATAGGGAAATCCCACATCCTAATAAAATTGAAGAATTCAAAAGCTCTTAAAACAACATAATCCAGAATTATCCAATAAAGAGATCAAAAGACAAATATTATTAGCTCTAAATGATGAAGAGCTAGATGACATGTCCATATCCTCATCAAAAGACAAGGAGGAAGAGGAATACCATGATGAGGATCACGCTGAAGACAATGGAGATGACTCATATAGAGTACTCACTCCCATCAGAAGAAATTAATGGGCCGACCCGACTCCAAAACAATCTAGGACATGAAGGCCCAATAGAATGACACAAGCACAAGCATGACGATACTCTCCATTGACAAGGGCAAAACTGTAGCAAACAGTGTAGCAAACATGACAAATTACTATAGTGTCGGCAGGATAAGACAAAAGTCACTGTAGCAAGGATAATAATTGAAGCCATATCATCTTCCGAACTCCAAAATAAAATTTTGAAGTCCGATCTTTTGTCTATAAAAGGGAGGAAAGCCTTATTCTTTGGCATCAAAAATTTTAGGACATTTTTCTTCTGCAAGCTTGGTATTAGTCTATATTTCTAAGTTTCTGAGTCTAGTATCCCATCTGTTTCCGTCAAGAAAGGATTATAACTAAGAAAAACCTTGTAATTCAAGAATTATACATGTGTGATTGCTTTTGGAAGGAAGTTTCAGACTATATCCTGGAACAACTGAAGCTATTTACTAGCTTTTGCATTTGCGAAATGTAAGTATTTGGTTATGCAAGTAAAGATTGTGGTTTGTATTAGAACTTTAAGAGTTTCTTATGTGATATGGTTAATTTTTAATTTTGTCTATCTCATTACTTTGTTGTTGCATGATTATTGTTATATTATTGCTTTTAGGTGTCATAATTCTATCAATTTAGAAATTTAAACTCTGTAACGATCCCCAAAAAGAAATGGTATCAGAGCCAGGTTACATTGTCTAGTTTTATTACTTAAATTTTGATCTTTCTAAAATAAGTAAACTATTAAAGTTGTAAGTGACAGTACGCCTTATCCTGTGGAACCCTAAGTCATGGTTGAGCACGTACGCGCAGGGAGTAAGTTGCTAGTGCTATTTTCCCATTGATTGTGAAACCGGAAATAGGTAACTGCGTTATTAACTCAATGGCGAGCCTATTTAGGAATAGATCTCAAAATTTAAGCAATAATGCTAGCTCTTCAGGCTCTCATATAAGCAGTATAAAAAATACTGAAGAAATAATTCTATCTAATATAGAAAAAAGCATACAAAACTGGAATATTCCTAAAGTTCTTACTTGCGAAATTTATAGAAGATGATCTTTCCAATTTAAAAGTGACTATGCTATAAAAACTGTAGAAAAGACTGTATCTATTCTTGAATCTCAAAATACAATATCTCTTCTATCTAAAGACAGAATAGAAGAACATATAAAAAAAGGATATAATTATTTATACAGAGGGTTAGTCCAAAATGCAGTTAAACCTTTAATTCGTACTGAACTCAATAATTCAGTCCTTCTATGTTTAAGGGACGTAAGATAGAGAAATTTTTCTAATTCCTTATTAGGGATCGTTGAATCCGGCCTCTGTGAAGGCCCTATATACTTTAATTGTTATCCAAATTTTTTAATTTCTTTAACCAACCCTAATCTTCTAAAGGTTTTAACTTTAAATCTCAAAACTGATGGGTTTGATATGGAAACTGGTTCCCAAAATGTTGCAATCATATATAGAATTTGCTATAAGGTTATGAATACTATATGCCCCGATGTGAAGAGGATGGACAAAAGGGGGCAAACCTTATATTTCCAAACTAACGTAGAAAAATCAAATTTGATAGTTCCCAATACTATATTATGGAATCAGGTAAATTTATCAGCTCAATGGAATCTACAAAATGAAACCCCTTCGAGACCCTTTCAGAATTCTAATATTAATTCTTTAATAGAGTTCCCTAATGGGGAAATCCAAACACAATGTAATCCTCAAAAGAGTGCTAGAATTCATATTGCTTCCCAAAGTCCTAGAATTCTGGCTAGGAGTTCTACCTCATCTATTCCTCATACGGAATACGAGAATCAACATATTAATGCTATGCTGCAAGAGTTAAGGAGAGTTGGAGAAGTTCAACAACCTGTCTATAATGTCGAAACCCCTAAAACAGAGAACTCCAGACTTGAATCACTAGGACCAACATTTTCTGATCTCAAATATGATCCCCAAAATGGTAATGTTATTGAGGTTAAAACATTTTAGATAAATTATGAAAAAATAGAAGCCGATTTTAACTCTGATCATAATAAATAAATTAGACAATAGTTCCTAAACAAAGGAAGTGAGAGGTCAAGAAAATACATTAAAGAAAAATATATTGAAGCCATGGAAGAAGTTCAAGGAAACATGTTCTTCTTTAGGTAGTTTGGAGAAAGGTTTGTCAAAAAACATAAGTTAACCTTTCCATTTGAATGCATAAATAAAAATCACGTTAAAAAACCTCTTGATGTTAACACACTGAGTACTTTGCATAACACTTATAAAACATCAAAAGGAGAGATAAAATCAAGACATCCTCCGGAAGACATTATTCTAAACGTCAAAGGGTCCACAACAACCCCTTATAAAAGAACTTCTGATAACCTTAATATGGAAGGCTTTAAATCCATTATAGAACAAAATAATTACACTAATCTCTATCTTAAATCCCTAGGAGAACAAGTTGATAGGATAGAAAATTTAGTATCGAAAAGAGATATTTTTGAAGACAAATCCTCATCATCTAAACCTACACCAACCAAGGTTAAGACTATTGCCCCTTTAGTATTTAAACCCTCACTAGAATTACCTAAGAATATATTCAAATTGCAACCTGTGAGCTCAGAATTTTTGGATGAAATTATGTCTAGGCTAGGAAATCTAAAACTAGATGAAAAGGGAAAAACCCTTGAAAAGATTATTGAGACTTCTAATAACATGATTGAAGATATTACTGATAACTGCTTTGAACAAGACATTGAAAGTTTAGAACAAGTTTTTTAACAAACTATGGATAAGCCTGCTGAAATCAATAAAATTGGTTACAGAATTAAAACCAGACCAACGGCCCCTACAAAAATGTATTACTCGAGGTCGTCTCCTGTTGACATTCAACATGAAGAAGGTATTTTAATGGGATCAGCAATGTATGATGGAAAGGCACTAGTAAAATGGAATCTTGATACCCTAAGTGAATATCAAATACTTAGCCTACTATGCTACTGCTAGCATAGATAATGGAAATCAAGATCCAGATGTAGCTAAAGCAATCATAGTAGGTTTTTCATGACAATTAAGAGGTTGGTGTGATAACTATCTCACTGAGACAGAAAAAAATTACCTTCTGACTGCTAAAAAGTAGTATACTACAACTAGAGCAATACAGCCAGATCAAATACAAACTGAAAGTTACTGAAGATGAATGTATTAATACTCTTATTTATACCATTGCTCTACATTTTATAGGAAATACCAGCATTCTGACTCAAAGACAGTCAGACCTTTTACAAAATCTTAGATGTCCTACCTTTTCCCATTATAAATGGTATAATGATACATTTACTTCTAGGCTTCTTACAGTTGAAGACTGTAGAGCTGGGTATTGGAATGGTCAATTTATTGCTGGCCTTCCAAGATTATTTGCTGAAAAGGTAAAAAATAAGTTGTAAGCTAAAAATAATGGAAAATTAAATTATGACCTCTATACTCTTGGAGAATTATCTGTTGAAGTTTGTGCTACAGGTTTAGAAATCTGTACTGACTTTAAGCTTAGAAAACAATTAGAAAAACAAAATCTAACAAGGAGAAAAGAGCTAAGAGATTTTTGTGAACAATTTGGTTTTGAGTCCATAAAATCAAAACCTGGGAAACCCCAAATTGATAAAAGATCTTTTAAAACATACAAGAAAAAATCTAAAAGGTTTAAAAGAAATTTTCTAAAAAAGAAAAAGCTTGTCACAGAAGAAAAAAGAGATAGATCCCCTAGATTTAAAAGAAAACCTATTATTTGTAGAAAGTGCAGCAAATTTGGCCATTTGGCTAATAAATGCATAACTAAAAAGAAAATAAACAACCTAAACATTGATGAAGGCTTCAAAAACAACTTTGTCAAGTCCTTTTAACTTCTGATGAAGAGTCAGACTCATTTTTTGAAGAATCTGTAAATATTATATATGGCTCTAACTCCTCTAGTAAAGAAGAATTAGATAATAACACTGAATGCCATTGTGATTATTATAAATCAATTTGTTTTATGAATGGGTTAGAAATAAACACTTTAATCCAAGAAGAAAATATGATTATGGATATTATTGACAAAATAGAGGATCCTGCGGCTAAAAAAGAAGCTTTACTCATGTATAGGTATAAGTTAAAGTCCAATGATGAAAAACTAGAACAAAAGGATTCTTATATAAAACCCACCTATGATTTTAAAAATATCATTAGTATGATGAAACAAATGGAAAAGTCTAGAGGAATATCAAGAGATACTACCATGGAAGAATTGAAATATGAAATAAAACAGCTTAAAACTAGAATTGAATAATTAGAGGCTCCTTTTATAGAAGAAAAAGAGCCTAATGTCTTACTTGTGGATGAATTTGAAGATTTAAACATTCCCTCAATTGAAAATAATCAGATTACAAATAAAAATCTAGGGACTTTAACTTCTGTCAATGTGGTTGACAAGGTTATATCCCAAAAATGGCACACTTATGTTACAATAATGGTTAATAAGGAATTCAACTTTCAGACTATTGCCCTAATAGACTCAGGTGCTGATTTAAATTATATTAATGACAGCCTTGTTCCTTCTATATATTTTGACAAAACTATAAAATTTTTGAATACCGCTGATGGTAAGAGAAAGATGATTAATTATAAACCCTCTGATGCAGCTGTTTGCAATAATGGAACTTGTTTTATATTACCACTCATAATGGTAAAAGGTTTATCACAAGCTGTTATCCTTGGAATACCCTTTTTGAACCTCCTATATCCAATAAAATTATTGGATCACACAGACATAGAATCTGAAATTGATGGTCATAAAGTAAAATTTGAATTTTTTGATAAACCAAAATTAAAAGGAATCAATCAGATTCAAAATCAATTAAAAAAAAAAGAGAAATTTCTATTCTCTTTAAAAGAAGAAATAAACTATAAAACAATTGAAAAAAGATTATAATCCCAATAGATTAAAAAAGAAATAAAAATATTTCAAGAAAAGTTAGAAAAAGAAGTTTGTGCTAAAATCCCTAATGCCTTATGAAACAGGAAACAACACATGGTAGAATTACTTTATGAACCAAAATTTAATGAAAGACTAATTCCAACAAAGTTCAGACCTATTCAGATGAATAGTAGATTATTAGAAATTTGTAAGAAAGAGATACAAGATTTATTAAGTAAGAAACTTATTAGAAAATCATACTCCTCATGGAGTTATCCAGCCTTCTATGTAGAAAAAGCAGCTGAAATAGAAAGAGAAGTTCCTAGATTAGTAATTAATTATAAACCATTAAATAAAGCCTTGAGGTGGATTCGTTGTCCAATCTCTAATAAGAGGGATTTACTGAATAGATTGTTTAAGGCAACTGTATTATCAAAATTTGATATGAAATTGACATATATAAATAGCTGAAAAGGATAAATATAAAATTGCTTTTACTGTACCATTTGGGCATTATGAATAGAATGTCATGCCATTTGGACTAAAAAATGCCCCATATGAATCTCAGAACATTATGAACGAAATATTGAATCCATAAACTACTTTTACAATTGTTTATGTTGATGGTGTACTTGTATGCTCTGAATCAATAGAACAATATTGGAAACATTTGTTTATTTTTCATAAAATAATTATGCAGGTAGGATTGGTAGTTTTTGCCAGAAAGATTAAATTATTTCATAATAACATTAGATTTTTGGGACACAACATCTTCCAAGGAACTATAACTCTTATTGATAGGGTTCTGCAATTTGTTGACAAATATCCTGATGAAATAAAAGAAAAAAATCAGTTGCAAAGATTTTTGGGGTCCCTAAATTATATTGCGGATTATTATAAAAATCTGGCGGTTAATTGTAAACCCCTTTTTCAAAGACTTCGAAA
>NW_006499799.1:860474-898088 GCF_000471905.2 Amborella trichopoda
CAAATGGAAACTAATGGTCCATACATTTTCTTACTAGAATTGTTATTTTTAGTTTTTAAAATTTATTTATTTATTTTATATTCACGATCTTTATGTTAGAGATTACATGTCTTTAAAAATTAAGTCTCAAAATCTATCTCAAAAATAGATTTATTAAAAAGCCCACATTTCTACGTATTTCGACATATCATACCATCATTTATATTAATATGTTTATCTATTATTTTTATTTTTTAGAACTCTACATGACGACGATCATATAGCTGTATTACAAAGCACTTCTCGTGGGAAAAAGTCTAAGGCGAAGAATAATTATAATTTTTTGACAAGGAGCCTTCTCTCTCTCTCACGCCCGGGGATATCCCACTCCCCAACGAAACACGTTATCCGGACAAACGACATGAAATACATATTCGACACGTTTCGTGTTTCTGATTGGAACACTTGTCAATTTCTCCCAATGATTATCATAAATTAATAACAGGAGCCCTCTGTGTTTAAATGGCGTTCGCTGCTGCGTTTAAACAACGTGAGATACAAGTTCGGTTTCTGGAGAGCACGATACAGAGAGCGAGAGAGACACTCGGGCCTTCTGTAGCCTCGGTAGAATTGATCAGAGGAGAGCATCAAACCCTAGTTTCTAGGAAACCCTAATTCTGCACTCTGAACCTAGTTTTGATTGCGATTTTTTGGCATCTAAAACGGTAAGGCCACACCCTTTGTGGTCTCCACATCTAAATCATCCATTTCAAGGTGAGCCCTCCTGTTTCGTTTTTCGGCTTTTGTAGTTATGCATGAAGATCTGTTTGTCTTCCTGATGTTTTTCTTACATGTAATTGGCTGTGCTTTCTATTCATTGCTGGGTTTCGATCATCTGTTTTCTTTGTTACATGATTGTTTTCTTTATTGTTAATAGTTATTATTGTTGCTGTTTTTTTTATTGTTGTTATTAATAATAATAATAATAATTATTCTTTGTTTGATTGTTGCAGTATAAATGGGTCATATGTTACAGAATTAGGGTTTGATATTGGATGAGTTAACTGTTTGAATTGTGTTTATATCCTTCTGACAGTTTTTGATGATGGCATGGTCGGTACATGCATATATGTTCTTATTGTCCAATTAAGAAGGAAACTTGAAAACAATCCAATTGTAATATCTATTTAGAAATTTGTCCTTTTAATGATCCCTTGTGTTGTAGGCGATAGTGATTCTAATGGCCTTTGGATATTGGGGACTTAGTTTTAGCATATTGTTGATGGTCTTAAGAGACAGTCTCCTTTTTAGATGAAAGGGGATGCTGCGGCTGCTGCTGCTTCTTCTTGAATAGTGTCTATTTTAAGTGAACATTCCATTGTTTCTGGACCTGCCAATCTGTTTGGTACAGACCCATGTATTTCCTTCGGTGTAAGATTTGCAGGCTAAGTGTTATGGCACTGGCAAGTTTGGTTTTGTTGCCTCATAACTCGTCCAATGTTTGTTGCTTTCAATAACTTAGGATTGCCAACGAAGAATAGAGAAAAAAATAAAGATAATATTTATGCCTCTTGAAATAAACATTCTTGGATATTTTAGATATTCCCCAAATTTTGAAGAATTTGGATGTCGGTTAGTAATATATTAGCGTGGTCCTTGTTTTGATATTTGGGAAGTGAGAATTGAAATTCTTCTCAAGGTCATAATATGGGGATGACCGTGGCATGTCTAGTTGTCACCTATACTTAGTTTCATTCATTGGGATTTCTGTTTGGTGAAGATAATATACTTAGATTCTCCTAAATGTCTTAGTGACTGTATCATCTGCTGGATTTAGTCAATCCGACTCGAGCCAGTCTTCAAATTCAGTAATCTTATCTTCTTCATGCTAGTGATTAGATGTAGTTGGTTCTGATGAATATGCAGGATTTGTTGGTACTTGGTGGCAATATTTTATTGTCATGCTTGCATTCTGGAGCCCTTGTTTCTTTGAGATCCAATACCAAACCCTAATTTGTCTGGTGTTATGAAGGTTGCTAGTTTGTTTGGGTGTTCTCATGATCAGGTAATTGAGGTTGGTATTGTACGACTTCTCTCTCCTTTATTTCCCCTTTCTTACTTCTTGATAAGGGTGATATGTTTAGACTTCTCTCTAATTTCAGCATCTAGAATCCTTTTCTAATTATACCTGTTTATTAAGACTAAGGTAGAGATTTAAGGTTTCTCTATCAAGGCAGACATAACCGCTGCAAAATCTTCCTCACTAGCATTATTGTTGCAGGACTTATTTTGCTTCTCATGTCACAGTTTTGTGCCTGGACAACTCAAGAGTTTTACTTGCCGACATCTGTGGGTTTTGGTTGCATGGTACTCTGGCAACCACCATCCTGCCTTCTACACTCTTATTTATTTGATGGTGCTTGTATTCATAAGCGGCCATAGGGATAGCTATTTCTAGAAGATAGGTTGGTTAATTTTCATTTGGCCTATCTACAGATTATAGAAGGTGTCGTGGACATTATGATGGCCTTTGTTGGCCATGGTTGAAAGTGCCTCTATGCGAGATAGCTTGAGCTATCTCAGTTTCTTGAAACTTCAGTTAATTAGAAAATTTCTTTGGATATTGAGCTCAATGTGTAATGGGTGGATTCAATTGCAGCTTGCAGAATCTTGTTGGTATGGAGTGTTGCAATTGTGCAGCTGTATTCTTGAATTGCAGCAGTATCTGAACTAGCGTTGTTACTGGTTTTGGGGCATCAAGATTGGCTATTTGGAGTCTGGTACTCAATGAGGAGATGGGAATGAGGGTGTGACTATCGATTATCATCGTATTCTGATGCAAGTACATCACCTTTTCCAGTCATCATACTAATACAAAATAAGCTTCTGTTGCCTTGTATGATTGCTTGATGGGTATAGTCCTGGATGTTGCTTTGCCTAGATCTTTTGCTGGGCTCACACTTTCTTGCTAAGAAAATTGAATTTCTTTATGGATTGCAGGCCATGTTCTATATTAGTTTCAACATGTTCTGCTTTTTGACAGTGGGGAATGTCACTGGTCAGAAATGTGCATGATGTTTTGGGTGACAAGATGGAGTTTGATTCATCCTCTGATGGTGTACTAGTACTTACATCATAGGATTTATTTTCTGCCATTTGGATGCGCTGACCGACTGGTTCAGTATATGCGGGATACTGGGCTAACTACCCATGTTGCTGGGGATTCAGGTGGAACGAGCATTTCATAGGATCTTAAAGATAATTAGAGTGATCTGGAGCATAATGCGACATAGAGGTAATCATTTGTTGCTCAAACGACAAAGGCAAAAACAAAAGATTGATGACAAATGGATCTTCCCTACTCCCTGGACATTAAACCATTCAAGACAGTCGTTCGTGCTTCGATTCGAGGATAAGTTGTCTCAGGCAAGGTTTGCTATGAGAAAAGTACACTTATTTCATCTCTTCTGCTCCTGTTAATTCCAAAAATTGGAGTCATGAAGGAATACTGAAAGGCTTTTCACTTCTTGGGGAATTTACCTTCGTGTGCTGTGGTTGCGGGATGGAGCTTCTCATTCTTTTTTAGAAGTCCACCAAAATTTTGAACAATACTTTTTGAGTTTTGAGCTGCGTTGGTGCTGGCTCGTCTTTCTGCATATAATAGGGTTTCTTGGAAATCCGAGAAGCAAGGTGAATCATTTGGCAACTCTTTGTGACCTCATATGAGAGAAGCTTATCATTTGTCGATACATGTTGTGCCTCCTGTATATGGTATAGAGTTTGACAGATGTAATACTAGAGGGCTTTGTTGTATGAAAACTTCAAATTGCCTTCATATGTGTCTGGTTTTCATTATAGGGAGATTTGGTGCTCAAATTTTGAGGGACTTTTGAGACCTCCCTGTTTTGAATGTAGCCTTGTGTTTGGAGATAAACATTATCATGTATGGATCTACACTATTGCTATCAAATTAATCAAATAAATCCTTTCATTATATATGAGCCTTTTCTGCTCCGTGGGATTTCATATTGCAGGTGGGGAAGAAAGCTGATCTCTCTTTCCTAATGATATTTTGACAAGTGGTTTGCAGGTTCTTTTGATTTCATCATTTGTTGTAATTATGTAGATTGCAATATTGAGGCTCATATGTTACTAGTTGATGCACAAGATGTGATGCTATAAGCATATTCACTCTTCACGCCACGAGCATGAACTCACTAACTTGCAGGACTACTTCCATTTTATTTACTGCATTCTCATTGCATTACAGAAGGAAGCTTGCTAATCATGTTTTTCCCTACATCCCATAATGTTAAGGCAAAGTAGAACCTCAGTGAAGTTAAGGCAAACTAGAACCTCAGTGAAGGATGTTATGTTGCATTGTAGATCAATTTCCATTGTTGAAATGTGCAAAAATATGCATAGCTACTAGTATTGTTACTTAAATGATAATAAAGCTAGCTAGTTATATATCCCACAAAACCTTGCTGCTGTGTATTTAGGCCATGAGGAAATATGCTCCTAAACTTTTGGATTAGTTGTGTGACATAGGCATCTATGGTTTATCTTTTTTGGATTGGGGTGTTGGGTGGAAGGGTTAGGGTTGTGTGTGTGTGTGTGACGACAATGGCCAATGGGGGCATTTGGTACGATCAGACAGTTAGCATGAGAATGGTTATCAGTCAGACCAGTCAAATATACAAAATCATAAAATACAGATAACTTGATGAAAATAAAGAACCTGATAAAATATAGAAAAATTGCAAGAATTTCACAAAAATTGTTTTGAAAAATAAGGAAATTATAAAATCATAAATGCATGAGATTAGAAGCCAACAGTACAAACTACAAAATTGTAAAAATGTCACATGGAGGACTGCACCAACGCACTTTTTCACAAGTCATAACCGGTTAAACATTGTATTTGTGAATTTTGAAGGGCATTAAGCAAGTAAATTAGTAAAATGAATTCCATGTTCATTCAAATTACAAAGCTCCACAACTGCACTTATAAATTGTGTCCCTCTCTCTCTTTGACAGCCACAAATCATAAACACATAAAGCAAAAAAAAAAATCCAATTTTAGATTGTTACATAATTGATTAAATAACATGTAAATGCTAAAACACAGGAAAACAAGTCTTATGTGATGTTAATCTTGACTGCCTTCTTCATCATCATCACTATGACCTCCATCACCTTCATCATTGATATTGCCTCTAGTGAAACCCTTAAAATCCTAATTGCCACCACCTATGAGAAAGATTTTGTATTTACTTTTATATTACTAACATACCATATGAACCTAGGAGCCTTGAGTTAACCAAAATTCCAAAGCAAGCACTTAAAGCTTAATACCTGTCAAAAACGTTACCTCCTAGTAGGGCTTCCATCTCCATCCAGTTATGTGGAATGTCTTCCATGCCTTTGAGAGGCTACTCTTGCCTGATGACCGATTCTCCATTTCCTCAGGGTCAATTGGGTCTGAGCAGGTCAATTGGGTTTGAGCATGTGGTTTTCGAATGGTCTTACATTCCTCAATATTTTACTACTTCAGAAATTAGGCGAGCGAACCTACAATATCCCCTCTAAGAGTTTCGTCTTTTTTGTTTTGGGGGGGGGTTTGGGGGAAGGGCTTGGGGTTGGGGTGGGGGGGTGATGTAGTCCTGGTAACCTACCAAGGCTGAGTAACTCCGTGACTCTGAGTTGAGCTCGCCAAGTTTTTACACCAGTTTGCAGTTTGCACCATTCAGCTGACATTGAACAACATAGAAAACAATGTTCGAGATCGTAATTTGTATTGAACTCCAATAAATAGACACTCTAAAATCAATTTACAAATTAATACATGCAATAATGGAACTTTGAAGACAGAGGATAAATTGAATTACCTGGATATCATCGCAAGTTTTCACTGTCATCTCTGACAAAATCTCCTTGAATTTTCTCATACATGCTCATCCCCGTCCCATTCCTCACTTTCATATGTCTATCAAGACAGAACATCTCAATCATGGTATGCAAGCCTTTTGAAATCTCTAGATTGGAGAAAAATGTCACTTTGTTGTATATCAAAACTTTTGGGTTGAGCCAATAAGTGCTGCATGTATGAGCGATGGAACTGCATGTCCCATTTCTTATCAATATATTATCTCCCTATATTGCCTGTACTTGGACTTCTTGTACTTAGAAGTTGCAGTAATAGCCTCCTTTACCTATCCATTGCTTCAAAAATATGACCCATGGCAAGCTTAGTATAAAAGTCGGCAATACTAAATACATTCACCAAATGCTTTGTGACTGTGATCACATTGGCAACTATGGTGCCAAATTTGAATCATGATATGGGCAAGCCTTTTGAAATCTCTAGATGGGTGGAACATGTTAATTTTTTGCAAAAACGTTTTGGATTAAGCGAATAAGCAGCTCTATGTGTGGGGCGATACAACTATTATGCCATCTCTTATCAATAAATTCTGAATAATGCCAATACTTAATTCTTAATAACTTCAGCAAGGGTTCAATCCTCATACTTCACCTGGTTAAAGGCTCTGTGACTCTAATCACATTGGCAACTGCAGTCTAAAATTGGCTACCAAAGATTGAGTCTGCCATACCCCTCCCACTACTCTTTCTTACCCATATAAAATCCACCCAAACACTTGAGTTGACCATGGCCCCCAAGACATCCTTCTGCTGCAATATGCTTTGCAAAGTAACGAAATTGGTTAGGAACCTCGTAGTTTTTGGCCGCACTAGCTTCTTTCCATCGAGCTTCCTCACTAGATAGAGTACAAATGAATGATTCTTGATAAATTTGTAATGCTTCTTGCTGTAAAACCTCTGCAACATCCTCCCTTTCTTTATGTCCTTGAGCATCACCAAGTCAAGAAATAGCAGGGTTGTGATCTTTAACCCTCCATACTAGGTTTTGTTTATGTAGTAGGAAGAACCCCTTCTAAGACAAATTAAATTGTTGCTATAGAGCAATGTTTCTTTAACTCATGTTTTGTGGGAAAATTGAACCACTATAATTATATTTACCTTAGCAAAGTCTTTTGCATTTGTTAAAAGAATATAAAATTTTGAATGTGAAGGACTACGAGGACCTCAAGCACATGTTCTCCAAATATGAAGATTTGAAGCAATTGTGGATGTCTGAGAGTGTTAGAAGTATTACTATGATGCAGTGATTTAAAAAGCGGCTAACTAGTGCCTAGGTGGCCGCCTAGGCTGGCCAGGGGAGCCTGGGCACTGCGGCCATTCTGGGTGGTGGGTGGGTGCCCACCTAGGGGTGAAAATGTCCCATGTAGAGGGGCATTCTTGGTTGTTTCCCCCCTTAAATAAGAGGTGGGGGGGGGGGGGGGGGTGTTATGTTCTTGTGTAACCTAAACCCGTTTGCTTTCTTTTGGAGTGATTTTTTTTTTTGAAAAGAGCACTTTTTTATATTTATGTGAGATTGATTGGGTATTTCAAAGTTTAAACAAATGTATCCAAACATCATCCTTTTGGTTTGGAATTGATTTTGTGGAATTTTGAAATTGTTAAGAACGCCTTTAGGAAGCATTTGAAATTGGAAAACATCTCAAACTTCTAAGTATTGAAGATTGAGCAAAAAGGTTAGTTAAGAATCTTAATATTTGCGATTTTATTTGTTATTTCAATGTCTTGTTTGGGTTCTTCTACAGGTGTTGATCCCAATGTTTTAAAAACGGTCCGCTCGGCGCTTAGGCGGCCTGGACCAAAATATCGCATGCCTAGACCCAGGCGGCCCACACGGGCACCTTGGCGGGCGCCCAGGCGGGTGCCCAGGGACGTGGGCTTTTTTTTATTATATATATATATATATATTTTTATTTTTTTTCAATTATCCAAAAGGGAAAAAGACCCCCCAAAAATGTTTAAATAGGTTATGGGGATTATTTCAACCCCTAAAATTAGAAAAACAATTCCATAAACCCTTAATGTCTTAGCTATACCTATTTCAGGCCGTTTCGGTGTGATTCGGAAGCTTCGACTAAAGCAAAAAATTGTATTTTTTAATATTTATTGTTTTTGAATTTTTTATTTGTAAAGTTTTTATTATTTCAATATATTTTTATATACAAGTATGTACTTTATCTATATCACAGTTTTTTAAAGATTCTGAATTCTTCCTCCAAATCGGCTGAAGCACCTAATTGCTTTGTTTTTCCTACCAAACTGAAGAAGGCTCCGAAGTGAATTTGACAACACTGGATGGAGGTGTGGAATGTAGATAAGGCAACCCATGGAATACAAGGGTATAAATTATTGAGAGGCGGTTTCATTGCTAGCTAAGATCCCTCCACGGACGAATTGGTACTTCGTTTTTCCTACCAAACTGAAGAAGGCTCCGAAGTGAATCTGACAACACTAGATGGAGGTGTTGATAAGGCAACCCATCGAAGACGAGAGTATAAATTATTGAGAGGGGGGTTCATTGCTAGCTAAGATCTGTCCATGGATGGATTGGTACTTGGAATTAAGAGCAGACAAAAATTTTGCAACTCTAAATTCTTCTAGTTGCTTCTTCAGTTGCTCCATATCATTTGATAAGGGCGGGTACTTGTTTAACCCTTCCTATATGCCTTAGAGTGTGCTGTGATATTCTTTATGACTTTTGTCACCTTGATGTAAAAGGACTATACTCTCTTAGGGGCCGTTTGGATACCTGAAAATATATTGTCCGTAAAATATATTACTGGCGTAATACATTACTGAGTAATACATTACCTGTAAATGAATTGTCACTTGGGTAGTATTTAGATGCAAATTGGGAAATACATTTCTAGTCTTTGGCTCTCTCTCTAAAAAATATGAGAAATGCATTACCAACCAAATATGAAAAATATGGCTATGTTTGGCTAACATCATTAGACTTTGCTTTCAACATGATAAGTCATTGGAATAATATGATTGGAATAACATGATTTTATTGTGATAAGCCTTATTTTTATTTATTTTTTATAGAAGTCTTTCAAATGTCTCTCTCTATATAATTTTAAATAAGCAATAAATTTATGATACCAAAATCAAAATCTTTATGGTATAAATTAAAAAATGGGAAGAAGTTTGATTAGTAAACTAGAAGGTTTGGTAATTGCAGTATAAAATTTTGAAGCATTGGAGGAGACTAAAGATGTATCTTATTTACTAATCACTTATGAGGATTATGTTGTGTGAAATTTTTTATTATGATTGTGTTGTGTAATTTCTCATCGATTATCAATTATGATTTTTATTATTTTTATTTTTATATGAGCTGAGCCCTTCAAATGAGGGCTACAACCCAAATTGGGGATAGAGGGATGTAGAAATTTTTTAATTACGAATACTTCTACTCGTATTCAAATCAATTTAGATTTCCCCTACTTTCATTTACCCATTATTAAAAATTTTTGTTTTCATATGAGAGTAAGATGAGGGCTACAATTCAAATTGGAGGGATGTAGAACTTTTTTTGTTTTTATATGAGAGTTAGATGAGGGCTACAATTCAAATTGGAGGGATGTAGAACTTTTTTTGTTTTTATATGAGAGTTAGATGAGGGTTACAATCCAAATTGGGGGATAGAGAGATGTAGAAATTTTTTTATTATGATTTCAATAGAAAATTGTTCATCATTAAGTTCGTGTTGTATACCTGTTCAAATCAATTTAGATTACCCTTTTCATATCCCTAATTTCACTTTCTACTTATCTTAATAATTTTACAATACAACAATAAAATATAGACTAGGGAAATATTTTTTCTATTTACCTTAATAATTATACAATACAGTATAAACTAGGGAAATATTTTTTTTAAACAGGATGGGGCAGAGAGACGCACGCGAAAGATTTCCAAAGATTACCCGTCAAACGCGTAATAGATTTTTTACCCATCAAACGCGTAATAGATTTTTTACCCATCAAACGCGTAATAGTTTTTTTACCCGTCAAACGCGTAATAGATTTTTTACCCGTCAAACGTGTAATAGATTTTTTACCCCTCACCGCGCGTAATGGATTTCATGATTTTTCGGAAAATCTCGGGTAATCTCGCATAATCTCTTTCCATTTCCTTATTATTAAAGTGTATCCAAACAGATTTCCTTATTACTGTACCCAAACAGTGGAAATATCATGTCCTTATTATTAAAGTGTACCCAAACCAAACAGTGGAAATGTCATATCCTTACTATTAAAGTGTACCCAAACAGTGGAAATGTCATATTTCTGCTTTCCTTGTAATCTATTATCACGTAATAGATTTTCAAGTATCCAAACGGCCCCTTAAAGTCGATGAACTTGAGAGATATTTTTATCAAAAGATAACATCGCATGAATAGTAGCCCAAACTTCCTTAGCAGTATCAAGAAACACAATATTAGCCCCACATATGGTTTCCATTCGTAATTTCGTAGTTTTCCCTAAGCCATTCTTTATATCCACTATCTGATTCTTTTGGGCTATTTTTAGTAGAAAACTTAATCTTATCCTTGACAACAAGAGACACTTTTATAGACTGAGCCCATAGAAATAATTTGACCCATTTAAGACAGAAGAAATAGTTGTTACTCAGAAACCCACAAACAAAGATTTCCCGACTAGAACTCCTGCATGAAGCTCTATAGGCTTCCTATAGCTTCAGCCAGAATTCCTACTTGAATCTCCATAGGCTTGTGAACTGAACAGGCAGGAGTTTGGGAAAGCCTTTCAGTTTTCTCACTCGAGATATCCCAATTGAACTCGATCCTTCGATCAGGTTACATGCATTTGAAACTTCTAACTAAAGTATGTATATGGGTATGATGCTTGTTTGCATCGATTCTTTAGGATCCTTAACTTAAAAAAAAAGGCCATTTGTCCTTCGATAAGAACATCTATGACAACTTATTAAGATTTGCAACCAAGAGAACCCTGTAGCTATAGCATGTCACGAATAGCTGTATTGAATTAAGAGTATCTTGAGGGTACACGTACGGTTTCATACAATTACAAGGGAAGCACCATCACCTCAAAAGTCCATGCAGTTCATTCTTATTAAGTTCGTTTTGGATTACATATTTCTAATTAACTTTACAACCTCCATTTGTTTAAATTGTTGGTAGCTCTGTGAGATGGATTCCCAGCCACTGGACAAAATGCAAAATGCTTATGAAAATGCGTATAGGCCAAGGTCTTTAATTATGTTCTCTAATGCATTAGTGCACCTGCTTTTAGCCAGATGTTGCTAGAAAGTTATATTTGGTCTACTACACAGCAATTATTCGACAAATGGAATCATCTTGCCAAATATAAGGCCAATATAAAGTTATTCTAGAATTAGTCATATCTAAATTTACCCATTAATGCACCTTCTTTTAGCAGAGATATTGGCAAACTTATATTTGGTCCATTACCCAGCAGTCATCTTGCATCTTCCTTCCTAATGTGAAGTATTCATAGGAGCCAAAGAACAAATATTCTAAGTTAAGATTCCACAATGGCTTACTTTGCTTACTTCGTACAGATTCCATATCACTAACTCATTTCACAGGGATATGTAGTTGGGCAAAATTTCAATCAATTTCAGCAATAACAGTAGTATCATATTTTCTGGATTTTTCGAAACATAATCTGTCTCGAGCATCTGATTGCAATTATTGCTTCAAGCTGATCTAATGGTTCCCTTCGTACTTCTCATCTTTTTTCAACTTAGAATTTCAAGTTTTTATCTTTCCCTGATTAGTAATTTCAAATTTCTATCAAAATTTTGGGTAATGTAAATAGAGTTTTGAGACTAATTGATATAGAACGGGATCTGGAACAGAGTAATTGAGGATTGGTTATGAGCACCTACGTTTTTCCATCTATGAAGTCTAGAAATTGAGCAGTTTTTTACTAACAAATAGGCTATTGAAGATTTATGCTAATCCATCTTCACAGAAACAGAAAGCTAAGGACTGTCATTGATTTATGCTAATTCAAATGGTGTCTTTTCTCAAATTCTGATTGACCAAATGGCAAAAGTTTAAATTATGTTTCGCTGTTTAGGGGTGTTTGAAATTTTTCATTTGAATTGCAGTGTGTTATTGTGTAGTGCGTTGGCGGTGGTGGTGATAGTGCATTATTGGGTTTAGTGGTAGTGGTACGGCGGTAGTGGATGTGGTGGCAGGTCACAGTGGCGGTGGTTAGGCAGTGGCGTTAGCAAAGGTGGAGTAGTGGTGGTAGCTAGGTGACAGTGGTAGGCATCGAGGTGGTGTAGTGGTAGTGGTGGAGCAGGTTGTGTTGGTTGTAGAGGTGGGATGTGTGTGTGTGTGTGTGAGAGAGAGAGAGAGAGAGAGAGAGAGAGAGAGTTTTTTTGCTAAACATCTTGAGAGTAGTTTTGCAAAAAACTTAATTTGGGGTTCCAGTAGTATTTCAAATTGAAATTTGATAAGCAATCGCCCCTTGAGGTCACATTGCAGGTAACAAATTTCAAATTGGCCTACGGTGCAAGTTGGCCTAGAAATCCAACGGGGTGCTAATTGGTAAAGAACAGGCAGTTCAGAACAGGGTAATCGAAGTTGTGTGATTTTGATATGCGGTTGCTTAATTCTTTTCCGTCTCAAAAGTCTGCAAATTGAGCTTCAATTGACTAAAGGACAAACAAAAGCTCATCCTTTGTTGGCCTTTATTTGGGTTAAATGTTGGTGCAGAATATGTTCTTTTATTCAGTTCACCTTTTTCCATATTTATATTTGAGCAACTTTTTTTGAATGCTATTCATATTTAAGTAATTCAAACTACTATTTAATTGCTTGTTGACTTTATGATTATTATCCTTCCAAAAGCTACTAAATCCTGACTAAAAAGGTGGTAGATAGAGTAACCTGATTTTTTCTTGAACTCTCTTGATTGATTCTGAAAGTCTTTTAAACTCATAACTCATGACTAAAAAGAAGGCAGATTGAGGATATTTATCCTGATTTATCTCGGGAAAGTTAATTGGTGTGGCTGGATCATCAGTTGAGAAACTGTGGTGCCTCCTCATTTTTCATACATTAGCAAAAAAAAATTGCAATTTGCAAATCCATCCTCTTGACCCCTGAGATCAATATCCTATGAAAGAATGGATTTAGGGCCCTAAAAGTGCTCCTTAAATGTCACCTCAACGTGCAATCTGAATCATCAATTTCATTGGAGTCCTTGATCAGTTGACATTTGAACTGTTTAGGAACTCCAAATCCATTTTTCTAGGGCAGAAATGGTTTTGGAGGGGCTTAGAAGGGTTTTGGGTCCTCAGTTATCAAAAAGATGAATTTTGAAAAAGGGGGACAAACATAATGTTTGCATGTGGGACAGCTACCCTTATCTTGAACTCTTGTAATTGATTCTGAATGAGTTATAAAGTTATGCAAATTGGTTAACCAAAAACAATTCATCTCCTTGCTTAAGATGTTTCTACGTCTCAAACTCTTTAAAGTACAACATTCTGAGAAAGTAGAATGCCTGTTCAGAGAGAGAATTTCAAACCAAGGAATGTCTAGTTGTAGAGATATAATTTAATGCACTGATTTAGAGAATATGGTGGGGATCTTTTATCATATGCTATTTCTAGTTCCATTTTTGGATCTTTTCTCATATGCTGCATCTAATCTTATTTTTGGAGGAGAATATCCCTGGCCTTTCTGAACCATTTGATTTATCCTTTTGTGGGCTAAAAGGATTTTTTTGGTTATTTTTATAACTGCCCCTTAAAATTCTGAGACGGATTTGGTAGAAAATTGGCTTACTCACATAATCAATAATTTTAATTGACTGAATTCCCAAGATTGTTGATGCCTTTTGCTTTAGAGACTGAAGGAACTGTAGAGTAATTCATTCCTTAAAAATTTCCTACAATAACATAAAATCCTTTGTAGCTTTAAATGTTTCATGATCAAGTGCCCCCAAATATTTGAAGGAAATTGATGGAGAACCACTGACGCTAAGGGTGCCTATGTAGTTTTTGAACACAACATTGTTATTGACCTCTTTCATCATTAGTTTTAAATATTCTGATCAGCATGGAGTGTGGAGACCTAAGGAAGTCATCATATTTGATCCAACATGATCATTAACTTTCTGCAAATTCTAAGGATTTTAAGGAACCCACTGTGTTTGATCCAAGAACATCATTGATAAGTTGTTCTGTTTGTAATTTCCTTGTTTTCATCTAGCTTTTCCCTTCTGTTTCGATATTCTCAAAATTATTATTTCTTGTTTGATCGAAGTGGATGAATGAGAAACTTCAAATTTCTATGATCACTCATTATCAAGTTAACCAGGCATTGCATCTGTTCAAGCACACTTTCTAAATTTTGCCTGTAAACCTGCTTCTCAAGAAAGGAATTGTCTCAGCATAAAGTTTATCCATCTTGGGACTTTTGTTCATTTCTTTTCAGCATTTTCCTTCCAAAAGATTCAATATCCCAATTTCTCAATTTGTCTCACTATTTTTTGTTCTTGAAGGAAAGCATAAACAGATAATGGATGCACTGGGTCCAAATGAACAAACAGGGATTTTCAGACCTTTTTTGTTCTAGTTGTTTATACCAAATTTCTTATGGGACAACTGCATAAAGAGTTATTTTTGAGGCTTGTTTTCCCCATACAACCAGATTATGATCTAAGACTACATGATGGAGCACTCCCAGTGATTGTGAAGTGAAATTAATTTACAGGGAGGATGTCCAACAAAGAGAAGCTTACATCATGTAGTATCATTCCTCACAACCTGCATTTCTGTAACAAGCTTTGTCATATATGAACTCCAACAAAGAGAAGCTTACTTTGTGTTGTCTGATTCCTCACTCTTTGAAGCTGATACACAGGGGCAAGCTTTGTCAAAATGAGAATATTTTACAATATGTTTGGGATTATTTCGGTATGCCAGCTTCTAATCTCTTGTCTTTTTGCTGATTCATAGGTTTTCATTTTGTCTGGGCACTACAGAAGCCCTTCATTGGTGCTTTTGGGCTTACAATCGGTTCATTTCATTGCTTGTAGTATTTACGCTCAATAATTTTGAAGAGAGCCAGATAGGATTTTGCATATAGAAATTACTTGGTTACAGGGTGCCTACACTGAAGTGATCCACCCAACATACCTTCAGTTTTCTTATATACTCACCATGTCTCTGTTCGAGCTAGTCTTTTTCAATTGGCGTATTTTTGGACTACCATATATCAGGCTTCGGGTATGTGAAGAAGACTTACATGTAATACAATGTAATACAAAGTAATGTTAGTGAAATATAAATAAATAAAGGGAATATAAAGTCATGCATTCTTATATGTTTTATGTACCTATTTATGTGTTCAATACACAGACACATCTCATACACACTGCATAAGCTTTGATGTATATTTATCACTAATACTTGCATCTTTATAGTGTCCTGGATTTCAGGAATTGCTGAGTTATTTCGCCCTCCCTGTACCTGTTCCGTTGTCTATATCTGTATCAATGTATATTTGGTAAAAAAAACTTAATATCGAATAACAAGACATAACTTGAGCTATTTTGTTGCTTTCCTCGCGGGACTGTTTCCGTAACATTGTGAGTACTGCAAATATACTTTGATTGTGTTATATCCATATGTGATTATTATGGATCCTTATGGTAAATCTTGTCATTCCTTGTAAATTATATTAAAAAAATTATCACTACGTCTTGACTGTTGATTTTAGATTCAAGGAGTTTGGCTAGGCATGGCATAGCCAAATGGAGCTCGCTTTCAATTTTGGCTTATTTTTAGCTTTTTGATGATTTTCTAGCGAACTAGCACTTTTAGACTATTTTTGCTTTCTGTTTTATGGTCATGATTCACATCAGTGGTTGACAATTGGCGGCTGACTTGGATTCACCCTAGTCGGCTTAGACCCTAGGGGTACTCTTGTCCCAAAATAGGGAAACATCCGATTGTCCAAAAGCATGTGGTTCTCGTGACAGTGAATCACCTCGTCTTGCTTGCTTCATTGTAGGGACTTTGGTGCCTAAGTTTGGTTCTTATCATGACTCTACAATGTCATTTTTCTTAATTTTTTAGTGGACTTTAAAGCTATAGAAATCTCATTGTGAATGTATAGATAATTCCATACGCACACACGCACTCACACAAAGGGTGCTCCTTATACCTATAGTAATATATCAGGTCATTCTCAGAACAACGCTCCCAATTTAGGGAGCTTTAGACATGGGTTGATCCCAAGCTCATGCTTCAGCTTTACCTCCTGCTCTAATGACTATGCTCTTGACACTCTCTTCATGTGACAGGGAAACTTGCATTTATCATGAAAATTTCTAGAGTTGGATCAGTGGGTGCCACATGGGAAGAACCTTCCCTAGGCTATACTTGGTAGTATGTCAGGAAGTTAGTTGGGGAAGCGTGATAAGAATTGATAGCCAAGAATTGTGAATGCCAAAGTCCTGGTGAAATCTTAAGGATGATGAGACCATAGATTTTGTTGACTTGCAGAAATCCTGAAGTCAATCTACATCCCATTGCAGGGCATAGATAGATTGATCTGGGTGCCAATTTTGAGGTATTTTTTCAGCATCATCTTTCTATAGTTCGATTTACAATTTTTCCCTAAGCCCTCACCCTTGATCTTTCCTTCCACTTTGCTGTGCTTATCTTCTGCATCTGGTATATGTCTTGTATGGCATCCAAACTCATAAGGGCCTCATGTATATGACATATCCCTGTTTGAAGACATTTTTCAGCACCTTGGTTCCTGATGCGGAATAAAAAGAGAAGCCGGTCAATAAAGCCTTGACATACAGTGGAATTCTCGACAGTCTCAGAATTGCCCCAGAACGAGTCAGAATGTTCTTACGCACTTCAAAAGGCCACCTGCCAAGTTTGTCGCAATCCAACGTGTCTAAGGCAGTGCAGACAAAGAAACAATTTTGAAAAATCAGCCTCTAACACCCTGAAACGGACTTTGTAACTAGAGCTCTATTTTCGGTGCGTTAAATTGCTGTGGGACCACTGCTATTGGATCTGGCACGGTCGAAAACCCCCATGGGTCAAGTTTTAGCTTAACCAATCACTCCAGGACAAAGTTATGGGTAAAATACCAAAAAGGGGTAGGCTGCACAGTATCCCTATGGCCTCTTTGCACCAAATCACCATTAAAGGTGATTGTTTTTACAGTCTCGGGCAGTAATTTTCGGGGGCCATATCTCATTCGTCCCGAGTAGGATCGCGCTCAAATTTGAGAGCTTGTTCGTCTCGTCAAGACGAGCGTTTTGATATGTGGCACGCCCCGTGACAATGCCCGAGCAGGGAGTAAAGCTAAAGAGAAGTTGCTGATCCGTGAAGAAAGTTGCAGGAAAATCAGCAGCGACACGCCTCGCTCGAGTGGCCAAATCACGACGTTCGGGTATCGAATTGATGCGAGACCAATTCCATCACGTGCGTAAGGTCTAGGGCTATCTCCAGTCCGAACCCTGTACAAGATGAACGGTCGGATTTCGCGCACAAAGGCAATAAAGTGACTGTCAATTCCAGCATCGGAATTTCAGATTCCGATCAAAACTCCAAAGTTGCCAAATCCTCGTCCGGGCACGAAATCGAGCTGCTTTTGTTGTCACGCGATCGTGACGGTATGCTTAGTGTGATCCAGCAAAGAAATCATAAAGAAACATCAAGAAATAAGCGCACTATAAATCCGAAGTTTTCAAGATTCATCCAAATTTTAAGTCATGATCGTAGCCTAAAAACACGATCCATGACTCGAAGTTGGTATCAAATCGATCGCCATGCCGAGCCCTACAAGTCGATCAAACGGGCACCAGAGCAACTTCAGATCATTTATGGACGATCACGTATGTTCTAAGGCAGCAGCAGGGACTGTCTTGGAATTCGACGAATTGTTAGGCACGGGCAAAACAGTCATTTTGCACCCATTTTTAGAATTTCTTTTAATTCAAAATAATTGTAATCATCAATTGAGATAGTTTTTGGGCATCCACCCATTTTTGGGCCCAATTCTATAAATACATGCTAAAGCTAATTGTAAAGGGTCCTCTGGGCTCTTCCCTGATTCCCCCTCAGACTGTCAATTGATCTATAAAGTTCGCGTTTTTGTTTTGAGTTCGTGGGTGCGTCTTGGAGAGAGAAGAAAAGCGTCGGTACCCTTCGGTAAGGTAATTTTCTCTCTCCTCTTGTCTCTCTTTCTCTCTCTCTTCCTCTCGTCTCTATCTTCTCTTCTTTTTTTCTCTCTTTGGTTCCTCTCTCCTTTCTTTCTTCTTCTTTTCTCGACTGCTCCGTCTTCTTCTCTGTGGCACAACCGTGCATGTCATCTTCTTCCTTCTCTTTCTCTAACCCACACAACGATGGCAGCGCTGTGTTCCATTCTCTCCCTTTCTTCTTCTCGATCTTTCTCTCTGTTTGTCTCTGATCGAATGTGCATGGTGATGGTAGCGCCATGCACGAACCTCTCTCTCTATCCTCTTCTCTATCTCTCTCACACGATGATGGCAACGCCGTGTGTGCTCCCTTCTCTCTCTATTTTCTCTATCTCACACACACGGCGATGGCAACACCGTGTGTGTTTTCTTCTCTTTCTCTTCTTCTCTATCTTACATACACGACGTTGGCAACACCGTGCGCGTTTTTTTCTATCTCTTCTTCTCTATCTCACACACACGACGATGGCAATGCCATGTGCATTTTCTTCTCTATCTCGCACACACGGCGATGGCAACACCGTGTGCGTTTTCTTCCCTCTCTTCTTCTCTATCTCATATGCACGGTGATGGCAACGCCGTGTGTGTTCCCTTCTCTCTCTATTTCTCTATCTCACACACACGACGATGGTAGTGCCGTGTGCGTTTTCGTCTCTCTTCTTTTCTATCTCATACACACGGCGATGGCCCCATCATGTGCGTTTTCTTCTCTCTTCTTTTCTATCTCGCACACACGGCGATGGCAACGCCGTGTGCATTTTCTTCTCTCTTCTTCTTCCTCTTCTCCTTCTTTCCTTATTCTCTCTCTACTCTATCTTTCTCTCAGTCAGAACATGCACGGCGATGGCAACCCCGTGCACGAATCTCTCTTTCTGTTTTCTTCTCTCTCTGACACCCATGTGCACGAATCTCTCTTTCTGTTTTCTTCTCTCTCTGACACCCACGTGCACGAATCTCTCTTTCTGTTTTCTTCTCTCTTTGACACCTACGGCAGTGGCAGCGTCATGCGTACCTCTTTCATCTCCTCTTTCCTTATTCTTCTTCTCTCTTTCTTAATCTCTTTCTCTCGCTTTCCTTCTTTCTCCTTCGGCTCTTTCCCAATTTCTCTCCTCACTTTCCTTTGCCATCTCTTCCTTTCTTCTCTCTCTACTTTCTTTTCGTCTTCCTCTTTTCCCCCCTCCTTGCCTTCCTTGCCTTTACTCTGATTTCTTTTCTCTCTCCTCTTCAGTCATGCACGGCGATGCTCATCGCCGGGTATGACGTTCTCAGTCTTCCTTTATCTTTTAGAAATATGCGCAGTGATCTGGGCCTTAACCCGAGTGGCAAGCAGGGCCTCTGTTCAAATTTCCCCTTTCCCATGTTGTGCACGACGATCCTTATCGCCGCGCATAACACTTCTTTCTCATTCTTGTCTCTTCTTCTATCATGGACGGCTGAAGTCCATCGCCATCCATGTTCTTTCTCTCGCGTCTTCTCTCTATCATGGACGACGGAAGTCCATCGTCGTTCATGTTCTCATTCTCTCTTCTTCTCTCTCTCTGCTTTTTTTATCCCTTATCTCCCTCTTTCTTCTTATTCTTCCTCTCTCATTTGACCAAGGGACAAGTCTAGCATTCTCACGGTAGTCTCGTCGTTGAGCAGTATTGCCGTAGTGCCGGTCTGAGTCACCGTGCCCCTCTTGCTGCCACGTTGAACTAGCCGTTGTGTCAGGCTGGTTGGTGTTGGTGTTTTGTCGTCAAGTAGTATTGCCGCCGTGCCGGTCCACGTTATCGTGCCTATCTTGCGACCACGACAAGTCAATCATCATGCCAATCTAGCCACTGTGTTAGGCTAGTCACCCTGTCAAATGTCTCTTTCTTTTCTTCTTCTTCTCTCTCTTTCCTTCTCCCAATCCTCATCTCATCATTTCTTCTCTTTTCTCTTTTCAATGTTCACGCCTTGTGTACATTCAACCAAAGACAAGGTGGGGTCCTTTGGCCCACTTGTCTTATAAAATTAACCATGTTTGTGTAATTGCATAACCAAGAGAATACCGACCAAGGGAGGCGATTCCGAACCCGTTGTAGGACTGGGGGGCTTTTTTTGTGATCTAAGAGGGCACCCACGCGAGCCAGCCCGAGTTAGTCTCGAATCCACCTGAAATTCCTCTCTCATCGGTTGGTATACCTGCCCTCGCTCCTAAGCGAGGTTTCCGAGAGAGCGTTCTCAAAGTCCCGGGTTTCCCCTAAACCCGAGACGCGTGCCGTTAGATCATCCAGATCCGGAGGGCGAGATCGAGGCACCTAACCAATCCCCATGGATTCTATTGCCATCAATGTTCATAACCTTGAAGGCTGACATCAATCCTCACAACATTGAACCACACACACATTATCCAAATTATGATAAAGGTTTTGTGATAGCTATGTTGGACTTTCATGTTTTCACTCTTTAATCTCAGTTTATGGTGTCTGCAGTTCCATATGTCAGTTGTTGATTGATTGATACTGAGGAACTTTTGTGATGTTAAATTTTTTGGGCACTAAAGCACCTAATGGTATTTGATGTCGAATGCCAATATAATCCATTCCAGTGCATTAAAAGGCAGCTTGCCTCAAGGCACTTTGGTGTCAATCCTTTCCTCCTACATTTAGGTAGCTAGCTTGCCTTCCTCCTCAACCACCTCAGCCTAAGCTCACCCAAGGGCAGAGCATTCCTTAGGTGAAAGTTGTGGTCTCTCCGCATTTAAGAGAAGAGGGGGGGAAGGGGGGTGTGGGTGTGGGTGTGGGTGTGGGTGTGGGTGTGGGGGGGAGGAAAGGCTGTAAGGGGAATGTTCCCACCAAAGGCTCAGGACTTTTATTACTGAACATGTTCATTACTCGAGACTTTGCATTTGTTGGGAAAACGGTCATGTTTGATGGGTTTCTTTCGTATGATATCCTAAACAGGTTCATTACTCGAGACTTATGTTGAAACTTCAGATTGTATTTGAATCTTTTTTTTTTTTTGAGTTGTTGCAAAAATATTTGTTTCCCATGAATGGTAGTAAGATATATAATCTATGAGATTCTTCTATCTCAACTTTTTGGGGTCAGTTCTACAGCACATGATTATCATTGTTTCTTTTCCATTTTATTCAAATGGTCGTCTTGGTCTTTTGGTTTCAGTTGCAAATTTGAAGACATAATCCTAGTGAAGCATGGGCCGCCACAGAAACTCACTGTACAATCCCCAATTATTGGATATGAACGTTGATCAAATCTGGAGCCATCCGCTTCCTGCTGAATCACACACATTACGGGGTGAAACTAACAATTTATCAAATGCCAACAACCATGTGGGAGACGCACCTTCCAGTCACATCAGGAATCCTTATTTAACAGGAAGCAACAGTTACTCTTGTGACCATGTGGCAGGCAGGGCCAGCCTCTCTGAAAATGCTTCTTTCTCTTCCTATGATGGGGAAGGGATGACTGGGTGCCGGTGGAATTACACCTCTGATTCAAACTTGTTATCAAGGACTGCTGATTATCCTCCCCTGACAAGCAGTCTGAATTCAGGAACACTGGTTTATAACACACCTTCATCCTCCAGTGCAAGCATTCCATATTGGCCCCAGCATTTTTCCTCCTCGGGTGACTACAGAGGTGTTGGTGTGGGAGAAGACTATTATGGGAACATGAACAGTAATACTTCAACTTGGTTCAATGGTAGAAATGTATGTAAAAGGAAGAGTTCATTCAGCTCTCTGGCGGCCTACGAAGAAGGGGGCAGAGGGTATTGCAGTAGTGGAAGTTCTTCTGGTCCACATATGAGGGAAGAACCAATTGTTGGGTCCAGGCGTGGTCCTTGGGGTTCTTCCACAGCTTCAGATTATTACAGAGGAAATAATCCCCTTTCAATTATTGATGGGGAAGGATTGTCTCAAAGGAATGTGAGAAGCCGTTCCCTTGTTCAACCAGAGGTGAGTATGTTGCGTTCATCTGGCCTCCACTTCCGTTCCGCTCCTGATCATTGGCTAGGGGATGGGGATGTCATTACTGCAAATTCTACTATGCAATTCAACTGGAACCATTCCACATCTGCTGTATACCATAGAAGGCGCATGTTGGCTTCAGGTTGGTCCATGTTTTAATTGATAGTGTGCATGCATATAACCTTATTAGGTGCTCCTTTTGGCTGGTTATTTGAGTTTTTCTTTGCAGAACTATTTTCTCCTCTTGCGTAGATGATTAGTTTCTGTGTTTCATTGCATAAATTGAACAGTAGGCGACCTCACTGTAGTTTAGTCACTGAAATGTTTTATCTTTTTTCATTTAACTAGAGAACAACCTGAGAAATCATGATGTGAATGGGTTCATAGGAGTTGGGACTTCCATCAGCATGAGTGGTTCTTCTTCTAGGGAGACAGTAGGATCTTCCATCATTCAATGTGGCATACCTCATCATTCTTCCCCCACGCCCAGGATTAGGGGCAGTGGTCCTTATTATGCTCAACAAGGAACCCCTTATCAGCCAATTGTTGCCAGTTTGATAAGCAATCATCATCGTTATCAACGTGCTCCAACGACTTCCAATGCTGCTGGTCTACTGGATTTGGGATCAGAAACCCATTATGCCTCCACTGGGTCTCTAGTAACTGGAAGGCACGTTGGCGAAAGGTTTGGTAATAATGGTAGCAGTTCTTTTGGGAGATCGCCAAGGCTTGAAAGGTTCTACTCTGAGGTGTGTAAACCCCCTCTCGTTTCTTGCTTGTACACTTTTTATTTTGGTAGCTAGTTTAGCTCTTTACATATAATTTGTTGCTGCCTTTCATTTGCTTTGTGAAAACTGTTCCATCCAAATTTTTGGTGTGAGTAGGAATGCTAGTCCAAGAAACATTGTGTCATCGATGTTCAAAGTTATGTTTATTTGTGTGCTTTGGCAGAGGAATATTGCATTGGGTCAACATTTGATGTTTTACAGTGCCAGTGATTTGTTTGATGAGCACAGTGATATGAGGCTGGATGTAGACAACATGAGTTATGAGGTACCTTGTTATTACTATGAGAGCACAATATTCTTAAACTGCTCCTATGAGTTTTTCCTGTTCTTTCCTGTTCTTTAACTTCTATATTGAAAACTGGTATATTCTTGGTGAATTGAAGGAATTGCTGGCGCTAGAGGAGCGTATTGGTGATGTGAATACTGGATTATCTGAAGATGTTATCTTCTTGAAGTGTTTAAAGGTTAGAACGTATACTGCTGAAAATATTTCCAAAGACAAGCAGTTGGAAGAAGGAAACTGCATAATATGCCAGGTGCATGAATCTAAGTTATCCACTCACCTTTTTCATTAGATTGAATTGTCCCATATTCTATGTAAAGATTGCACTTATTCTTTTGTTTTTGTCTTTGTCTTTGTGAGAGTGAAGAGAGAGAGATGCTTGTCCTGCATATAGCGTGTTTGGAGAGAGAGTGTGTTGGTTGCTGACTTGCACAAATGATACTATTGAATAGGAAGAGTACGAGGAGAAAGAGGAAGTTGGGACGTTGGACTGTGGGCACGAGTACCATATTTCCTGCATAAAGAAGTGGTTGGTTCAGAAGAATGTGTGCCCCGTCTGCAAAGCACCTGCTTTGGCTGATGGTGGTCACAGCAGCAGGTGATAGAGCTATTAGGTTATTGCTTGTGATTAGTTTCTGTGGTTGTTTGGTGGGAGAGCAAGATGATCATCCCATCTTCTCTATCATTTTATGTGCATACCAACATCTCCTGCTTGATTGTATTGGCTTTCTTTGCTGGATCATGATCATCTGAGAGGACTCATCCATAGACATTGTATACGCTGCTTCAGAAATTTGATTGCTCTTAGTTCAAACTCTCTTTCTCTCACTCTCTCTCTCCATTCCATTGAAGAGGCTAAAGATCCTCTGTAGTGGCATGTCGTCTGATACATTTCATCAAATGTAGATAAACACTGCTAAAATGTATATGAGCAAATGGAGTGTTATGGCTTTTATGGCAGACATATCAGATTGGAAAAAGACACTATATACCGTTAAGCATTGGACATTTCATGTCTCTCAGGCCATATAACCATATGATATCCAATCTACACTACACAACTCGAGCTTTGAATGGTGGTTGGTGGTTCCCCTATGGAGCACGGCATTCATTCCCTAGACAAATAGAGTTTACAATGACGCTTTTAACAGTCGTGACAGGCAAGTGAAGAGGCCTATTCTGGCCAATTCTAAATTATGATTTTTCATGTTTGTTATGCGGGATTGGTTGTGCTGTTCCATGATAATCCATGAAAGTGGCGGCTTCCATATTTTGTGGATCAGAGGGTTTTATAGTCCCCTCCTCCACAAGACGAATGCGCTTTTAAAGTAGATCTCTCTTTGCAATTATTGCACGACTGCTGGGAGGTCTTCATGGCAAATATGCTATGCCATTACCTTGCTGATCGTAGCTAGCAGAGGGTGAAATGGCTTTAAAAAGGGGATCTAAATACTGGTTTCTTACATACCATTGCAACTTCTCGCATTGCAACTTCGAGAAAGTGGCAAAATGATATATTAGGTATAGGTTTTGAAGGGATAAACGAGAATGATTAAAATGAATTTATTAGGCATTTCTAGAGGGTTTTCTCTAGTGAGTATAGGGAGTCCCTCTGAACAATCACCACAAGACAAGGTGAGTGAGTTGAAGGCACCAGTTAATTTGGTTAGAGGTTAAGTAAGTTGTCATTTCTTTTTTTGGTTTAAGTGTGAGTTGTCATTTCTTTGTCAAGTGATAATACACAATGACCACATGGATTCCCCTTAATTTTCTTTCAAATTGGGGAATAGTAGAGGAATGATTAGCTATTGTTGAAGAATTCATAGAGGGGATTGATAAGAGCATTAATTCGTCAGACATTGTATTAATTCCAAAGAAAAATACAATTATAGGTGTTAATGATCTTAGGCCAATTAGTTTGCTTTGTAGCTTACATAAGATCATTTCCAAAATTCTAGCTCCTTGCTTAAAAGGAGATCTTGCCATTGTTTATTTCTAGACTGCAAACAACCTTTATTAGTAATAGGTTTATCACATGAAGTATTCTTATTGCTCAGCAGTGTCTACATTCTAGAATTAAGAGGGGAACCTAAGGTACTGCTACAACTTGATATTCAAAAGGCCTACGATAGGTTTGGGTGGGATATATGAAATTATGGGACATAGGTTTTGGGAGCAAATGGAGGAGTTGGATTATGGGTTGTCTTTTGAGTTCTCTTTTTTTTGTGATCGTTAATAGTTGTCCCAAATACTTTTTCAAAGCCTTGAGATCCCTTTCCTATTTACTTTAGTGGTAGAAGGGTTTAGTTTCATGCTTTAAAAGATTGAATGAAGGTTTGGGTTGAATATGTGAAGCTAGATTGGATCAAGTAAGGGACATTATAGTTAATTGTTTTAGAAGTTTGGTAGGGGTAGGGTGTGCCATTGACTTGGTTCATTTGTTTGCTTCTCAGTGGAAAATTTTCCCTTCAAGTATCTTGGTCTTGTGATTTTGAAATGTAGATTGCTAAATCCAAAACTAGGACTTTCTCTTGCTAGAGCTCGCTCTATAAACCGAAAACCTACGCATGCTCTCTCTACTAAGATTAAAGGTGGCAATCTACCGGGTGGCCGGCTTTAAAAAACTACGGTTGGGTCATAAAATGTGGCCTGAGGGCTGTGCAATTATTGTTAAAGCCGGTCTGGTCATCTTTTTTTCCCTTTGTGTGGTTTTATTTTTTAATTCTTTTTTTTGGCAAGCCCAGAGCCTCTGTGGTCTCCCAGGCCTGGGCCAACCCTAGTCCAATGAGGACCAGGGTCCGGGCTGTGCCAGGATTGGCCTGGCCCAAGCCAAGGCCCATCCCTTTGCAAGCCCCAAGTCTAAGGTTCTCAAAGGAAACCCCAAAATAATATACATTCCAAAAATATCACTCTCCCCCTCTCAAAGAGACCAAAATAACAATCAAACCAAACTCATAAAATATCTACACTAATCAAGAAGAGAGAAACAAATGGCAAAGTCATAACCAACTACCAGAATAACAATCAAACCAAACCCTTAAAACATCTATACTAATCAAACTGCCATGGCCCCAAAAACTAGGGAATAGAAAGATGAGAGATAAACAAATGGCGGAGAGAGGAGATTGACGATAGAAAAATGGTATACATTCCAAGATCGATCTCTCTCTACCTTTCAAAGAGACCAAATAACAATCTAACCAAACCCATAAAGCATCTACACTGATCAAATACCCATATGGCTCCAAAAACTTGGGAATAGAGAGAAGAGAAGAGAGAGACAAATGGTTTGTGATAAGTCATTACCCCATAACAAGGAGATGCGATCTATTGTTGATTGGATAAAACTTGTAAAAACATGGGAAGAGAGAGAGAGCTGAAAAAATACCAGTATTGGCTAGAGATAGAAAGAGCACAAATGCGGGAGTGAGACTGGTTGGTTATGATGTGGTATAGTGATTGATACAACTTTTATGGGATTGTATACAATGAGACTATTTACCTTTAATAAAAGGAGATCACAATCATAGTTACCTGGAGCGCCCAACTAGGGTGGCGCTCCTACTCTGGGACCCAGGTCCGGCGCTCCGTGGCCGGGATCTCGTCCGGAATCCATTCCCATCTTTTTTGGAACTTGCTTCTATTTTTAAGATTTTCGATCCCATTCACAACGGTGCTTGCTCCCGATAACATATGGTTCTCACTCTTATTGTCCCATGGAATGCATTCTCGAACAAATTAGATCCCGGCTCCCAGAATTTTAGGATCGCGATCCCTACGTTCTCGGAACTTCATCCTTAGGGAGGACCCCACCATGAAAAAAAACAGAGCCACCCACCATTAAAATAGTAGGGTTATCAGTTAAAAATGCATAGAAATTGAGCCTCTAGGACTCAAAGGAGCTATTCTAGCCCTAATTTTAGATGGGTAATTTTTGGGTACTCTATAAAAAATGTTAGTTTGCTTTTTCAATCATTTACAAAGGTTTTTCATTTGAATTCCTATAGAAAATCAATCAACCCAATTCTTCAAGGATATCACCAGGCTTCACAACTATGGAGTTGCTTGCAATCCAGTGAATAATTTTTTCATCTTAGATTTTAGCAATTTTCATAGCTTGTTTAGCCTTTTGGATCATCATGGAGGTTCCCAACTGCTAGCAAGTGAGGTTGAGATGGGTATGTAGATTTTTGTTGTTGTGCTTTCTAAGGAGAGATAAAGCGTCCACTTACTGCGAAGTTAGAAGAATGTGTTCATGAAGTTAGAGAGAGAGAGGGGCCCGTTTTGGCAGATGGGTCCATTGGATTAGGGGTGCGGCAGTTGAAGAAGTGGTGAATATGAAGAGGTGGTGAATGTTTGGTCAAGAGAGAGAGATAGAAAGAGAGAGGACATGTGGAGATTGGCTCCAAGTTAAGCGGAACATAATCCAACCTTGAATGGAGCTTGATCCATTCCAAATAGGAACAAATTTTTCTTAGATGAGGTGCGACTCAACTTTAAATGGGATCTCGTTCGTATCGTCTATGGGAGCACGATCCTAATGAGCATGGGAACACGATCCCATTTTACATGGAACCCATTCCTGTCAAATAAGGACCTCGATCACAATGTATCGGGAATGGGCTCCCTGTTCATACGGGATCTCGATCCGTAACTTTTACCCTTATCGGAACTTGCTCCCCGAGCTCCGGAGCTTTAGGCAGTGATCGATCTGACGCTCCCGCTGCCAGAACCGGAGCCGTTCCCACTCCCAATAACTATGTGATCTTTTGCTTAGGAAATACAATTTTTTTTTTTAATAATAATCACGCCTTGTAATTTTGGCAACAAGATCACTCACAGATGGTCTTATTGCAAACAATAGAAATTCCAAAAATAAATAACACATTAAATAAATCTCAACTACTTGATGCCATTCATACAACCTAATACTGTGCTTGAGAGTATAAAATAAAAGAACTAAAAAATAAAAGAAAAGATGTCGGAGATTACCTCAACCGGGCTTTTATACCCACATGGAGTCACCACATCCAACGGCGCGGGATCTGTAGTCTAGCTTCAATCTTGAATCAGGATAGCTGATTTCGGTCAAACTAGGTAACTACCCCTTAAAATCTCTACTAAAGCTTTAACCCCAAAAATTAACTTAGGTCTAGAGCGGAGAGAGAGTATTACCTAAAATATGGAGAGAGAAAGATGAAGGAGAGAGAATGGGGCGTGTCCCTCTAGTAGAGAGAGGTGAGAGAGAGAGAAGAGAGGTTGTGTGTGTAGAGATTGGGGAAGAGCACCCCTATTTATAGTGTATATTTAGGTTTAGGGTTTTCCCATAGTTTGCCTCTTTTATGAGATTGAATCTAGACCGTTGATTAAGGTGACTTGTGGGGTGAGAGATCTGAGACATCCATTCCATAGATGGGCCATCAACATTATGGAAGGTGCTTGAACTATTATCCCCCATTCCTTAAGCCATTTTTCCATCAATATATTTAAATAAAATAAATATCATGTATTTTATAAAGTTGCATGATCCATGTCACCTATTCCATAAGGATATGTCAAATATTATCAAGTAAATAGATACTACCAAATATAAATAAGATAAGGTCAATATTTACTATCTATTCAAATTGACCATATCTCTTTAAAATAAACTTGCTATAAAACAAATAAAGCCATGGTTAATATTTCCCTTCCAAGATTTGACCACATGCCACAAATCAAACTTACATTAAAAACTTGAACATAAAGCAAACAAGAGAATCCAAAGAGGGTGGAGCATGCCACCCTTTTGTGGCACATGTGGGCCCCCACCCACATGCCACATGGTAGGCCCATGTGCACTTTGGGCCCCCATGGAATTTTATAAAAAGTATTAAAATTAAATTAAAATGAATTAATATATATTTGAATTTTTTATAACTTTGTAAAATCAATAACTATATTTTTATAAAATCAAAAATTACAAATAAAATATTGAGAGATTCATAAAAATTCAAATAATAAATCTAGATTCACTTTAATAATAAAATGAACACAATTAAATTAATATGATGGGAAAATGTTCCATATGGTTTTAGGAATTCAATTTCTAAATATGGGGTACTCCACTTCCAATTGTGAATTACAGACTACACTTGATTTATCGAACAGACTCAGTGTTTTTCATGACCCACAGTCCAAGCAGGGGCTCATTAACGGGTCACCAAAGTCAGGTCAATGAATCAAGGGGTCGCAATCCCAGTATGTGGATTACAGGTCCTCCCTTAGAGACAAGTCAAGGTTACCTTGACCTGATGCAACCACAACTCTATAGTACATAGGGGTATCTCACGTACATGCATACACTTCATCCAAAGGTGGATATCTGGCTTTCCCCAATGATCTATTGATATGCATGCCATGTGATGGAACATGGATGAGGTTTTGATCCCCGTTTTAATAGGCCTACCATCACACACAAGGGCTCTCTCATATAGGCATAAGCTCCGACCTCATCAAGGGCTAACCCAAAACCCTCATCGGTTAATTCTTGATGCCCAAGTACCTTGGATTTTCTAACCATTTGGTTTAGATCGATAAGCACAGTCCGGTACAAGTAAACATTATTTTCTTAGTATTGTCCTCGAGGGACCACACTCCCACTGAGTTTATGTTTCACTATAAGGAAAGTATTTCAATACACACTCATAAGACCTTTAAAGGCCACATAAACCCAACATCTCCCACTATGACTTTGAAGGCCTTACATTCTCTCTTCCTCACTTTCTTTCATCCCCATCTCTCTCACATGCCTTATAAAAACATTAGGGACAACTCCCTTAGTCAGAGGGTCTGCAATCATCAAATCTGTGGATATATAGCTGATCTCGATCTCTTTCAATATTACCTTATTTCTCAGGTGATAAAAATAAGGCTTAATATGCTTGGAGTTCTTGTGAAACTGAGGCTCCCTAGAGACACAAATAGCCCGCAGTGTTCTTGCAGAAAATTCGCACTGCTTCACAATGTACAAGATGAAAAATAAGTTGATTAAGAAACTTTTTAATCCACACGGCCTCCTTGGCTGCTAGACAGTATGCCACATACTCGGATTCCATGGTAGACAAGGTCACAATATCTTGTTTCTTTGACTTTCAAGAAACTGCACTCCCACCAAGCATAAACACATACCCAGATGTAGATTTCGCATCATTTAGATTCGCGAGATAGAGCATTTGAATATCCCTTTATTGCTATTTCAGTTCTCCCTTTATATGTGAGCGTATAGTTCATGG
Organism: Amborella trichopoda; assembly: GCF_000471905.2. Next base: position 890,957 of record NW_006499799.1, read on the forward strand.
TCCCTTTTAAATATCTAAGAATTCTTTTTACAGCTTTCCAGTGCTCCTCTCCTGGATTACTTTGGAAATGGCTCACCAGACTCATGACGAAGGACAAGTCAGGCCTTGTTCCCGTCATGGCATACATAAGGGACCCAACTGCGCTCCTGTATGACACTCTCTCTATGACTCTTATATCCATGTCTTCGGTAAGACACATCTTATTACTAAGCTTCGTCTTTTTTTCAATTGAGGTAGGCATGGGCTTATACATACTCATATTAAAATTTTTTAGAATCCACTTACACTAGGTTGCTTGGAAAAGTTGGATAGTCTTCTCTCTCCTGTTTCTTAGTATCTTTGATGCCTAACACATATGAAGCTTCTCCAAGATCCTTCATATCAAAGTATTGTGCAAGGAAATTTTTCGTCTCTACTACTAGGGCAATTGAGCTACTAACAATCAACATATCATCCACATATAATGATATAAAGGCCACATCACTCCCATTGACCTTTTGATATATGCAATAATCCTTATTATTTGTGGAGAACTCTACAAGAGCAAGGGTCTTTTGGAATTTTATTTACCACTGTCGCGATGCTTGTTTCAGACCATAAAGGGATTTATTTAATTTGCATACTAAATTTTCTTTCCCTTTTTCTTCAAATCCCTCAGGTTGGGTCATGTAACTTTCTTCTTCTAAATCCCCATTTAGAAAGGCTGTTTTGACATCCATTTTATGCACCTCAAAGTTAAAATGGGTTATTATAGCTATAAGGATTCGGATGGATGGAAATTTGGCAACATGGGAAAAGGTTTCCTTATAGTCTATCCCTTATTTCTGGGTGAAACCCTTTGCAACCAACTTAGCTTTGTATTTTTCTATTTTCCCTTCAGACTTCAACTTTTTCTTGAAAATCCACTTACAACCAATGGCCTTATGTTAGGGGTACTAATTCCCATATATGGTTTTGGTTAATGGAAGCATACTCATCTTTCATGACTTCTACCCAAAATTCTTTTTCAGGACAGGTCAATGCTTCATGGTGATTTCTAGGTTCTGAATTTAGATCTTCTCAAATCTTATCAAAATGTTCTCCAAGGTAGACAAAAAGTTCTAGGTAAAAGGATGGTCTACTGACTCGGTTACTTCGTCTTAGCTTAGGTAAAAGTTCACTTTCTATAGCAGTCAGGATCAGGTTGGGTTGGTTTAGAAGTTTCAGGTTCAAGGTCTCGAACTACATCCTTGTTTTGGGCCTTCTCATAAAAGTCAGCTTGTTTTCTTACCCTTGTTTCAAGGAACTCTTCTTCGAAGAAGTGAGCATTACGGCTTTCAATAACCGTACTTGTTTCAAGGTTGTAGAATCGATACCCCTTACCATGATCTGGGTAACCAATTAAAATGAATTTGACAGTTTGGGTTACAATTTGGTTTTATTTTGATGTGGGATAAGGACATGGGCTGAGCAACCCCAAACTTTCAGGTGTTCAAGGGAGGGAGCACGACCTATGAAAAATTTCGTGAGGAGTAAGTAGGGCAGCCTTTGTGGGAGTCCGGTTAAGGATGTAACATGTCGTTAATACGGCTTTTCCCAAAAACTCCAATGAGAGATTTGTATGCCCCATCATACTCCTTACCATTTTCATTAAGGTCCTATTCTTTCTCTCAGCTATACCATTTTGTTTAGGAGTATAAGGCATGTTGTACTGATGGATGATCTCATTTTCAATGCACAATTCTTTGAAAAGGTCAGATGAATATTCCCCCCCTCTACCGGCTCTAAAGACTTTAATTTTCAAGTTGGTTTGTTGGAATTTTTTTAAGCCTTCTGATTTTTCCTTATTAGTTTCCCTTACACACAAGACTCGCACACTTTCGATAAATCTCCCTTCTAATTTTGAAGAATTTCGTTTCTTTTTAATCTTTCAATTCGTTTGATATTAATGTGTCCTAACCTCATATATCATAGAGTAGCATCTAATTCATTAGGGGACGAGACATAAGCAATATTCTCTTTTATTTCAATAATAAATAGTCCATCTACAAGTCGTCCAGCCATGATCACATCTTTCCCCTTCTTGACTACCACTTTTTACCCAATGAAAGTGGTTATGAATCCATCTATAGACATCTTAAAAATCGAAACCAAGCACTTCCTCATATCAGGAGCATTAGGATCAAGGTGCTCCCACTCTTCAGTTTCAGCTCAAAATCTCCAACTCCAAGTACATCAATCTTCTGATTTCCTCCTATATAAATATGCTGTTGTTCTGACCCCATGGGAGTGAAAGAACGGTAACCTTCCTTTGTGTTTGTGACATGGGCCGTAGCCCCCAAGTCAAGATACCAAGAAGCTCCCATGGGGTCAGCTAGCATGGACTCAAAAATCACACATGCCAATTCCTTGTTAGTTCTACTAGATTTGTTGAACCGACAACTATTGGTTATGTGGCCCACCTTCTTGCAAATAAAACAAGTTCGAGTCTCTCTCTTTGCTCCCTTATTTCCAAAATATCTTCTTTTGAAATATTTTTTCTTCTCAAAAGTATTTCTTCCCTTTCTTTTCTTAAATTTAAAAGATGGTTGATATTTTACCATATGCACAGCATCCCCTGGGGTTTGCTTTGAACTCCTCTTTTCTTCTTCAGATTTAATGGTCGTGATGAGCTCCTCCAATTTTGGTGCCTTTCTTCTAGCAGAGATGGAAGATATGAAAGTCTCCTATGAATTAGGAAGAGAATTCATTAAATGAATCACTTGCATAAATTCATTGGGCTTCATGCCTGTATCTTCCAAATCTCTGACTAGCGCACGAAACACGAGCACATGATATGCAAACTTGGTACCTTCTATCATTTTTAAATCATTGTACCTTCTCATAGCCATAGTTTGCTTTATGAGAGAGGGTTCAGCATACTCTCTTTCAAGTTTATAAAAAATCTCACTTGCAGTATAGATTGACTCGTACTCAAAAGCATACGAGTCAGTCATGACACATAAAAGAATATGCTTGCATATCAAGTTCCTTCTCTTCCAATTGGCGTATTCATATTTGATTATTTGAGATGAGTTGTCAGTTGGACGACGAGGTCGGTCTTCAAAGAGTACCTCATGAAAGTTTTCTTCATAGAGCACAAATTTGATAAGTTTTCTTCATAGAGCACAAATTTGATTTTTCTTTTCCATGAAACAAAGTTGGTCCCATCAAACCTTTCGGCTTTCAGGATCTCAGAGATGAAGGTACGAGCAGTCATTATATTCTCAAGCAAAAAATAAGAAAAGACTCCTAATAGCAATAAAGTAAAACTAGCTCTGATATTAATGAAAGAAAGACCTATGTGATCTTTTACCGGGGAAATACAATTTTTTTTTTAATAATAATCACCCCTTGTAATTTTGGCAACAAGATCACTCACAGAAGGTCTTATTACAAACAATAGAAATTCCAAAAATAAATAACATATCAAATAAATCTCAACTACTTGATGCCATTTATACAACCTAGTACCGTGCTTAAAAATATAAAATAAAAAAACTAACAAATAAAAGAAAAGATGCTGGAGATTACCTCAACCGGGCTTTTTACACCCCACACCAAGTCACCACATTCAATGGCTAGGGATCTGTGGTCTAGCTTCAATCTCAAACCGGGATAACTGATTTCGGCCAAACTAGGTAACCAGCCCTTAAAATCTTTACTCAAGCTTTAACCCCCAAAATTAACTTAGGTCTAGAGAGGAGAGAGAGTACTACCTAAAATTTGGAGAGAGAAAATTAGAGAGAGAAAGATGGAGGAGAGAAGTGGGGCGTACCCCTCTAGTCGAGAGAGGTGAGAGAGAGAGAAGAGAGGTTGTGTGTGTAGAGATTGGGGAAGAGCACCTCTATTTATAATGTATATCTAGGTTTAAGATTTATTAGGGTTTTCCCCATAGTTTGCCTCTTTCATGAGATTGAATCTAGACCGTTGATCAAGGTGACTTGTGGGGTGAGAGATCTGAGCCATCCAATCCATAGATGGGCCATCAACATTATGGAACGTGCTTGAACCATTATCTCCCTTTCCTTAAGCCATTTTCCCATCAATATATTTAAATAAAATAAATATCATGCATTCCATAAAATTGCATGATCCATGTCACATATTCCATAAGGATATGTCTAATATTATCAAGTAAATAGCTACTACCAAATATAAATAAGATAGTCAATATTTACTATCTATTTAAATTGACCATATCTCTTTAAAACAAACTTGCTATAAAACAAATAAAGCCGTGGTCAATATTTCCCTTCCAAGATTTGACCACATGCTACAAATCAAACTTACCTTAATTTAAAAACAAGAACATAAAGCAAACAAGAGAATCCAAAAAGGGTGGAGCATGCCACCCTTTTGTGGCACATGTGGGCCCCCACCCACATGCCACATGGTGGGCGCATGTGCACTTTGGGCCTCGATAGAATTTTATAAAAGGTATTAAAATTAAATTAAAACGAATTAATATATATTTGAATTTTTTATAACTTTGTAAAATCAATAACTGTATTTTTGTAAAACCAAAAATTACAAATAAAATATTGAGAGATTCATAAAAATTCAAATAATAAATCTAGATTCATTTTAATAATAAAATGAACACAATTAAATTAATATGATGGGAAAATGTTTCATATGGTTTTAGGAATTCAATCTGTAAATATGGGGTACTCCACTGCCAATTGTGAATTACGGACTACACTTGCTTTATCGAACCGACCCAGTGTTTTCTATGACCCACAGTCCAAACAGAGGCTCATTAGCGGGTCACCAAAGTCAGGTCGATGAATCAAGGGGTCGCAATCCCAGTCCATGGATTACAGGTCCTCCCTTAGAGACGAGTCAAGGTCATCACGACCTGATGCAACCACAGCTCTGTGGTGTATAGGGGTATCTCACGTACATGCATACGCTTCACCCAAAGGCGGATATCTGGCTTTTCCGAACGATCTATCGATATGCATGCTATGTGATGGAACATGTATGATGTTTTGGCCCCTCAGTAGGCCTACCATCACACACAAGGGTCACACAGTCCCTCGGCTCTCTCATCTAGGCATAAGCTCCGACCTCATCAAGGGCTAACCGGAAACCCTCATCGGTTAGTTCTTTATGCCCAGGTACCTTGGGTTTTCCAACCGTCTGGCCTAGATCGATAAACACAATCTGGTATAAGTAAACATCATTTGCTTAGTATGGTCCTCGAGGGACCACACTCCCGCTGAGTTTATGTTTCACTATAATGAAACTATTTTAATACACATTCACAAGGCCACATAAACCCAACAGATCACAATTTATCGGAAACGCGCTCCCTGTTCATACGGGATCTCGATCCACAACTTTTACCCTCACCGGAACTCGCTCCCTGAGCTCCAAAACTTTAGGCAGCCATCGATTTGACGCTCCCGTTGCCGGAACCGGAGCCATTTCCACTCCCGATAACTATGATCACAATTACTTACAACCATTTACAACCAGCAAAATATATATTAATTTATAGTGGCGGACCGAGGGTGGTCGGATTCAACCTTGACCGGACCCAACCCATTTCCATTCCTGTATGTAAATATTCAAAAAAGATAGATTGATTGTTCAGCTCATTTCTATGTTGTTTTAATATTTCACCACCGCAATCTTTGCAATAGGAAAGAAACAACTATTTTGGTTAAACCTTTTATTATTAATGAAAATCAGGTAGGGGGACTTCCCCCCCCTCTGACTTACCCCAAGAAAATAAAAAAAACAACATCGTGCCCGCATTACAATTAGAGGAAAAGAAAACTAAATAAAACAATACTACAAAGAAGATGAGTGGGTTGAAAGGAGATGATGATCACTGAGGGTTGGTGGTTGCATTGGCAGTAGGGTCGCCGGGGTCCTGTCCAGCATGCTCAGGTCGAGCTTGTTGTGAAATCAAATCCGAAAGCTCCGTTCCCATTTGTTGAGCTATTTCTACAGTCTAAAGTAAAAATATCTTTTAAAAATGACAAACTTATCTGAAGCTGGGCATAAGTTTATATCATAAGGCACTAGTTCATTATGAGGAATAACCTAATTGAAATAGGGATTATCGATAACGAGTACATCGAAACAACCCACCCATTGGTATTTTTTGCAACTGACTATGTCTAAAGAACTCAACTCTTATGGCCGAACAAAATGCCTGCCTGATCCTAGTCGGATGAGCTGACTCGATTCATGACTCGAGTAACTTATACACATACACGCACGCACATGCACACACACACGCACCCCCTAGACAAGAAATGGCAAAAAATATAAAATAAAATTTCAAGAATGATAAATAAACACCTAATATTTAATTTCAAGTTGGAGTTGTACTTCAAAATCAAAATCAAATATTAAAAATATATTTTTAGGAAGAAATGAAAGAAAAATAGAAAAAAGAAAACCCAAAAAACAAATCTTGAATATTTTGGTTTTGATTAAATGTTGTCTCGGATATTGTCGTAGCATTATAGAAAAATAGAATAAGAAATTTTAAGATATTTGGTTTTGCAAAATTTTTATTCTAAAACTCTTCCAACAAGGGCTTTGATTAATGGTGTTGAGGGTTCATGACATGTCTGGGTCTTTCCTGGTCCGGGTCTAGATAACAAATAAATAAATAAATTTTATTATATGTATGTTATAATATATAACCCTATATATATATATAGAGAGAGAAAAGATGAGATTAACCCACTAGCTCATATGAGTCCAACGGTCCAGATTGAATCTGAACCGATCAGACGATCACGGATGTCCGATAGTGCTTGAATTTTATTTATTTTTCTACAAATCCAAATCACTTGAAATTTTAAGTGTGTATTCTTCTCATCAAGGCGCACCTAATAAAAATATAAAAAAAAATTATTCGTTAAAAAAATGATTAAAATACCCCCAAAACATTCTGAGGGTATTTTGGTCAATTTATTTATGTAAAATATTTTTTTTTGATATTTTTTGAAGATTCACTTATTTTTTATGAACACACGCCTAAAATTTCAAGTAATTTGAATTTGTAGAAAAAAAAAAAAATTTCAAACATTACCGGCATCCGTGATAGTCAGATCGGCCTAGATTCAATCTGGGACGTTGGGCTCAT
>NW_006499799.1:909719-975545 GCF_000471905.2 Amborella trichopoda
ATGATTTCATACAACGGTTGTATCATAGTATAATGCAATGACACCTCTAGAAAATCATGTTTGTGGTATTTGTATGACCCAAAATTTTGCACATACACTCTCTTTATCTCAATAATCAAACTAAAAAAAAAAAGTTCAATTTCAATCCTAGATATGGTCAAAATGAGTCCCCTCCAACAATGAATCTAAACCATTCATTTGGTGAATTTCAAGATATTAGCATTTACAAACTCATAATCATTTTTATCTTCTTTAACATTGTTCATCTAATCATAACAAAAGGATCTAAAAAAATTGGTAAATAAAAAAAATACTTCTAAGGCCTAGATCTAAGTACCTTACCCAAATGGGTGGCTTATGTTATTTGGGCTAAAAAAATACTTTCTAAGTTGTGTTTTCAAATTTTTCTTTTTGTGATGGTTCATTAGAATGAAAATAGTGTACGTTTCAAAATTTGGATCAAACAAATAGCCCTAACTTAAGTGGTCCATCTTGGTGAGATACTTACGCAAGACAAATAGGTGGTCTAACTAACGGTACACATATTTTTTTAATATAATTATTATTTCTAGTTTTCAATTTTATTTTTACTTTTTTCATATTCATGATCTCCATATTAAAAATTATATTTTATCTGAAAATTAAGATCAAATTATATTTAAAAATATATTTATTGCCAAACCGCAGTTCGGTATAGAAACCGTGTCATTTTTTATATTCAAAGAGTAGTTGGATTTAAATAAGACAAATAAATTTGTTTCCATTACTCTATAACTGTTATTTCTCTTTTGCTAAAGCTATCAATGACCTATTGGTGTTAATGATGAATGCAGTTTGTGTCTTGATGTGTTTTGTCAGAGTTAGCAATAAATTTAGTGATTATTTTCCAAGATTGGTGTCTTAATAGGTTTAGGTTAAGTCGAACCTAAGTGTCAAAGATACAAATTATCATATCACATTATTTGTCATGAAGACACAAATCACATGGAAAATAAAATACCTAAACTTATCAATAACTCTGACCAAACATATCAAAACGCAAATCATAATTATCATTAACACCAATAACTCATTGATTACTCCAACGAAACAAGAGGTATGACTATAATACAACGAAAACAAATTTATTTGCCATACTTAAATCATACTACTTTGAATTTTCATATCACTTGGGGTTCATATTGCTCTATATTTGAAAGGAAAAAGAAAAAGAAAAATGTACTATGGGGTGGTCAAATCGGACAATAATAAAAAGGTTTTAGGTATGGATTGGTTCGAACTACCCTGTATAAATGTTTAACAATGAAACATAAGTTAGTTCGATGTTTCCAATTTCAGACCACCTAAAAAGGAGGTGTCACGTTTTCTTAGACATCGTAGAGCTCTAGAATTCACAAAAAATAAAAAATAAAAATAAAAGTGGTTGTTATGACATCGACGGAAAAATTGAAGTAAACAAATGTGAAATTTACATAAAAGGCTATATTACGCGATGCTCTATATTTTCATATATATTACACTGAGGTCCAACCCCCATCCCTGCAATTTTTTCCAGTTTTTCCTCTCGATCCGGTATTTCTAACATCAAATTGATAATAATTTTTTTTATTTGATTATAATTTGGCTATAATAGCGGGGACATTGAGAAATATCCAACATAATTTTGGTTCTTTGATACCAGAAACATCATCGTTGTAAAATGAGTTTATATTTTCAGGTGTTCCAAGCTTTTAAAAATTGAATTTTGTAAAACCTGCTACCTCCTTAATTAGAATTCCCATAATTTTACCGCATAAAAAACTGTGATCGCATAAGATAACTACAAGTATTCATACTCTAACCAATTTAATCATATGCAGATATAACTTCTGGCAACTAATGTACCACTACTTGGTTGAGTTACTCAGCCGAGTTACTCGGTCTCCACCCAATGGGTGAGGAGGGTTTTGCTATACACCGATGAAATATATCCTATTCATATTAATATGGCTAATCAAGTTGGTGAGAGTTTGAAAACCCCCCATATCACTGCCTTTCAACAGCATCCTATGAGCGGGTGATCTAACCGACACGCCCTTCAATCTTTACCATGTTCTTATAAGCTGAACTTCGATGGTAACCCTTATGAGAAGTCAAGAGATGCAGGTATTGTGGGGGTGGTGAGAAATTTTTTGGGGAGAGTCATTTTCAGTTTCTCGGGTCCTATGGGTAGAGCCACGGCTGATTATGCTGAGTTAGCAGCTCCTCTTCAAGGTCTGAAACTCTTCAAAGCTAAAAAGATAGGCAGATTGTGAGTGATTGAGGGGGATTCTATGAATGCCATTAAGTGGTGCTCAAAGCAGCAACGGATTCCATGGACCCTTAGACCAATGTGGTGTGAAATATTTGATTTGGCAGGGGAATTTGCGGTGTCATATCAACATGTTTATAGGGAAGCAAACTCATGGGTTGATGCCTTAGCCAAAAGGGGGGTGTCTTTATCTTCGCTTTTAATTATAGATGTAAGTTCATTGTAATATTTTCTTTTTAAGCAATAAATTTCTAACATTGGTAAAAAAAAAAAAAAAACATAATTATGTAATATAAGCTATTTTTTTTGTCTTTATGTTTTTTAAAAAACTTGTGGGACTCAGGCAATTTACTGTGACTTACCTGAGTAACTCGTCTTAGCCAAAATCAGAATACCTTGACCCAGTTGATTTTCAATACACATATGGCATCTGTTATATGTTGACATAACTAACATCTTGAAGATATATTGTTTAACGGTATAACCATCAGTCATGCCGATAAGACATACAGTAGCTGTTAATTGTTCACAGCAGCAGTCAGCAACTAACGCTCACACAATCCATAACCGTTATCTTTGATAAAAGTCACACATGCAGAATTACCAAATTACAAGTTTCTCACGTTTGTAATATACCACCATATCGGTCCCATACAGTCACATTACTACGTGAAAGATATCTACCAATCCATATAGTCACATTACAATGTAAAAAAATCAATCCATACAGCCATAAATTTATGTGAAAAACATCTATCAATTCATACGGTCGCATTACTATGTGAAAGACATCTACACTATCTTTGATTATACACGTTTTAACTTTCAAAATCATCTCTTATTCTCTCTTTGAAGAACTCTCAATTGATGAACCAGGCACACTTGTTTGGCCCGTTGTCTTAGGCCCACTTACTTGGTTATAATTCAAACGTAAAAGGCAAATTATAATTGGAAAAAAATAAAAAAAACTATCATCTGTGCGATGTTGGAAACATCAGACTGAGAGGTATAACAGGAAAAAAAATATACAAGCGGGGATGGACCTCAAAATAATAAATGAGTAAATATAAAGCATCACCTAATATGACATTTTTTTTCTGGGTCTATATATAATGGTTTTTAAAAAAACATGAAATGAAAACAGTAAATTCTGACAAAATTATAGACCATAAGGTAATTGTGCATTTATTTTTCAATCTTTTAAGTTATTTTTGCAGAAAAGATAAAGCAGTGTGCCAACAAAGAGAGAGGGAAGTAAGGGAGCATACGAGCATGGATAACGGCAAAGGCGGCTGCTTTTCTCCTATGGTTGACAAAGAATACGACTCCGGCCACCGCCCACAAAAACAAGAAAGATGGAACGGTATCTCCCACAATCACACCCGTCCTATTCTTCTTCTTCTTGCTACCGTTGATGCTCCCATCGCACGACTCCTCGAAATCACACAAATTAGGGTTCCCCGAAACGCTGCATTGGATCATATCAGACTCAACCATCTAACATAATGACATCCATTTCTCTCTCTTTTAATCAATCTATTGCATCGGCAATCTAGATCGGAATCACTCGATTTGGATAAAAAATCGTCAAAATTAATCCGATTCCCATCATATATCAAGAATCAGCATCGGCTGTATATCAAGAATCGAAATCGGAATCGGAATCGGCTGGATATGTCAAAAAATACCTTAGTTTTAACAAGGCAAGTTTCAAAATTGTTTTTGAAAGACGGTCGTTTTAACAAGGGAATTGAAATACGATCGCCGACCCCCAAAAGTTTTTGAATTTTTTTTGTGAAGAAGGAACCTGCTCCCATAATTTTTTATCTTAAAATCACCAACCACTCCAATGCACACACATCAACGTGAACAGGGCCCACACCCTCCTCACTGTGCGTGAGGGTTTTATACATGCTCTTGCTGCTTTTATTTTTCTTCGATGTGGGACAAATGCTTCCACTTTTTTCCTCAACAGTTCAACCTGTGACTAAACTTTGGGAGCAATTTTAAATAAAAGAATTTTACAAACCTTTGGGAGCAATTTTACACACTAGACATTTACAATACTCGGAAAATTTACATAGCTATATTTTACATAGTTTTTACTTTATTTATATAGTTAATATTTAAAGCTACTTTATTTATATAGTTTATTGACATGGGGTAAACTTAGCTATATTTTCTCCACCTCATAGTTTAAACATAGTTGATCTACACCACAGTTATTTTATGTCATAGCTAATTTTGCAAATTTACAATGTCAATGTCATTTTAAATTAGCTAGTTTTTAATTATTTTACGCCATAGCTTATTTGCACCATGTAGCTAATTTGAAAGCCAGCTTATATGATGTAAAGAAAACTTTGCCAACAAACGAAATTAAGATGATGTGACATCTATCTCTTTCTTTTTTTTTTTTAATTTTATTTTTATTTTTTTTAACATTCAACGGAAATTAAAACAAAAGGGAAGAAAAAAGAACCTAGACATCTAGGCAAAAAGAAACCACCTCAATCTTCAGTATTTTTGTAAAATAATGAAAAGTAAATCATGCATCACCTCAAAATTGATTTGAAACTCACAACACTTATTTCAGGGGTTTTTACTTATTTTTTGAATTTGTTTTAAGGTGAAACCAGTAGATTCACAGGTCGGGATCGCTGATCCACCGATTCGACTCGATTTTTGGGGTGGCCGATCCGGTTCACTCATGCGTTTTTTAAAACCTTGCTTGAATGGATTAGGAAAGCTAAAAGGAGAAAGAGAGAGAGAGGATTGGTTATAGAAGATGAAAAGAAAGAGGTGGCATACTCCAATTTCAGGTGCGTGTTCTTGACCAGTGATTCAGGCACCACTCCGAGAAAACCGTTATCGGCCAAGTTGCTGCATTTTTTTTCCAAGAGAACAATACTGTTATTCAAAACTTTGTTCCATTCCTGAGTAGATGAGTTAAAGTTTAATTTCAATGTGAGTTAAACTTCAATTTCAATTCTCTCTCTCTCCCCTCCTCTCTTACAGTTCATTGAGCTTGGGAAAATCGGCTAGAAAATCTGGAACATTTCCATTTAAGCTGTTATTCTTCAAATTTCTGCAACAAAAAGAAAGAAAAAAAAGAGGGGATTAACTGATGAAACATAGGAAATTTTTAAACAACTGTAAGGATGCTATCCAATTTTCTCACATAATCTGTAGCTCGTTCATGGAGCTGAAATCCGGAAGGCTCCCGCTCAGTTCGAAGTCCTCAAGGTTCCTGCGAAAGAATCAGCGGCCATTAGTGCCTTCCTTTAAACTATATGGTAGCCATTGATAAACGGGAATCAAGAAAAATAGGGTTCTTTATACTATGGATTTCGAGGATCTCACAGGGCAGTTATTCGAGGGGATGCATCCTTGGTGCAAACCACCCTTTCCCAGATGAAGTTAGCAGGGAGGCAAGGATCTCCACCCCATGCTTGAAGTTGCTCAAACTCGTTTTGCAAGGCCTTCAACCCTTTCACTAAATACTCAAAAAGCAAACATGATCGGTAAAATCCTTTGCACACATTCAATGTGTTTTCATTTCCCCCATTTGAGAGAGAGACAGAGGGGGAGGGAGAGAGAGAAAGGTTCATCACATACAGTCATTTTCGTTGGTCCCTTTCTTGAGAGGCCCACCGATGAGGTACACCTCCATGGCACTGATCACAGGCGGAAGCGTGGATTGTGCTGTTGGCACGAATGAGATCTTTGTAGTTGCAGAGACACTAGTATTAGGGGCAGTAATCTCGACTGTGCTTGCATAAGGCGGGATGACTGGCCCATACAGAAGCTTACCGTCTCCATAGATATTGAAGGATCGGTTTCGTGTGGCTTCAAGCTCGATGGGCTCTGTGAAATACATGGTTAAATAGGCGTAGGAGGCTGAGAGTTTGAGAGTGAGGTCGATAGGGGTGGTGGCGCTCCCAGAAGTGGCCGTTGTCTGCATTACTGCAGGCGGTGGTTCGTCAGGGACACTGGTGGTTATGAGCGTGGCCTCGCTGGTCACAGTGCTTAAACCATTGCTCACATTGAAGGGTGTCCAAATGCGATCATAGGGGTCGTCACTAGCCCTGTAATGAAAGAAATATATAGACATGATAGTCTGGTTTCTTCGAGTCATTGTCAATTGTTAAAAGCAGTATAAGAAAACTCGGGCACCCAAGTGACTCGGACTCGGCAGAAACACCCCCAACTTATTATATTTATAATTCCTTGATGGGTGCAGTTTGTATACAACTGAGGCTCTAACTAATCAAAGTAACACGCGCCTTCAATTTATTATATTTATAATTCCTTGATGGGTGAAGTTTGTATACAGCCGACTCTAAATAATCAAAGTAAAGCGCACCTTCAAATAGTATTCAGAATTATGGTTTTTATTACTGAAAATCTTTGCAATAGTTTTAAAATATATTATCATCTTTAATTATAGAATTTAAAGCTTCAAAACAGTGTAGATCGAGTAGATCTATGAAAACTTGAAAATCTTGAAAATTGACTGTCCAAAATGCATTAAAAGATGCAGTATTTCAAAAACTTAAAATCCGTTTTTTTCTCATGTCCACGTCCATGCATCTTAATGTGGAGATTATTAATTTTAGGATATTTGAGTATCAAAACAATCTCTTTTAGTAAAATTTTTGAAGTGGGCCCTAATTTGATTGTTTAGAGTCTCTGCTATGTATAAACATTTTTCCTTGATTCAATCCTTTATTATATCAATTATAATCGATTGTATTCGATTTTATCACTAGTTATGCATATGCTTTTTGAATTTTTTTTCATGATTTTTGCTATTGTCTCTATTTTTACAAGTTTTTCTCATTTCTTTTTAGAATTTTACTGGACAATGCTCTAGAACTAGTTTTCTATTTTTTGAAAATTTTTCTTATTTTACAAAATTTTTTCTTATTTTTCATATAAATATGTTGCTTATAATTTTTCCTTTTCGGTTTTCTATCGAAGTTTTGGATTTTCTCGGTGCCGACTTGGCGAGTCAGCTTGGATGACTGCCCAGTGCACGAGTTCCTCGTCCGAGCCAGAATCGGTTAAAAGAGCACATACACACACATTGAAAGAGAAAAGAAGTGATTAATGAGTTCCTATCATACCTCACAGTTTGCTCCAAATGCGAGCCTGAGACTGTTGGAGAGAACATACTCGGAACTTATGTGTGAGTACATGCCCGAGTCTAACCCCCTGATCTCCAAAGTGTTAATGAAGGGGATCTGGTCTTTCGAGGTCTGAGCAAGGCAGACGCTGATCCCATCTCTCTTGGCCGTGTACACGAGCTCGAAGAAGACCGGGCTATCTGCAGTGTCTACCGTGGCCCACTTGTCAGCATCCAAGAGGAGATCAAAGGTCGGCGGTGCGTTGCGCCTGTCATAGTTTCCATAGTAGAAGCTGGCACGCAACAGGTTCTTGCTCCCCTGAGTTACATGCCCAAATGTGTAGCAGTTCTTGACTAACCCTTCAGGAAAGCTTCTGAGAGTCCCCATCTGTTCTGATACTGAGTTGGTATCTTGGACCACATGGTTCTCCCCCAAAACAACGTATGCGCTATCGTCTACCCAGACGATGTTGTTCTGGTCCGTGCTCACGCCGCTCGCACCGCAATCGATGCTCAAGAAATCTGCAAAGCATTTTCTTTATTTTACATGAAAATTACAGTAGAGAGTGAGAAGTAGTACTACTAGCCAAGAGACTCACCAGAACCCGAAGCCAAAGCGACATGTCGGAGAAGAAGAAGTAACTGTCCCCATGGTTGGGGGAGAGCGCAGTGTCTTGCCATGAATGAAGAAACTTCTCAACTTTGTTTACAGGTTTCTCTAACACCACCCTATATGTTCTTTTTCTTGCTGCTGAAATTTGAGATTATTGTTCCGATTTTTTACTCTGAATTTGTGGTCATCGCTGGGGAACGTGAAGATCCCTTTCTCATCATGCAGTTTCCAAAATGTTCTTTAAAAAGCCTTTGACTTTGGTATATTGCTAAACAAAAAAAAAAAAAAAAAAAAAGACTTGATTTTGGGATGAGCAGTAGTCTCTCGTAGACTCTTTTGAGCTATTTCGCAAAGGATATTGGGGAGATTTTTTTTTTATTTGAAATTTCAGGATCCATTTAATAAACCTAAAATGATTAGCTTCAAAGAGAAAAAAAAAACATTTTGGGTTTATAAACATCTATATCATTCCCTTAAAAAATTGAACGGTTGCCATGACAATTTTTTTTAAGGCATATATATTGTGGGAGTTAAATTTTTTTTTTTCTAAGGTCATATGCGATTTCAGATATCACATTGATATAAAAATAAAAAGATATTCGTTAAGTAAGTCCAATGCTTTTTTGACAAATTTGCCATATTGGAAATATGAGGCTGCTCAGTATGTAAAATTTATTTTTTTGGGTCTATAAGGCTCTTAGGTTCACGGGGAAGGTATATTTGGGATAGTCCGACGTTCAAATTGGACAGCCTAAACATGCGGTACATGGGCTAGCAAGTTCAATCTTTATAGTGAAATAAGCGGTCCCGGGTTCAATTGCTCGGACTACTTGTTCTCGCACACATATATCGTGAACAAGAGTTGGTCCAATGTTTTAAATATCCGAGCCGTATACTTGCACATATTATTTTCAAATAATTGTATCTGTTTGTAGTTACTATATTTTAATACAGCATAGACGCAACTAACTATATATCCAATATAATTATTGTAATTATAATTTTTCAATTTTGAATATTACACGCATGTCTCTTTTCTAGTCCAAATTTTTGTTATCATTTTGCCCTTACTCTCGGATATTGTTAATCCAACATCACAAGTGACTTTGGATTTTCAATCTCTAGAATCGCAAGCTTACCATATGACTTGGAAAATTAGATTTTCTAATTACAGTGGAAAATTGGATTTTCTAATTACTATATCACTTAATTGGAAAATTGGATTTTCTAGTTACAGTGGAAATACAAAGTCATAAAGTAATTTTGTGACTATGAACTTTCAACCTCTCATGAGAATAGAAAGTAAGGGACCACCAATTTACTTTTTGAGGTAAAGAAGACCCCAAGGGGTGGTGGTCTCGATGAACGTGGATCCGCCATGAATTGTTGAAGTCGGAGATTGATTTGCAGAGTTTCTTTTCTCCTCTCTAACACGACATTGTTCTCTAATGTTAATGAGTGGTGTGGAGAGGAGTTACAGATTGTCAAACAAGTGGGGAGCGGGGGCTTGGGCCTCCCTTCTTCGAAAAGAACAGGCTGGAAATGCGGTTCACTGACCTTGACCAATCTCTGCCTCCTTTCACTGTGTAATGTCCTTGTTAGGGATATTTATGTTAGTACCGTATTTAAAAATAGGAAAAAGTTCATGTAAGGTTGAAACTTTAAAATGCACAACCACCGATGCATCTCAAAAATCCATCGAAAAAAGTTATTTTAATATTGAAAAACCCTCTAATTGATCATCTCAATATCGAGATGTATGGATATGAAAAAAAATAAAAAATTATGAATCCGAGAAATAATACATCTTGCTACGCATTATCTAGACCATCCATTTTCAAGATTTTTATATATTTATAGATTTCTTGATTTTAATGCTTTTTGGGTTTAAAATTTTATAATTAGATATGAAAATAGATTTTGAGATAATCTTAAGAATTTTTTACACCAAAATTACATATTAAGTCAAAATTTGGACATGCACCTTAATTGGATTCTTTAAGGTTGCAACCTTATAGAAACCACACCCTTAAAATAATAATCGTGTTGATGCTTAAATTTCATCAAAATCTACAGAAGAGTAACTCATCGCTTGTCACGACCCCGCCCCCGACCCCCATTCCGGACTCGATGGAGGATGACCAGGTGCGGGTTCGTGATCTCGATGTAGTGTATATCACTTAGGTCAGAGTGAACCCAACGCTTTAATAATGCGGTAAACGGAGCAAACCATGGAAAATAACTAAATCAATAATTTCAAGTACAAGAGAATAATTAAAATTTGGAGAACCCATACATTATAAATAAGGCATTACATAAATTTCTTCCAAATATATTACACTTGAGTCTAAGGCGCCAAAGCCTAAATGTTACATTTTCCCAAAATAAACAAAATTTAGGGCTAAATTGCCCAAGTACATACAAGATATGGATTTGCTCTCAAGCAAAAGGACTTCAGCTCCCAACTGCAAAACACAAACTTTTGACCCTTGACATGACGGTATCAATCTACAAGAGGGGAGATGCAGGGGGATGAGTTAGAAAGCCCAGTAAGTAGATCTAAGTGCTATGCATATTTAATGAGTCTATTCATACATGATAAACAATTATTCCAATTATAAGAGGTCATCAAGCAACAATCATGTATATCAGTAATCAGATCAATGTACCAATTACAAGCATCATATCCAAATGTCATAGGCCATTCAATCATTACAATAATTAGCATTCACAAATCATTATTTAAATATTACCCACTCACTCCTTAGTTCACCTACTTCCAAAGTAGGGGCCCTATCCATCATGCTAAGCCAATCCCATTGTTTAATACCTCTACCGTATCTCAGGAGGAAAGGCAATAACAAGTGGGGAAATCCACTTTATAATGCCCTCATAATCACGCACACAGTCCCCAGCGCGTATTGGGGTTTTCAATAGGCACTTACCTTGCAAGGCATCACTCACTAGTCTCATCATATAAATTTCGGGAGGGGCGACCCTCCCATTCATTTTCACCTAAACCCATCATATAATTCAGCAAGTTAAGGAACATTACTGGCATCACTTTTCTCAGTATAACAGTCCCCACTACTGATGGGTGTCCCATCGCATAGCCGGCAGTAACGCAGTATCATATCAGAACAATACCCACTACCAATGGGTATTCCATTGCGTAGTGGTTATTATCACAGCACCGTTACATGCTCGTGCATTAATTTCATGCATGCTAAATTAGTGCCTTATGACAGATAATTCAATTTTCATCATGCAGAGTTTGAATCTTACTTAGAGCCATCCGACAGTCAGATAACACTATGATACTTGGCATGACACTAGTTAGGTGCCTCGATCTCGCCCTCAGGGTCGGGTTGACCTAGTGGCGTGGTTTCGGGTTCGAGATGGACCCGGGACCTGATATCGCTATCTCGTGAACTACGTGAAGAAGACGTAGGCATGAGTACCAACTGGTGAGAGATGAATTAGGGTCGTGAGGCCGGACTTACCTCACCTAGGTCCGCGACACGTTGGAAAGCCCCCTGGCCTATGGCCGGTTTGGAATCGCCTCCCTTGACCTGTTTCTCCTTTCTTGCAAATACACACACATAAAAAATATAGAGGTGTGGGTCATAGGACCCCGCCTTGCTATAAAGAGATAAAAGAAGTGAAAATGAGAGAAGAAGTTAGACTAGGTAGCCTGGTTGGTACAGTGGCTAGACTATTACGGTGACTGACTTGATGTGATAGCAAGACGGGCATGATAGCTCAAACCGGCATGGCGGCAATACTAATCGACAACAAAATCAACACCGACCAGCCTAACACAATGGCAAGTCTGACGTGGTAGCAAGACGGGCACGGCAACTCAGACCGGCACGATGGCAATACTGCTCGACGACAGAACTGATAGGACGGCTAGTCTGGCACAACGGCTAGTTTGACGTGGTAGCAAGACGAGCACGATAACTTAGACCTATACTGCTCGATGACAAGACTGGCACGACGGCTCAAGGCTCAGCCTGCCTCTGGTCAAACAAGCGATGGAGAGAAAGAAAGGAAGTGAAGACTAGCTCGACTCTCCCTAGGTCTTCAAAAAGAAATGAAAGGGAAAATAAAAGTGATGGTGAAATTAGAGTGATAGAGAGAATGAGATGAAATGAAAATGAAAGAGATGAATTAAAATAAAATTAGAAAATGGAATGAAGTGAAATAAATAAAATGAAATGAAGTAAAATAAAATAAAGGGATGGAAGAAAATAAAATGAAATAAGATGAGGTAATAAAATAAAATAAAAGAATAAAATAGAGTAAGGTAGAGTAGGATAAAATAAGTGAAATAAAATAAATAAAACAAAATAGAATAAGGAAAATAAATTGAAGTAAATAAAATGAAAAGGAGTAAAATAGAATAAGATAAAGGAAAAGGGTAGAAAAGGTAAAATAGAATGGTTTTAATAAAATAAAGATCAAAGGAACTTTAGTTAGGAGAGAGAGAAAATTGGTTTATTGGGTTTTTAAAGTTTAAAGAGAGAGAGTGAGAGAGCTTTTGTTGGTTTTACGTGAATAGGAAGGAGAGAGGTGGCTAATGCGTTATTGGGTGTGAAAGTGAATTGGTTTTACGTGAATAGGAAGGAGAGAGGTGGCTAATGAGTTATTGGGTGTGAAAGTGAAGAAAAGGAAACGAAAGTCACGAGGCGTTTATTTGAGCGAGGAGAGTTGGACGAAAACGAAAGTTACGAATTCTTAACACGAAAAGAAACAACGAAAAAGGACAAGGGTGTTTCTTTTGTGAGTTTTATTTAGTGGGTTAAAGTGAGAGAAAAGTACAGGGGAATGGGAGAATGAGAGGGATAGCCGTGCGTCGTGACAGAGAGCGGGAAGGCGAAAGCAGGCCGCAAAGGAAGACGATGGGGAAAAAGCCTGAGCAGGCCGCGAGTTGTAGGTGATGGGGCAGCAGCGCGAGACGCTCGTGGTTGCAAGTTGGCAGAGATGGAGCAAGGATGGAGGCCGCGAGATCAGGTGCAGGGAAATGAGGAGGAGTAGGAGGATGGACTCAGCAGGCGGGGGATGGAAGAGAATGGCGGAGGCGGAGGCGGAGGCGGAGGCGGAGGCGGAGGAGGAGGTTGCAGCAAAGGAAAAGAATGAGTAAGGCGGAAGTTGCAGGTTGGAGTAAAGGGGTGAGATTGGGAGAGGCGGAGGTTGGTCGTGACTGTAATTTGTGATGGCCGAGGAAGGTCATGGCTGCAATTCGTGATGGCGGGGGAAGATCATGGCTGCAATTCGTGATGGCGGGGGAGGATCATGGCTGCAATTTGTTGCCTCCTGGTTGCAGGAAGTTAGAGAAAGAAAGAAGCAGAGTGGATGGGAATCGGAGAGATTTTAGAGAGAGGGAGCAGCAAGGTGATGAAGAGTGGGAATGGTGAGGAAAAAATGGCGCGCGGAGAGGACAGCTGAGAGAGGGCTAGCGGAGATGGGGGCTGTACTGCCGCTGATGGAGCAACAAGATGAATGAAGTGCACGAGTGGTTGATATGGCTCGTGGCTGGTGGACAGTAGTAAAGAGGATAGGGAGTAGCTGGGTGCAGCAGATTGGAGGAAGAGAGAGTAGCGAAGAAAAAGAGGAAGATTAGCTGCACGAGGTGGAGCGTGGCAGAGAAGCGAGGCGCAAGGGGCATAAGAAGTGGTGCAAGATGGCTGAGACGGAGGATGGGCTGAAGGGCGCTAGTGGTGGTTGCTGGCCGAAAGGAAGGATTAAGGCGCAGCTGAATGGGAAGGAGGTGATGGCAGGCAGGTTGGTCACAGGCGGTGGGTTGCTTGGACGGCGATAGGGAGATGGGTTGCCCAGACGGTCGAATGGGTTTCGGATAAGGCGATAGGGTGATGGGGTTTTGGGAGATGGTCCCACGGAGCGTGAGAGGGAAAGAGGAAGAGCGAGGGTGCAAAATGGGAGTGCTGTGAGGGACTCACACGGAAAAAGAAGAAAGAGGGGGTGGACATGAAGGACTATCAGAAAAAGATAGAGGAGGTAGACAAGAGGGTGCATATGGAGCAGGTGGATGTGCAGACGATAAACGAATAAGAAAAAAGGAAATTGTAGTCATGTTAGACTACAAGGAGGGAGAGAAGAAAGTTGTGATCGTGAGGGACTACAGGGAATAAGGAAGAGAAGGATCGTGGTCATGCGAGACCACAAGGGAATAAAAGAAGGAAGAAGAGAAAAAGAGTGAAACATAGATTGCAGGTTCGCCGTCTGTGAAAAAGGAGAGAGAAAGAGAATAAAGAGAAAAATAGAGGAGAGAGAAAGAGAGTGACCTTAAGCCTAGGGATACTGACCAAAAAATATCTCTCTAAGAACGTGACCTAGCAATGAAGAAATATAAAAATTTTATTAAGCAAAGTGGGTCCTTTGTACAATGATATCATGTGATATATATAGACTTTTGCTCAAACATGAGGGGATTGATCAAAATTAACCTTAATTGCTGAAAATTAAGATTTAACTGAATTAAAAGAAATTCTAAAAATAGGTGCAAAATGACTGTTTTGCCCCTGCCTAACAATACATAGAATTTCAAAACAGTCCATGCTGTTGTTCTAGAATGTGCGTGATCTTCCATAGAGGATCCGGGGTTGCTTCGGTGCCCGTTTGATAAAAAGATGATTGCTTTCTTGTAGGGCTCATCATGGCGATCGATTTGATACAAATTTCGAGTCAGGATCGTGTTTTTAAGTCACGATCATGCGACTTGAAATTCGTGCGAATCTTGAAAACTTCCGATCGATAGTGCGCTCGTTTCTTGATATTTTTTCATGATTTCTTCGATGGAAAAATATTTCACTGAGCTTGCTGTCACGATCGCATGACAACAAACGTAGCTTAATTCTGTGC
Source organism: Amborella trichopoda (assembly GCF_000471905.2). Next base: position 924,636 of record NW_006499799.1, read on the forward strand.
CCGAACGAAGATTTTGTCGTATTGGGTTTTTGGCCGGATCTTGAAATCCGGTGGCCAGAATTTATACCAACTTCATTGGCTTCGCATATAAAATCCAACAGTTCATCACGTGCAGGGTTCGAACCAGATGTAGCCTCGGACCTTACGAACACGATGGAACTGGTCTCGTGTCTATCCGTTATGCGAGTGCCGTGATTTGGCCACTCGAGCGAGGCATGTCGTTGTTAATTTTCCTGCAACGTTATTCACGAATCGGCAATTTCTCTCTAGCTTTTCTCCCTCAGGCGTCGTCACGTGGCGTGCCACATATCGAAACGCTCGTTTTGACGAGACGAACATAGTTACAAAATTTGAGTATGATCCGATTAGGGACGAGGGAGATATGACCCCCAAAAGTTACTGCCCGAGACTGTAAAAACAGTCACCTTTAATGGTGATTTGGTTCAGGGAGGGTGCATGGGAATAGTGTGCGGCCTACCCCTTTTATTTTACCCATAACTGTCCTGGAGTGCCCGATTAAGACGAAACTTGACCCATAAGGGTTTTCGATCGTACTGGATACAATGGCGGTAGTCCCACAGTAATTTGGTGCATCGAGAATAGAGTTTTAGTTATGGGGTCCATTTCAAGGAGCTAGAGACTGATTTTTCCGAAATTGTTTCTTTGTTTGCATTGCCTTAAATATGTCAGATTACAACGAATCTTGGCAGGTGGCCTTTTGAAGTCTTTATGAACATTTTCGCTCGTTCTGGGGAAATTATGAGACTGTCGAGAATTCCACTGTAATACTTCCTCTTTATTCCGTATTAGGGACCAAGGTGCTGAAAAATGTCTTCAAATGACACATCCATCATATGAGAGCTATCACATGGTATTTATGCTTAGAAATCAATATTAATATTATGGTACTTATCATGTAACATTTGTCATGGAATTATCACATTTGTATTGCACTTATCAAATTTCAATAAATATATAACTGTATAGCATCATTCACATAACACTATAGAATTCACATGAAAATCATCACATAATACTCACATTTATCACGTATCAAAATATGTTACATAGTTAGAATAGTTTAATGAGTAATTTCGAGAAAGGTGGTAGAAGACGAGCATAACACTAATTCTGTGAAGTGCAACAATGACATACTCCTCCTCTCGGGGGCGTAATTCCCCAATCTAGGGAGAATTTCGAAATACTTTAAACATGAAACGTTAAGTTCATGCCTGGGGCTTTAAAATGGCGGTAATTTGAAGGAATTTGAGTGACTTCTAATAGGTCAAAAGCTCGGCTCAAAACGATTGAAATGTGCTAGAAATTTCATGCAACAATGGGTAGTGATGTACCCACACATTTCAAGGCATAACTCTCAATTTACGGGAAATATCAAAATTATCAAAACATGCAACTTCAAGCTTGTTCATTGATATTTCGAATGGTGGAAGTTTGAAGACGTTTCGACACCGTGTAATAGGCAAAGTGTCACAGTTGCTGGAACTTTTTGGGCAGTGACATGCCCCAACATTTTGGGGCATATCTTTTGATCCATACAAAATTTTAACATAGTATAAAATGAAAACTTAAAATAGACATGTGTATCTTTCATTCAAGACTAATTTGGACCCATTTGGGCGCCATTTGGTCACCGAGAAGCCCAAGGCAAAGACCCTTACAGTTGCTGAAAAATCCCTTTATCCCACGTTTTAACATGCTATCCAAATGATACTCACCCTTTCACTAGCCAAAATAAAACCCGGCACAAGCCTCATTCATGACAAGCAATTTAAACAAATTTTATAAGGAAACTACTCTGTAAATTTATCAAGTTCATTACTCAATGCTCAATCACTCATTCAAGCCCCTTTTTATTCATTTATATTCATACACCTCATTCTATCATCCTGCTCTTCATAGCAGCTTAAATTTAGATCCTATGAAATGAAAAGATGGACGACACTAAACCCACTTAGTTGATGTTCACAATGTTTTCAAATCTCCCACTAGCGGGCCACCGCGAGCTCTAAGTAATGGCTTCTCCAAGGCAGCAGTTAACTCCCACTGGTTCTAGAGGGAGGAAGTGCAAAAGAAAAGTGAGGGGAACCGTTATTAAAAGGGGAGGGGAGAAGGCTTAAGTACCCAAGGTAGGTGAAAGTCACTGTAGCTGACGTGTATGAAAGGTGCGGCACTGATACGTACGACACTGACAAGTGCGGCGCTGACAACGATCACATCTTCCCTCTTCGCTTATGGTATTAACTCTTCTCAGCCTTCACGCACAACGATGCTCCAGACGTCGCTGTTTGAAGACATTTTTCAGCACCTTGGTCCCTGATGCAGAATAGAGAGGAAGTTGGTCAATAAAGCTTGACATACAGTGGAATTCTCGATAATTCAAAATTGCCTCAGAACGAGTCAAAATGTTCTTAAGCACTTGTAAAAGCCACTTGCCAAGTTTCGTTGCAATCAAACATGTTTAAGGCAGTGTAAACAAAGAAACAATTTTAGAAAAAACAACCTCTAGGACCCTGTAACAGACACCGTAACTAGAGCTCTATTTTCGATACATCAAATTGTTGTGGGACCACCACCATTAGATTCGACAAGGTCGAAAACCCCTATGGGTTAAGTTTCGGCTTAATCGGGTACTCTAGATCAAAGTTATGGGTAAATACCAGAAAGGAGTAAGCCGCACCCTATTCCCATGTGGCCTCCCTGCACCAAATCACCATTAAAGGTGACTTTTTTTGCAACCTTGAGCAGTGACTTTCGGGGTCCATATCTCATTCGTCTCAAGTCGGATCTCACTTAAATTTTGTGAGTGTGTTCATCTTGTTAAGATGAGCATTTCGATATATGGCAAGCCCCGTGGCGACGCCCTAGCAAGGAGAAAAGCTAGAGAGAAGTTGCTGATATGTGAAAAACGTTGCAGGAAAATCAGCAGCGACACGCCTCGCTCGAGCAGCCAAATCACATCGGTCACGCATCGAATTGACATAAGACTAGTTCCATCGTGTGCCTAAGGTCCAGGGCTATCATTGGTCTGAACCCCGTACATGATGAACAGATGGATTTCACACATGAAGTCAATAAAGTGACTACAAATTCTAACGTCAGAATTCAAGATTCCAGCCAAAACTCCAAAGTTACGAAATCTTCGTCTGGGCACGAAATAGAGCTGCGTTTGTTGCCACGCAATCATGACCGCATGCTCAGTGTGATCTAATGAAGCAATCTTGGAAAAAAATCTAGAAACGAGCCCACCATCGATCTGAAGTTTTCAAGATTGATCTAAATTTCAAGTAGCATGATCGTGGCTTAAAAATGATCCATGGCTCGAAGTTGGTATCAAATCGATCGTCACGTCGAGCCCTACAAGAAAATAATCATCTTTCAATCAAACGAGCATCAGAGCAACCCCAGATCATCTATGGAAGATCACGTATATTCTAGGGTAGCAGTAGAGACTGTTTTAGAATTTCATGAATTGTTAGGCAAGGGCAAAACAATCATTTTGTACCCATTTTTAGAATTTATTTTAATTCAAAATAATTGTGATTATCATCAATTGAGATATTTTTTGGGCAGCCACCCATGTTTAGGCCCAATTCTATAAAGGGGCTTCCTTGAGGCTTGGCCGGTTCTTCCCTAACTGGCCTGATTCCTCCTCATACTTTCAATTGATCAATAACGTTCGTTCTTTTGCTTTGAGTTTGTAGTTGCATGTTGGAGAGAGAGAGAGGAGAGAGAAGAAAAGGGCTAGTACCCTTTGGTAAAGTAAATTTCTCTCTCCTCTAGTCTCTCTCTCTCTCTCTCCTCTTCTCTCTCTTGCTTCCTCTCTCTTTTCTTTCTTCTTCTTTTCTCGGCTTTTCTCTCTTCTTCTTTGTGAGCACACATGGCTGTGGCAGAGTCGTGCATGTCATCTTCTTCCTTCTCTTTCTCTAACCCACACGATGACGACAGCGCTGTGTGTGTCTCATTCTCTCTCGTTCTTCTTCTTCTCAATCTTTCTCTCTGTTCCTCTCTGACTAAATGTGCATGACGATGGCAGTGCCATGCACGAACCACTTTCTCTCTATCTTCTTCTCTATCTCACACACACAGTATCGCAACGGCGTGTGCGTTTTCTTCTCTTGCTTTTTCTCTATCTCACACACATGGTGATGGCAATGCCGTGTGCGTATTCTTCTCTATCTCACACACACAGGGATGGCAACGGCGTGTGCATTTTCTTTTCTCTCTGCTTCTCTATTTCACACAAGGCAATGGCAACGGCGTGTGCGTTTTCTTCTCTATCTCATACACGACGATGACAATGCCATGTGCTTTTCTTCTCTCTATTTTCTCTATCTCACACACACGGTGATGGCAACGTCGTGTGCGTTTTCTCTCTATCTTCTTCTATATCTCACACACACGGCGACGGCAACGCCATGTGCATTTTCTTCTCTCTTTTTCTCTGTCTCACACACACGGCGATGGAAAAACCATGTGCGTTCTCTTCTCTCTTCTTCTCTGTCTCACACACACGACGATCATAATGCCATGTGCATTTTCTTCTTTTTCTTCTTCTCAATCTATCTCATGCACATGACGATGGCAACACCATGTGCGTTCTCCTCTCTCTTCTTATCTATCTCGCACACACGGCGATGGCAACACCATGTGCATTTTCTTCTCTCTTCTTCTTCTTTTTCTTCTCCTTCTTTCCTTATTCTCTTTCTGCTCTATCTTTCTCTCTGTCTCTTTCTGTCAGAACACACACGACGAGGAAACGCCGTGATCATATCTCTCTTTCTGTTTTCGTCTCTCTCTGATACTCACGGTGGTTGTAGCGTGGAAGGACCCAGAATTTTTCACGGTGATGAGGGCACATGGCGATAGGGCAAGCGACGATGAGGGCGTGCGGCAATGAGAGAATGCGGTGATAGGGCACGAGGTGATGAGAGCGCGTGGTGATGAGGGCGCACGACGATAGGGCGCGTGGCGATGAGAGCGCACGATGATGAGGGCGCGCGGCGATAGGGCACACGACGATGAGAGCGTGGCGATGAGAGTGCCGGCGATGAGGGCGCGCGGTGATAAGGGGCACGATGATGAGGGTGTGCGGCGATAGGGCGCACGATAATGAGGGCATCCGGTGATGAGGGCGCGCGACGGTGAGAGCGCAACACCATGTTCATCAAGGAGCAACACTGCACGTGAATGGAATGATGAGTAGAGCCATTTGGGCAACGCCGACTGCACAACGCCATGCGCAAAGCGCCAGTTGTGCACCGCTGGCTATGGCTCTGGCATGCATGAAGGACGTTCGCCACCTGTCATGTTCTGGGTGCCACTTGCCTAGCCTTGGCACCACTTGGATAGCCACCCAACCTCTTGAGTACTTAAGCTTCTCTCTCACCTACACCACTCATTCTTCCTTCATCTCTCTCTCTCTCTCTCTCTCCCTCTCTCTCTAAGGCAAAGGTTTGGGGAAGATTTGGTGAGCAGCCATTTTTGGAGTGGGTATGAGTTGTGAAAGAAGAGTTTTTTAGAAGACACCACTACTATTCAGGTAAGTGGATCCATCACCATTGCATTGTGGTCATAAGGATACATGTATTATATGTTTATGAGATGAGTAATGAAAGTACATGTGGTGTGGCAATCTCTTATCCCTTGTTCACTGAAATTTGGGGCTTTTGTTCTATGATGAATGTGGATGTTGAGAATGAATGTATGATTCATAATTCTATAAGAAATGCATGTTTATATGTGCATATTGTGAGAAAACAATGGCTATCATGTTCTTTACCATGAGATTGAGATTATGGAACATATTCTTGAGGCATGTGTATCATTACTATGAAATTCTAGGAATATACATATTTTTGTGAGGGGCTTTTGAATAGCCAAACAAGGTCCGATTGACCTCAAATCACCGGTATTGGAAATATAGGCGAGTCTAGTAAAACGTTTATGTTTGTCCACCGTCGAAATTCTTTATAGAAATGAAGTTATGTTTCAAAATGTACATATGTGTTACTGTCGATAGTTTTTTCTGGATTTGTCACTGACACTATTGTGGAACTAGTTTTAATGACCAAACGAAGTCCATTTCCTGTCAAACCACAGTCATTTGAAAGGGCTACAATTTGCATAAGAGATTGTCTTGAAATTCTTCTTAGAGTGAAAGGTATGCATCATTTTGTGAAGATATGTCACTGTAGACAGTTTTGGTAAAACTCAGAACTATCATCTTGTTTGGCACGGACCTTTGAACAATCAAATAGAGTCCAAATGCTTTCAAATTAGCCTTGTTAGAAAGATATGTGTCTTGGATTAATGTTTTATTTTGAAATTGTGATCATGGTTTGAAGTAGGGTATGTTGCTTTCTCCTATACACATCAGGATACAACTAGCAAACCCCCCCAACTTCTTGAACCTTTAAGGGGTCAAATGGGGTCAAATGTCTTTAAGGCACCTCTGTTTGAAAGATTTGTGCGTCTATTACAAAAATTAGTTTTGGAACCTTCTTCAAATTCAAAATGGACCAAAAGTTACAACCCTATTTGCAAGCGCATGTCATTGCCTCTAATTGTAAGAAATTAAGCTGAAATGCTTAATTGTGATACTGCCACTATTACTGTGATACTGTCACTATTCATGTGAACTATTACTATGATACTGTAACTATTACTGTGATGTTGCCACTATTACTGTGATACTACTACTGTTACTGTGATACCGCTATTGTTACTGTGCCGTTGTTACTGATGCTGTGGTATTGGAAGCATGATAATGCAATACTGACCACTACGCAATGTGACACTTATTGGTAGTGGTACTGCTATACTGAGGAAGCACTGAAATTGTAAGCCCTTATGTGCCTGACCACTATACAATGAGACATCCATTGGTAGTGGGAACTGTTGTATTGTGACACACTGTGAGATATATCATGTGACTGACCACTATGCAAAGGGATACCCATTAATAGTGGCATTGTATACCGAGGAAAACACTGTGAAATTGACAAACTGTGATATACTGTAACACTGACTACTATGCAATGGGTCACCCATTGGTAGTTGAATACTGCATACCGGTAATTGTGAACTGTATGTTGACCCCAATGATAGGACTGGGGTCGGGAAGGGGAACTGAGAAATCGGGTGGGTCGTAGCCCCCAATTATTATGGGCATTACGCATTGGGTCACCTAATGGTAGTGTAACGCTCTCGCCGGAAGGGCATATGGAGGGTCATGTCTAGTGTCCTATCGAAAACCCCAAATCACGCTGGGGATGTGTGTGTGTGCGCGAGGGCATTACGAAGTGGGACTGGCCTAGCCAGAGCACCGGAACTTCTATTTCATGAATAGGCCTTTCTAGCTTCTGCAACTGTGATTTGTTATCCTTACTATTCTGCTTAAAGTGAAGTGACTTCTAATTTATGCACTGTATATTAAACTATTTTTTTTATTATACTGTTACAATACTGAAAGGCTTTCTAGAGGGCTTTCTCGTAATGTTCTGTGAATAAATGCGCACTGCTTACTGTTATCACTGTTTAAATAGTTGAGATGCAATGGTGTAGATCTGCTTACTAGGCTATCAGCTCATTTGATCTTATTTTCATGATTGTAGAGCGAAATAGTCTCTAAGCTGAAGGTGGAAAGCTATGGGGTGCTCGGGTGTTTGAAGTTTGAAGTTGAAGAACCGCCTTCTGAAGCTTTCATAGTAGGTTTTAGTGGTCTTACCGCCCTTGGATGTTCGTTTGTACCTTGTATTTTGGGCCATCAGTGCCTTGAAGAAAAATTGTAAGAACTTTTGGATATCAGAAGCTAATAGAATGGATGTACTTTTGGATTTGATATCGGTCTTCATGTGTAGATTTTAGTTTTACTTTCATAGTTTGCTCTTGATTCCGTGATTTCATGCGATTGAGCCACTTCCACCTAAGTGGCGTTCGCTACCTCATGTCACTGTTCCACACCCTGCAGTCGTCGACTCATACAACATTGAGTCAAGGGGCGGGGTCATGACATTTTATGGTATCAGAACAGTCAGGATAAGATTCTTGGCCTAGGAAGTCTTAAGAGTGTTTGTAGGATAGTTCTTTGATAGGCCAATAACTGGGTGTTTGTGTTTTAGGTTAAAGATTCTGAGGACTCGTGCTAAACTCGAGTTCAAGTAATGAGAACACCAAGGCCTTCAGTGAATTCTTCAGAACCTTGGGGGCTATGACACAAATAATGAGAGATTCTATGCTGGCCCCGTCTACCCCGACCCTTGATAAGAGTGATAGCAGTTTGATAGAAAGATTCAAGAGGCTAGCACCTCCAAACTTTGCAGGGAATGGAGGAGTAGAGAATGCCGAGAGATGGAGAAAACATATAGAAAAGATCTTCAAAGTTCTGAATTCCACAGACGAGCAGAAGGTTAGGCTGAGTACGTTTATGCTTGAGGGAGAAGCTGAGCACTGGTGGAGCTCAGTAAAATAGTCATGGGAAAGATCAGGATTCACGGGAAAGATTAAAAATTGCAACTACTTAGGAGAATTTCTCAGAAGTATTTTATGAGAAGTATTTTGTGAGAAGTATTTTCCTGACTCTGTAAGGGAAAGGAAAGAGATAGAATTTATAGAGCTGCAACAAGAAAAGATGCCAGTAGAGCAATATGCAGCAAAATTTGTTCAACTCTCTAGATATGCGCCACATATTATTAACTCTGAGGCGTGAAAGGCAAGTAAGTTTGAGAGGGGCCTTCGACCCGATATAAGGGGGAGGATTATTTCAACAAACCTCAAGATCCTCTCCCTTCTGGTGGACCAGGCCCTAAATATAGAGAGAGATTGTGAAAATTTTTGGGCTAGGAGGGAAGGGAGATTGGGTGTCGCTCAGCCTGGAGATTTTAAGAAGAAAGCGCGATCGCCTCTAAGGAGAGAGTTGAAGGGGAGAAATAATCAAGGTGGTGTCAAGATCAGGGGTTATTCCAAATGATGTAAGGAACAATCGGTGTCCAGTCTGCTCTCACTGTGGTCTGGGTAATCATACAGCAGCTAAGTGCTTCAGAAAGACCAGGGCCTACTTTCGGTGTGAAAAACCAGGCCATCTAGTGAAGGACTGTCCAGTTAGAGGGCTCAAGGGTGGGTGTTCGCCCTAACACAGCAAGAAGTCAAGGCGTCAACCTCTGTTATTTGAGGTACGCTTTCTGTATGTGGAATTGAAGCAAGAGTTTCCTGGCTCTTCCCATTCATTTGTTGCACTGCATTTTGCATATCACTCGAATGTTAAGCCTGCACAACTTGATTGGACTTTGGTAGTATGTACGCCTATGGGAGAGTGTGGGGTTGAAATAGAAGGGCATATGTTTCCTATAGATTTGATGGTCCTAGATGTTCATCACTTTGATATTATTTTGGGTATGGACTGGTTGTCCACCCACTATGCCACAATGAACTGCTTTGATACAACTGTAACCTTTAGACACCCGAGCCAACTTGAACTGACTTTTAAGGGAATCAGGGATGTTTCAGCTTTACACATCATCTCAGCTCTTCGGGCCTCTCGCCTATTGGCCAAAATATATGTAGGATACTTGGCTTATGTGGTAGAAAATCGGGATGTTCAGTTTGAATTAAGAAAGATACCGGTGGTGAGAGAATATCCAGAGGTCTTCCCTGAAGAGATAACTTCTCTGCCCCCGATTAGGGAGATTGAGTTTGAAATATAGGTGGCCCTTGGTGTTTGAACGTATTTTTCAGCACCATGATCCATGGTTAGGAATAAGTTGGAAGCAGGTTAAGAAAGCCTACAAAACAATGGAAATTCTCGATAGTCTTAGAATGGCCCCAAAACTGGTCAAGATATTTATAAGCACTCCAAAAGACCACCTGCCAAGTTTTGTTGCATTCTCACATGTTTAAGACAGGGAACACAAGGAAACAATATTTAGAAAATTGGCCTCTAACACCCTGAAATGGACCCAATAACTAGAACTACATTTTTGATGCATCAAACAGCTGTGAGACTACCGCCATTGGATTCAGCACGCTCGAAAGCCCCTACGAGTCAAGTTTCGGCTTAATCAAATACTCCAGGACAAAGATATGAATAAAACAATGAAATAGGAAGGGCCACACACTATTCCCATGTGGCCTCACTGCACCAAAACACCATTAAAGTTGGCAGTTTTTACAGCCACGAACAACTATTTTCGTGGCCCATATTTCACTCGATCCGAGTCGGATCACTCTCAAATTTTATGAATGTGTTCGTCTCGTCAAAACGAGCGTTTCGATATATGGTACACCCCATGGCGATGTCTGAGCAGGGAGAAAAACTAGAGAGAGTTGTCGATCTGTAAAGAAGTTGCCAAAATTTCAGCAGCCATGCACCTCGTTTGATTGACTAAATCATTTTGCTTGCACAACGGAACGACGTGAAACCAATTCCATTGTGTGCGTAAGGTTCCGGGTTGTCTCTGGTCCGAACCCCGTGCATGATGGACGGTTAGATTTCACGCACAAAGCTGACGAACTGACTGAACTTCTGATTATCGGATTTCCAAATTCAGCCAAAATTTAAAAGTTACAAAAGCTTCGTTCGGGCTTAAAATCGCGTTCCGTTTGTTGCCACGGAATCGTAACAGCATGCTTAGTGCGCTACGACGAAAAAATTATAAAAAAACATTAAGGAACGAGCACATCATCTATCTAAAGTTTTCAAGATTCAAGTAAATTTAAAGTTTCGTGATCATGGTTCGAAACACGATCCATGGCTCGAAATTGGTATCAAATCGATCGCCATGCTGAGCCCTACAAGAAAATGTTCATCTTTCGACCAAACAGGCATCAGAAAAACCCCGAATCAGTCATGGAAGATCGCACAAGTTTTCGGGCAGCAGTAGGGACTGTTATGAAATTTCACATATTGTTAGGTAGGGGCAAAACAATCATTTTGCACTTGATTTTCTTAATTTTCTTTGATTCAATTAAATTGTAATTATCATCAATTTAGTTAGTTTTTGGGTATCCACTAATGTTTTAGCCCAATTCTATATAAACATGCAAAGTAAAATGTAAAAAGACCTTGGGTTCATTTTTCCATCATTCAATAAAATATCCATTCTTGCTTAAGTTCTTGAGTACGTCTTGGGGAGAGAGAGAGGAGAGAGAGAGAAAAGGTCGATACCCTTGGATAAGGTAATTTTCTCTCTCTTCCTCTTTTCTCTCTCTTCCTTTCTCTTTTCTCACTTTCTCTCTCTTCTCATCTCTCTCTTCTTCTTTCATTCCCAGTACCGGGTGGAGTTTTCTCTCTCCTATTCTTTCATTCCCAACGCCGGGTGGAGTTTTCTCTCTCCCCTCCTCTCATCCCAGTGCCGGTTGGGTTTTCTCTCTCCTCTTCTTTCATTCCCGATACTGGATGGGTTTTCACTAATTTTTCTCCTCTTCTCTCTCTTTTCATCCTTGTGGTCCTGCATGACCACAACCGTCCTCTTCTCTCGTCCCTGTGTCCCTCACGACCACAATTTTTTCCTCTTGTTCCTTGCAGTTTAGTAAGACAACAATTCCCCTTTTTTCTTATACTTTTATCTCCTGCTTGTCCACCAGCTTGATGTGCACCTTCGAGCCTACCTCCACTATCTTTTCGTGGTAGTCCCTCGTGTTACCCCCTCTTGGTGCAACTTTGCTTCCCTCATTTCTCTCTCACGTCACCATTCCCCAAATCTTCATAACTTAGTGTTGAGCAATTTCCCACGTAACGCCGGTTGGGCAATTTTCACGTAGCGCCTGGTTGGGAAATTTTCACATAGCACCGGTTGGGCAATTTTCATGAAGCGCCCGTTCGGCAATTTTCACGTAGTGCTGACCCATTCTCTGCAAACCCCAGCGCCGGTAAATTCTTCCAAAACCTAGCGCCGGTGCAATTTTCCCTCTTCCTAGAGCCGGCTGTGCTCTCCCCTCCCCTCTTCCTAGCGCCGGTTATGCGCTCCCCTTCCACCTTCCCGTGTACGATCCAATGTCCTCCTCACTTCTCTTTCTTCCACGCCCTCTCCCTCTTTTTCACTCTAGGCATGCCCCTGTTCTCACACCTCTCAACCTCTTTGATACCACCTTCTTTTCTCTCTAAAAACAGTCAGCTGCGATTCTGATAACACCCCATCTTTACCCAATTTCCCTACGTTTCAATTCACCCACCTGTAACTAGAAGGTTGCTGCCTCCTCTTCCCTGTACTCCTTCTTCTCCACCTCAGTGCTCTCACCTTATTCACCGCAGCCACCTCCGCCACCTGCCTGCAAACTCCGCCAACTCACTGCTGCTCCTTCCCTGTTCCCAACAAACTTCCGTCTATCTCAATCGCAGCCCAACCTTGTTCAGCTACCTCCACCCTCTCTCGCTTTCCAGCTCCTCCCGTTCGCCTTTCCATTCCGTCCCCATGTTCTCTTCTCTGCAACCTTCCACTTCTTCTCCCTCTCACATGAAAAACCCAAAACAGCTCCTCGCGTCTTCTACTCTCATCTCGCTCAAGGAAAAAAACCCAATTGAGCACTTCACGCGCTTTTTCTCTCAAAACCTCCAAAACGAAAACTTCTTCTCGTCCTTTTTCTTTCGTTGCCTTCTGTTGCGTAAATTTCGTTACGTTTCACCGCGTTCAAAACCATTCGTGGCTCTCACACCCTCTAAACTCAATAGCTTACTCTTGCATTCTCCCGAGTACACGTCCATCTATTTGCTTTCCCATCAAAGCACAAAACCCAAATAAATTGAAACCTTCCCTCTCTCTCTTAACTAACCTATAAGTTTTGTCTTATTAAAACGTTTTCTCTCTCTTAACTAAAGTACTTTTCTATTATTATTCTAATAAAGTACAACAAAAAGCTCTCCCTCTCTTATCAACTTTCCATTTTTTATTTATTTATTTTATTTTACATAATCTCCTTTATTTTATTTTACTTTAATTTACTTCATGCCATTTTTCTTTTATGCCATGTATCTTATATTCCCTTATCTTATATTATTTACTTCATTAATTTTTTCTATTTAGTTATTTATTTTAATTTATCTTTGCTTCCTTTATTTTTATTTACCTCATTTATTTTATTTTACTTAATTTTATTTCATTTTATTTACCTCTTTTATCTTATATTCATTTACCTTATTTACTCCACTAATTTTATTTTAATTTATCTTTATCTTCTTTATTTTATTTACCTTATTTATCTCACCTCATTCATTTTATTTCATTTTTTCTTTATTTATGTTATTCCACTTATTTTATCCTACTATCCCTTAATTTATTTTTTATTCATTTATTTTTTTAAATTATCTCACCGTAATTTTAGTTTCTTTTATCCATTGTATTTTATTTTACTTCATTTTAATCATTTCACTTAACTTCATTCCATTTTAATCCTAATTCCATTTTCTAATTTATTTCATTTTTATTTTAATTCATCTCTCTTATTTCATTTCATCTTGTAACAAGGTGGGGACATTGCCCCACTTGTAGGTGCATCTAATATGTGTGTGTGTGTGTGTGTTTGCAGGAAAGAAAAAACATGTCAAGGGAGGTGATTCCAAACCGGCCATAGGCCAAGGGCTTTCTAACGTGATCTAAGAGGGCACCCACGTGAGCCAGCCCGAGCGTGTCACAGACCCATGTGAGGTAAGTCCCGCCTCACGACCTTAATTTTCTCTCCCACCGGTTGATAATACCTACCCTCGTTCTCGAACGAGGTTCCTGAGAGAGCGATCTCAAAACGTCCCTGATCTCCCCTGAAACCCGAGACACGTACTTCTCGATCATCCAGATCCAGAGGGCAAGATCGAAGCACCTAACCACTTGATACCACTCCTATTTCTAAAGCTCCATTAAGGGTGGCCCCAGCTGAATTAAAGGAATTGAAAGAGCAATTGCAAGAATTATTGGATAAGAGGTTTATCCGACCTAGTTTATCACCATGGGGCGCACCGGTTCTGTTTGTTAAGAAGAAAGATGGGACCTTGAGACTATGCATTGATTATAGACAGCTGAATCAGGTCATGGTAAAAAACAAGTACCCATTGCCCAGAATTGATGACTTATTTGAACAATTACAAGGGGTTCAAGTATTTTCTAAGATTGACCTCCGGTCAGGGTACCAGCAATTGCAGGTTAAGGAAGATGATATCTCCAAAACGCATTCATGACTCAATATGGCCACTATGAGTTCTTAGTCATGCATTTTGGGTTAATGAACGCCCCGGCTGTCTTCATGGATTTGATGAACAGAGTTTTTAAACCCTATCGGGAAAACTTTGTAGTGGTCTTTATAGATGATATTTTGGTGTATTATAGGAATCAAGAAGAGCATGAACGACATTTAAGAGTGGTCATTTAGACTCTAAGGACAGAGAAGTTATATGCTAAGCTCAGTAAGAGTGAATTCTGGATCCCAAGCATGGCTTTCCTTGGGCATATTATTTCCAAAGAAGGGGTTGTAGTTGATCCTTGCAAGATTGAGGCTGTGCTTAAGTGGGACAGACCAACAAACGTATTTGAGGTCCACAGTTTTTTGAGACTGGTAAGGTATTATAGATATTTTGTAGAGGGGTTCTCGAAGATACCACTTCCCCTGACCCACCTAACCCAAAGAGAAGTAAAGTTTGTATGGTCGGATGACTGCGAGAAAAGTTTTCAGGAGTTGAAGAAAAAATTAACTACAACCCTGATACTGACCTTGCCTGAGGGTAATGAAGATTTATAATCTAGACTGATGCCTCGCATAAAGGACTTGGGTGTGTATTAATGCAACGAAGAAAAGTTATAACGTATGCCTCTAGGCAGTTAAAGCCGTATGAGCAAAATTATCCCACTCATGAGTTGGAGTTGGTGGCTGTGATTTTTTCCCTAAAACTTTGGAGGCATTATCTATATGAAGCCCAATTTAAAGTGTTCACCGACCATAAGAATCTTAAGTACTTATTCTTTCAGAGAGAATTAAACATGAGACAAAAAAGATGAATGGACTTGCTCACTGATTAAGATTGTACCATCAACTACCACCCAGATAAAACAAACATCGTGGCAGATGCCTTAAGTAGGAAGCTCGTGGTGTTAGTGGCTCACATGATGGTCCGAGAGATGAAACTATTAGAAGATACAGTAGAATGACACCTAGCTCTGTCCCTTGATGATGAGCAAGGAACAATTTCATGTATAAGAGTAGAGCGCCATCTCTTTCAACGAATCCGAGTAGCGTAAAAAGAAGATCCTCAGCTCATGAAAATTTTTGAGGAAATAAAATCGAAAGGAAAAGAGGATTTTGCTTCGGGTAGTGATGAAATGTTAAAATTTAAAGGATGGATTTGTGTCCCCAACAATGAGAAGCTATAAAGGGTTATTTTGGAAGAGGCACATCACTCTTGTTATACGGTACATCCAGGGAGGACGAAAATGTATCACAATTTAAAAAGAGTATTTTGGTGGAATAATATGAAGAAAGATGTAGCGCAGTTTGTTTCTAAGTGTTTGACGTGTCAGCAATTAAAGGTTGAACATCAGAAGCCTGCTGGATAGTTACAGCCCTTACCTGTGTCGGAGTGGAAATAGGAGCACATAACTATGGATTTCGTGTCTGGCTTGCCTAGATCAAGTATGGGGCATGATAGTGTTTGGGTGACTAACTAAAGCTGCTCAGTTCTTGTCGGTTCGCACTACCTATACCCTGTATAAGTTAGCCCAACTATACATCAAGGAGATAGTATGACTGCATGGAGTGCCTGTTTGTATTGTGTCTGACAGGGACTCTAGATTTACTTCAGGGTTTTGGAACAGTCTACAATTGGCCATGGGGACCAAACTCACTTTCAGTACAGCTTTCCACCCTCAAATTGATGGACAATCAGAGAGGACCATTCACACCCTAAAAGATATGATGAGGGCCTGTATTACAGATTTTAAGGGAAACTAGGATGATCATCTGCCTTTAATAGAGTTTGCTTATTATAACAACAGCTTCTAGGCCAGTATCCAAATAGTGCCTTTTGAGGCATTGTATGGAAGGAAGTGCAGATCGCCTATATGTTCGGGCGAGATCGGTGAAAGAATACTTTTAGGATCGAAAATTGTTCAAATAACCTTAGAAAAGATCGCTCTAGTTTGAGAAAGACTTAAAACAGCTCAAAGCCAACAGAAGAGTTATGCCGACAATCGGAGAAGGGACCTTGAATTCGAAGTGGGTGATCAAGTCTTTCTGAAGGTATCACCAACTAAGGGCATAATGAGATTTGGCAAAAAGGGGAAACTGACTCCACGAGTTATTAGAACCTTTGAGATTTTAAAGAGAGACGAAGTCGTGGCATATTAATTGGCTCTACTGCCCAAGTTAGCAAATATTCATGATGTATTTCACGTGTTGCTGTTAAGAAAGTATCAGCCCGACCTATCCCACATCCTGAAGTATGAGTCGATCCCCATTAGGAAAGATTTGACTTATGTGGAGCAGCCAATTGAGATTCTGAACAGAGGGTCCAAGTTTTGCGCAAGAAAGATATTCCCCTAGTCCGGGTTTTATGGCAGTATCAATCGAAGGAAGAATCAACGTGGGAGCGAGAAGATGAAATTTGAGATAAGTAACCCCATTTATTTGATTAACTGATGATTTTTGAGGACAAAATATTTTTAAGGGGGGAATGATGTAAGGACCCAAACGTTTTCACGGCGATGAGGGCGAGCGGCAATGAGGGTGCGCGGTGAAGGATGTGTGGTGATGAGCGCACGGTGATGAGGCGGTGCAACGATGAGAGCGTGCTGCGATGAGGGCGAGTGGTGATGAGGGAGCACGACGATAGGGCTTGCGACAATGAGGGAGCGTGGCGATAGGGTGCGCGACAATGAGAGCAAGCAGCGATGAGAGCGTGTGGCGATGAGGGTGCACGACGATAGGGTGCGTGATGATGAGGGGGCACGGCGATATGGAACACGACGATGAGAGCTTGTGATGATGAGGGTGTGCGGCGACGAGAGTGCGCAACACCGTGTGCGTCAAGGAGCAACACCGCGCGTGAATGGAATGATGAGTAGCGCCAATCGGGCAACACCGGTTGTGCAACGCCGTGTGCATAGCGCAGGTTGTGCACCGCCGGCTATGGCTCCGGCGTGCATGAAGGACGTTCACCATCTGTCGTGTTCTGGGTGCCACTTGCTGAGCCTTGGTGACACTTAGACAGCCACTAAACCTCTTGAGTACTTAAGCTTCTGTCTCACCCATGCCACTCATTCTTCCTTCATCTCTCTCTCTCTCTCTCCCTCTCTCTCTCTTTGAGGTAAAGGTTTGGGGAAGATTTGGTGAGCAACCATTGTTGGAGTGGGTGTGAGTTATGAAAGAAGATTTTTTGAGAAGGCACCACTTCTGTTCAAGTAAATGGATGGTTAGGTGCCTCGATCTCGCTTCCCCAGATCTAGGTGATCGAGTGACACGTTTCTCGGGTTTGGAAGACCCAGGACCTGAGACCGCTCTCTCAGGAACTTCGTTCGCAGAACAAGGGCATGTGTCCAACTGGTGAGAGAAGAATTTTGAATGTGAGGTGGAGACCAACCTCACCTGAGTCCATGACTTACTCGGGCTGACTCGTGTGGGCACCCCAAGATGGAAGGCCCCACAGCTGCTTTAGCTGGGTCAGAATCGCCTCCCTTGACCTGCAATCTCCTTGTTTTTTGCACAACACTATCATGGTTAACTTGCAAGAAGAGTGGGCCGAAGGATCCACCCTTGTCTTAGGGCAATGCACATTCGTGAGAAGTTAGGGTGATGAAGAAGAGAGTTTGAAAAAAGAGAGAAAAGGGAAGAGGACTTGATGAAGGGATGAGACTAGCATGATAGCTGGACCAGTGACCGACTCGGAGTGGTAGCAAGATGGGCATGGTACTCAAGACCAGCATGACGGTAATACTACTCAAAACCAAGGCTGATATGACTGTCTTAATCTGGTGTAGCAGCAAGATGGGCATGGTACTCAGAACCATCACGACGACAATACTGCTCGACATTCAGACTGCTATGACAGTGCTAGATTGAGTCTACCCTCAGTCAAGTGAGAAGAGAATATAATAAAGAGACGGCGCGAGACGGTGAAGGGATGGGGTCCTGACGGTGTTAGACATTGCCACCCTCAGCAGTGGAGTAATAGTATCATGGCCCTTGGATGGCGCTAGACACTGTTGCTCATGGTCAGAGAGCGAACAGTGAACTACAGATGGCGCTATGCATCGCCGTTGGCAACACAAGAAGGCAGTACACCCCTTTGTAGGATGCGATGGCTCCTTGTGAAGCACGCGGTGATAGTCTCTTATAATGCGTGTGACGATAGTTCCCTAACGAAGCACACAACGTTAGGCATGAGACTCAAGAGAAGCCTGCGCTAGGCGATAGGCACTAAGCGCACATAGGAGGCTCGCGGACGGCGATAGGCAGTGAGTGCACGAAGGAAGCTCGCGGATAGGGATAGGCACCGAGCGCACGAAGGAAGCTCACAGACAGTGATAGGTATTGTCGGGACCCTTCGTCGGCGGCGATAGCCATCGCTGTCTGTGATAGCCACGCAACAGGGTGAGGCCTCTGTAGGCGACGATAGACATCGCCGTCTAGCTTTCACCGGACATCGAGGACACATATGCAGACGATGATGAGCAGCGCTATCTGTGAACCTCATTGAGAGGTAGAGATGAACGAAAAGAAGGAGAAAGAGGTTCGTGCATGGTGCTGCCATCGCCATGTGCGATATGTGAAACCACATGTAAGGACCCCAATTTTCTTGGACTTAAGACACTCAGCAATGGGGATGAGTGAAGGATGCTTACGCCCGACGCTAAGGAAGTAGGATAATGCCGTGCACAAAAGAAGTCGTTGTCGCATGTGAAGAGAGAGGAGTGCCACTCATGAATTCGGCTATCACCAATTGTGAAATGGACTAGCGTCGGCTGTGTTGTGTGTAGCATCGGTTGTGTTGTGTGTAGCGCCAGGTGTGTTGTGTGTAGTACCGGATGTGTTGTGTGTAGCGCCTAATGTGTTGTGTGTAGCACCGACTGTGTTGTGTGTAGTGCCGACTGTGTTGTGTGTAGCACCGGCTATGTTGTGTGTAGCGTTGGTTGTGTTGTGTGTAGCGCCGACTGTATTATGTGTGTAGCACCGGCTGTGTTGTTTGAGGAGCACGTGGCCGCATGGGGGTGATATATAATAGTCTAGGGAGTTTCTTCTCTCTCATGTGTGCCAAGGGATAAACGCTGCTCTATCCATAATGATGCTTGTCTCCTATGCTTGCTGAGCCCATAATAATGATGTCCTCCATGCTTGCCCTTCTCTCTCTCCTCTTGCATACCACTTGTTATTTGTGTGTTTCCACTTGTCGCATGCTACCACCACTTGTCCATTACATGTTCCCACCATATGTGATTATTTATTCACCCCACCACCTATGAAATGGGTTTTCTAGCTCCTTTACCCACATTCACCTCTCCTCCCTTGGTCACTTGGCCTTGTTCCTTAAGCTTGGACCTTAGCCATCGGAGCTGGGCAGTTAAGGTAAAGTTGTAGAAAGACTCTGGAGTTTCATTTGTAGTAGGTAAGAGGATCTAGCTTACATGTGTTCCTACTTTGTTGGATGCATGCTATTTAGATCCTCAAAGTGTGAAGTCCAAGCATGAATATGGATGTGATGGTATATATGTATGTGAATGTATGACATTGAGAGTTGGCTGGAATGTGCTTTGTATTTTCCAGAACTGTGACTCTTATTCGTGTGATAGGTAGAGTATTGAAAATATCTATGGTGGTTATAGAATTTGGTGGAAAAGAACTCCTGTGAGTCTATTTTAAGATGGAAAATACCTTGTTTTAATATCTATTTTAGTTTGGATGTTAATAGTCACTTTATAAAGTATGCCAAAACTATGAAATGGAATTCTAGGGAATTTACATAATTTTGTGATGAACTTTTGACTAAGAAAATGATATCCAATTGACCTCAAATCACACCTTTGGAAAGGTATATGAGTCTACTTTGAGTTTGGTGTTTATAACTAGCTGAAATTCTTGATAGTTTGGAAGATATGACTCATTATATGCTTGTATATCACTGTTAGTAGACTGTAATAATTTCCAGGAATGTTACTTTTGTTATACTGAAAGTTTGACTAAGAAATTGGAGTCCAAATGATACAAAACTACCACCATTGGAAATATAAGTGAGTCTAGTAAAAGTTTTGTTTTTTTTCACTGCCGAAATTCTTTACGAAAATAAAGTTATGTTTCAAATTGAGAGGGTGTATCACTGTCGATTGTTTTCCAGGATTTTTCACAAATACTACTACGGTCATTGATTTTAACTAACCAAACGAAGTTCATTTTCAGAAAACCACCTCCATTTGAAGGATCTTTAATGGATAAAATTTTCATGTAGAAAATATTTTTAAATTCTTCTTGGATTGAAAGTTATACTTTGTTTTATGAAAATATGTCACTGTAGATAGCTTTTATAAAACTCAGAATTTATGCCTTTGTTGCCATGGAATTTGAATTACCAAAGGGGTCCATTTTCTTCCAAACTACTTCCATTTGAAAGATTAATGAGTAAGTTTAAATTCACATGTCGAGCACTTTTTCGAATTTCTTCTTGATTGTGGGTTATGAAGTAAATTTTAAAGATATGTTACTGCCTTCATTGCACAATAGATTTCAGATAAAATATCTTCATTATTTTGAACTTTTGAGGGGCCAAACATGGTCCAATTATTTTCAAACTACCCCAATTTGAATGATAGGAGCGTCTAGTGTAAAATTGGTTTTGGAACTGTCTTCAAATTCCAAACGAATAGAAAGTTATGAGCCTATTTACTACCAGATGTCACGGCTCGAAATTTAGCTATAACACTTAATCTATGATAAGGACACCATTATTCTGTGAATTTGATACTGTTATTCTGTGATATGGACAACGTTATTTTGTGAATTGATACTGTTATTATGTGATATGGACACCCTTATTCTGTGAATATGATACTGCTATTCTTTGATATTAACACGGTTATTATGTGATGCTGATAATCTCTGATTCTACTATATGATTACTGTGATTTTGTTATCTTTGGCACTGACCGCTATGCAATGGGTCTCCCATTGGTAGTGAGTATTCTGACTCTGTTATATGTAAAATTGATATCTGTGATATGACCGCTACGCAATGGGTCCTCCATTAGTAGTAGAATCTCTATTTTTGTTATATGATACTGATAACTGACTGCTACACAATGGGTCCTCCATTGATAGTAGACTCTCTGTTTCTGTTATATGATACTAATATCTGACGGCTACGCAATGGGTCCTCCATTGGTAGTAGACTCTCTGTTTCTGTTATCTGATACTAATATCTGACTGCTACGTAATGGATGCTCCATTGGTAGTAGACTCTCTATTTTTGTTATATGATACTGATATCTGACTGCTACGCAATGGATCCTCCATTGGTAGTAGACTCTCTATTTCTATTGTATGATGCTGATATCTGACTGCTACGTAATGGGTCCTCCATTGGTAGTAGACTCTTTATTTCTGTTATATGATACTGATATCTGATTGCTATGCAATGGGTCCTCCATTAGTAGTAGACTCTCTATTTTTGTTATATCATACTGATATTGACCATTACGCAATGGGTCACCCATTGATAGTTGGATATTGTGATAATGTGACTGTTATGTTATTACTTGAGATGTGAGGTTGACTTGAGATATATGATTATCTGAGTTATGTAACTGATCTGAGATATGTGTTTGGCTTGATGAATAGGGCTAGAGAGTGAATTGTGTCTATTGATTTGGTTATTCTCTCATGTTTGCGTGGATCTATTGAAATCTGATAAATTGATTGTGTATATGATAACTTACATCTTATATTATAGCTGCTCTACCATGAAAAGCATCATCCTATAATTGTGACATAATTGTGATGCATGACTCCTATTTTATGAGCATGGTTTATAAGCTTGATCTGTGTTGTGAGATAGTATCCTTAGGAAGGGAAGCATGATGCTATCTGTTGTAAGGTATTTTTCATCAACATGAAGCCCCCACTCAATAAAGGCTTAGCAAGTAGTGGAAATTTTGACAGTCTCAGAATAGCTCTAGAACTGGCTAGGATCTTCATGAGGTCTCTCAAAAGTCTCATGCCAAGTTTCGTTACATTCCGACATTTTTAAGGTAGTGCAGATTGAGAAACTGTTCTTGCAGAATTGACCTTTTACACCCTGAAACGGACCCCTATAACAAGAGCTACATTTTTAGTATCTCAAATTATTGTGGGACCACTACCATTGGATTCGTCATGGTTGAAAATCCTCAGGGGTCAATTTTCAGCCCAAACGGACTCTTCAAGAAGAAGTTATAGGTGAAAGAGTAAAATAGGAGGAGCCGCACGTTGTTCCCGTACGGCTACCCTGCAATACTACACCATTAAAGGGACAGTCACGACCAATGATGTTTGACGTTCATATCTCGACCGTCCCATATCGGATTGCACTCAAATTTGGTGAGCATGTTCGTCTAAGTAAGACGAGTGATTCGATATGTGGCACGACCCATGACGATACCCAAGCGCGAAGAAAAGCTAAAGAGAAGTTGTTGATCCGTGAAGAAAGTGTAGGAAATTTGACAGCATTGTGCCTCGCTCGAGCGGCCAAATCACGCCACTCATGAGCTCGATTGACGCGAGGCTAATTCCATTGCAGGCGTAAGGTCTCAGACCATCTCTGACCCGAACCTCATAC
The DNA here is from genome assembly GCF_000471905.2 of Amborella trichopoda. The sequence goes on from NW_006499799.1 coordinate 947,428, forward strand.
ATGATGAACAATTGGATTCTGCACATGAAGCCGATGGACAGACTGCAAATTTTGTCGCCAGAATCCTTGATTTCGGCCAAAATTCCAAACTTGCAAAATCTTCGTTCGGCCACGGAATCGAGATATATTTGGCGCCCCGTGATCGCAGCGTCATGCTCAGTGTGATTCAGTGAAGAAAACACAAGAAAACATCAAGGAACAAAGACACTATTGATTCGAAGTTTAAAGATCTACTCAAAATTCAAGTCACATGATCGTTCACCAAAAACACGATCCATAGCTTGAAGTTGGTATCAAATCGATCGCCACGTCGAGTCCTACAAGAAAACAAACATCTTATGATCCACTGAGCATCAGAACGATCTCGGATAAGCCAAGCAAGAATACCCAAGTCCTAGGGCAACATAGGGACTGTTCTGGAATTCCACAACTTGTTAGGAAGGGGCAAATCTATCATTTTACGCCCTTCTTTTAAATCAATTTAATCTTAATTTCCAGAAATTAGGGTTACTTTTGATCATCTACCCATGTTTGAGGCACACTTCTATATATACGTACCACTATTGTATGCAGAAAAGGAGAAGGCAGACACATACACACACAAGAGAGAGTTTTCACTTAATACAAGTTTCTCTTTCTTACCATTGTGGTGTTATGCTTGAGAGAGAGGGTGAGGTGAGAGAAACTTTTGATCAGTACCCCAAGGGTAGAGGTAAATCTTCTCTCTCTTCTTTTTCTTTTCTTCTTCTCTCTCCCTTCTCCCCTCTCTGGTCCCTCTTCTTTGTCTGAGTCCTTCGCGAAGGCCTGCATGGCAGTGGCAGCACGGTGCATGCCTCTCCCTTGGTCTCACAGGTCGAGCATGGCAATGGTAGCACCATGCGCGAGTCTCCCTCCCCTCTTTCTTGTTTGTCTCTTTCTCTAAGTGAAGTTTGTAGACGGCGCTGCCCATCGTCGTCTACAGATGTAGCTTTGATGTTTCAGTGAAGATCCTAGACGGCAAAGTGTGTTATTGCTTGCAGGAGTTTTCCTCTGCTGCGCATCTAGCGTAGACGTTGATAACTATCACAGCCTGCTAGAGGCCCTAGCAATACCCATCACAGTCTGCGAGATCCCTCTGTGCTTCCGGTGCCTATCGCCGTTCCCACTGTGTCCCACTTCTATAATCGTGTGATCTAGGAGAAACCATCGTCATGTGCCTAGTTAAGAGCCAGCGATGTCCACAAGGGATGCGCTGCCTCCTTACATTGCCCTCGGCAATGTCTATCGACGTTCGGCTTTCCCCTTCTCTTCGCCCTTTCGTTCTTTCCTCTCCACCTCTTTCTCTCCTCACTTGATCGGGGGTAGGCCTAGCCTAGCACTGACGCGCCGACCTCAGTTTCGAGTAGTATTGCCGCCGTGCTGATCCTTGAACCATACCTGTCTTTCTGTCGCTCCGAGTCGACAACTTCTGGCAGTCATGCTAGTCTCGCCCTTCCGTTAAGTTCTCTTCTCCTTTCTACCTCTCGTCTAACCTTACACTTCATCGCCTTCTCCCATGAACGCGCATTACCCCAAGACAATGGTGGGGTCCTTTTTGACCCACTTGTCTTACAAATTAGCCGTGGAAGTGTTGCCTAGAAAAATAAGAGGATTACAGGTCAAGGGAGGCGATTCCTAACCAGCTATAGTAGCTGGGGGGCCTTCTTCTTGATCTAAGAGGGCACCCATGCGAGCCAGCTCGAGTAAGTCCCGAACCCACCTAAAATTCTTCTCTCATTGGTTGGTATACCTGCCCTTGCCTTCAAGCAAGGTTTTGAGAGAGCGATCTCAAGTCCCAGATTCACCAGAGACTCGAGAATCATGCCACTCGATCTCCTAGATCCAGAGGGCGAGATCGAGGTACCTAACCAGCTTGGCGATTCCACTGGGGACTTACTACCCCTTTGTCGGTTCTCTCTTGTTTGACCAGTTTCCTTCTTTACTTTCTGCACTCATTTCTATGGCACCTGGGTTGTTCAACCAATTTATCTGGGTCGGGGATTTCCTTATCTCTGCACTCGTGGCTGTCCCAGGGAAGCGACCAGCTCAAGACTCCTTCCCTACTCTCCTTTGAGTCGGGACTCATGGTCCAGCTCCCAAGTTCTCACCTAGGTCAGTGCGAGAGGGGATTTAAAGGTCCCTTCCTCCCCGCTTTTTTGCCCTGGTAGACCCTCCATCAAGTCCCCTTTCATGGGAAGCACTTCCGCTGTCTTGCACCTTGCTACTGGCGAGTCTTTTATCAGTCATACTGCTGCGGTATGCTGTAAGGCTGCCCCGTCCATCCCTGCTAAAGGCAAACAAACTGTCGTCGCTTTCGAGGTTTACCGCAAGACAAACCCCCATGCTCCTGCACTACTCCGAGCCGGCCCCTCTTTCAGAGCTAGACTCAGGCGGAGTCACGAGCCGACCCCTCTTTCCTCTGTCGCTCTCCCAACGCCAGGCAAGCACCTCGAGCTTAGGTACTCAAAGGTCTTTCCTAAGAATACCATCTTGAGCCAGCCCCAGGTCATCTGAACACCTTGGCTTCACAAGGGAACTCGGTGCAACGGCTTGATGTCGGACAGAGGCCTCCAGCCTCCAAAATAAGAACCCAAGCTGCGTTTCATCCTTGGGCCCCGCTCCCTGCTCCAGCTCATAGACATGGCCCTTGCCTGTTCAAAGAAAAAGGGGTAGTCTAGGTTTTAGGCTCGGTTCTGAAATATGGTCCACAGCCGCCTCAGGATAAAGCAGAAGAGAGGCCTACAGATCCTGACCTGAGAAGTCAAAGTCACCACCCATGATAACCTCTTGCCTTGTAATCCCTTCTTCCGTCTTCAAACTCCAGAGCTTGAGCAAGTCCAGGAGTACTGTTCGGTAATCACCACCCAGAATCCATGGTCCCAAGATTGTCAAGAACCGGTCCTCACAAGATCGACATACAAAGCCCGAGTCAAGTCTGGGCAAGCTGAGCCCCTCCAGACTGAATTGCTGTGCATGACTCACCAGCCTCGACAGTCCGTTACATCACCTAACTCTAACCTCCCAGAAGAAACAGCCAGTGTCATGGTGATCAATGACCCGAACGATGCTCAAGAGGAGTGGATGAACAAGTTTGAGGAAATGATGCAAGCCATCCTTGGAAAGATGGAGCGCCTAGAGGCCTCAAGGGCCCCTTCTACCCCTGACTGCCAGATCGGTGAGGATACAGCTCCCAGGCAGGCTCCCCCATCGGTCTCTCAAGACAACTCCTCTTCTCGTGGGGTCTCCCAAACCGACATAGATGCTATGGTAGCCCATAGCCTCAAGAACAAGGTCCCGGGCATGCAGGAGACACCACTCTACCAAAAGTTGTATCCTTTGTACATTGACCCGGTGTCGTTTCCGCCGAACTACCAAAAAGGGAAACTCCCCCTATTCAATGGTACCATGTCTCCTCACCATCATATGACCCACTTCCAAACGGCTTGCCGAGAGACGGCAACTGACGAACGTGTTCTCCTCCGTCAGTTCGTCAAAACTCTTGAAGGACCTGCCTTCCAACGGTATGTTCGGTTGTCGCCGAACTTGATAAACACTTGGCAAGAAATGGAGCAGGTGTTCTACCAACGCTTCTACGAAGTCCAAAGGAACATAGGAACCATGGAGCTCCTCATCTTGATGCAGGACCCTGGTTGCCGGTTGATAAATTCATCACCCGATGGAGAGAGTTGGCAACCTTTCATGCCACTCCCATGACCGAGAAGGAAGCAGTCCAGACTTGCATATAGAACATGCTTCCTGAGATCACCCTGCATGTTGAGGCATCCAATCCACCCTCCATGTCAGAGCTCATCTCTAAGGAAGTCCGTATTGAGGGATTGTTCAAGCACGACAACACCTGTTAGCAACCTGACAGCTCAAACTCACGCCCCAACTGTCGAGGCAATCAAAAGGCAGTAATTAGCGCAGCTGTCACTATGGCTGACACCAAAGGCTCGGATTCGCAAACCTTGGACCTCTCTAAGGCCTATGTGTTTGCAACCAGGGGCAAGCAGTAGGCCTACAACAGCATCCCGTCACCTAAGAACTCTGGGTGAAGAGACTACTTGGCCCAGCACCAGAATAAGGTTTACCCCTTCAACAAGGAGTGGACACCTGCACTGCTTTGCTAGAACAGTATATGATACAGTTGCCAAAGGCCAATACTGCGGAGTTGGCTGAGCAGGAGGCAAATGAGAAGTACTGGGCCCATCATAAGAGGGTTTTCCACCCCACTCACGATTGCTATAAGCACAATGACATTATCGAAGCCCTTATCAACAAGGGTTAGATAAAGCTCGAAGAATTGAAAAAGGCGTTCGGGGCAGCTGAGGCATCTCACATAATCACAATCCAAGAAAATGATGGGGCACTTGCCATCCTTCGTGCTTTCTTCTCCATACTGTTGGAAGAAGGAATCTCCACCCCAAAGCCGACAAGGCAGCCTACGTTCCTGCCTCCAGGGACTGAGAATGTCTGGTGTGCATATCACCAGATATGAGGCTACGATGTCAGCGAGTGCACTGACTTCCATAAGCTCTTGGCCGAAAAGATGTAGCAGTGCCAGGAAGTTCAAGGCAACCTGGCAAGACACCCTCGAGTCCCTCTCCTGCCTGCACAAGAAGACCTCCCGACTCAAGCCCAGGGAAGTGCTGAGAAAGACCCCCTCCAGAACCTTTTCGAAGCAATGCTTCACCAGAGTCTCGTCACCTCCAAGTCTGTCAGGCAGCTGAGACGCCTCGTCTAGGGCACGGAATAACTCTGATGCCCCTACCACCAAGTGTGGGGCCACGAAACTCAATGACTGCTCCGGGTTCGAGGCCATAGTCACGGAGAAAGTCTATCAAGGTCGCATGGATAGGGTAATTCTTCCAGAACACGTCTAAGCCCTAGCTCCCGTTCAAGGAGAAGCCACACTGCATGCCCCTCATGAGTATGCATTGGACTACTCGAGGCCTTTGACCTCTCAGCACTGGGAAGTCTACCATGGGTGAAGCAAGATCAAGTCTTTGAGATGCGAGGCAGCCCGCCAGGTCACTGCCTCTCGCCAGCCTGATGGGGCAGTCCAAACACCCCCTCGGGGATTTCAAAGGAGACGGTGAACGAGTAAGTCGGCCTGTCGAAGGAATCATCTTCCTTAGTACCCAGCCAAGGAAGAATTCCTCAAACCCCTTCCTCTGCTACTGACCTTGCAGGACTTCATCCCAGGCACAACTCGACTCATCTTATCGTCCAATCAGGCAGAAGGCCCTAAGTCATCAATATCTCAGGAGCCCGCCAAAATGGGTGACGACGTTAAAAACACCCCACAACGGTCAAAGCCGGGGCAAGACCTTAAATACCCCCTGCAGACGTCCAACTCCAACGATGACATAAAAAGCTGCCCAAAACGTTCTAACGCTTCTTCTCCTTCCCTCTGTACAGGTACCACTCGGCGATGCCCAGACTTCAAATTTTTAAACTGGGAGTTTGGAGACACCAGCCTCACCATGCCGCAGCAAGAATGCCTCAGAGAAATGCTGGCCCAAGCGGCAAGATTCTCAACAGCTGCCTACGGCCTGGGAACCCGAGAAAAGTCAAGCCATCTCCGGGTTCCTCCCTCCACGAAGCCTGCCACGTGATCCTAACGCAAGAGGAATCGCTCGGTTCGGGGCAAGCGCCTAGTGAGCCCCATCACAAGGCTATGGATCCCCCGCTTGAAGCCCGTCTATCGCCTGGACTAACCAAAGATCAGCCCTTCCCCACATTGTGCCCCTCCTAGAGGTTGAGATGTCAGGGTCATGGTTGGCTACACTCAAGATTGAAGAAAACCCTTGTGAGTCTCCTGACGGGGAACTTCAAGAGGATCCTGAAGAGTGGGAAGAAGGCGGTCTGGCCACGGTTGACGAACTGGAAGAGATCAACCTGGGGGATAAGGTCGACCCAAGGCTAACCTTCATCTCAGCAAAGATGCCCCTGGAAGAGAAATAAAGCTTTATCTCCATCCTTCGAGAAAATCAAGACATCTTCGCCTGACATTATCATGAGATGCCTGGTCTAGACCCCCAGACTGTTGTCCATCACCTCGGTATTGATCCTACCATCAAACCCATGAAGCATAAGTCAAGAAGGTTTAGGCCTGACCTCGAGATGTAGATCGATGCCGAGGTGAACAAGCTCAGGAAAGATGGATTCATACGTGAGTCAAATACCCAAGATGGATGGTGAATGTTGTCCCAATCAAGAAAAAGAATGGCCAAATCAGGGTCTGCATCGACTTTCATGACTTGAACAATGCTTGTCCCAAGGACGATTTCCCCATGCCGTTCACCTAGATGCTGGTTGACTCCAGGGTCCATTGCCAAATCTTCTCCTTCATGGACGGTTATTCTGGTTACTACCAAATCAGGATGGTGCTAGAGGATGAGGAGGCCATTGCTTTCTTGACTCCAAAAGGTGTCTGTTGCTACACTGTGATGCCTTTTGGGCTAAAGAATGCCGGTGCCACGTACAACGAGCCATGACAACCATCTTTAGGGACATGATTCACAATGAGGCCGAGTGCTATGTGGATAACTTGGTGGTAAAGTCTGAAACAAAAGCCACTCACTTACAAGGCCTTAAAAAGGTGTTCGAGCGGTTGCGACGTCACCAGCTCAAGTTGAACCCCTTGAAATGCACCTTCGGAGTACGCTAAGGAAAATTCTTATGGTTTATCGTGAGACATTGTGGGCTGGAGATCAAGCTAGTCAAAATCAAGGGAATTCAGGACATGCCAACGCCTACAACCCTTTATGAACTGCGGTCCCTCCAAGGACAGCTCGCTTACATTCGAAGGTTCATTTGGAACCTCTCAGAGCGATGCAGAATTTTTTTACACCTCCTAAAGAAGGATACTCCCTTCATATGGGACGAAGCATGCCAAGCTGCGCTCGAGGACATCAAGCAGTACCCATTGAATCCACCAGTACTCTCTATGTCAATGTTAGGAAGGCCCCTCATCCTATATGTGACAGCCCTAGACACGTCACTCGGGGCAATCTTGGCACATAAAAACGATGGAGGGAAAGAGAAAAAACTCTATTATCTCAATCGCAGAATGCAAGGAGCTAAGAAGAACTACCCTCCCATTGAAAAGATGTGCCTAGTCTTAATCTTTGCAGTGCAGAAGCTCCACCACTACTTACTCGGCCATGAGGTTGAGTTAATCTCCAAGGCGGACCCGGTCAAGTTCCTTATGACCTGGCCATGTTTGTCAGAACGTTTTGCCAAGTGGGCGTTATTGCTAATGGTGTTCGACATCACATATGTACTATAAAAGGCAGTTAAAAGCCAAGCCTTAGCTGACTTCTTTATGGCTCACCCAGTCCCCTTAGAATCTCCCTTGTCAAGTCCTGGATGAGGAAGTTTTCTGTACGGCACTAACTTGGTCGTGGGAGATGTACTTTAATGGAGCATTCCAGTCTGATAGAGGGGGCACCAGAGTTGTCTTCCTGACTCCCGATGAAGGAATGATTCCTCTATCCTTCTCACTTGTGGAGACGTTTTCTCATAATGAAGCTGAGTATCAAGCCCTCATAATCGGACTGGAGATCGCTCAAGAGCTAGATCTGGAACATCTAAACATCTTCAGCAAATCTGAGCTGGTCATCTGGCAGCGAAAGGGGATCATGACGTAAGGACAGATACTCTCAAGCCTTACCATGACACGACCAAAACTTACATGGCCCAGTTCGATGACTTCTCTCTAAGTCATATCCTTAGAAGGCTAAATTCGCAGGTCGATGCACTAGAAATGCTCGGCGTCACCATCCAATTGTCTTCATCAGGGCCCACTTCAGTATGGGCAACTGAATGGAGACATGTTGACTTGAGAACTGAAGTTGACGCAGATGATGGGAGGGATGTCTTCCCTGAGTGCCCGCCTTATTTTCAAACTACCCCTATTTGAAAGATAGGTGTGTCGAGTGTAAAATTGGGTTTGGAATCGTCTTCAATATTGAAACGAATCAAAAGTTATGACCCTATTTACGATTAGATGTCACGGCTTGAAATTGCAGCTGTAACACTTATTCTGTGATATGGACGCCGTTATTACGTGAATCTGATACTGTTATTCTATGATATGGACATCATTATTTTGTGAATTTGATATTATTATGCTGTGATATGGACACCATTATTCTATGAATCTGATACTGCTATTCTATGATATTAACATGGCCATTATGTGATGCTGATATTGTCTGATTCTGCTATATGAATACTATGATTCTGTTATATTTGGCACTGATCGCTACACAATGGGTCCCCCATTGGTAGTGAGTATTCTGACTCTGTTTTATGTAAAATTGATATCTATGATATGGCCACTATGCAATGGGTTCTCCATTTGTAGTAGACTCTCTATTTTTGTTATATGATATTGATATCTGACTGCTACGCAATGGGTCCTCAATTGGTAGTAGACTTTCTGTTTCTATTATATGATACTAATATCTGATTGCTACGCAATGGGTCCTCCATTGGTAGTAGACTCTCTATTTGTGTTATATGATACTAATATCTGACTACTATGCAATGGGTCCTCCATTAGTAGTAGACTCCCTGTTTCTATTTTATGATACTGATGTCTAACTTCTACACAATGGGTCCTCCATAGGTAGTAGATTCTCTATTTTTGTTATATGATACTGATATCTGACTGCTACGCAATGGGTCCTCCATTGGTAGTAGACTCTCTATTTATGTTATATGATACTGATATCATACTACTACGCAATGGGTCCTCCATTTTGGTAGTAGACTCTCTGCTTTTGTTATCTCATACTGATATTGCACCCAGTAGTAGTTGGATATTGTGATACTGTGACTGTTATGCGATTACTTGAGATGTGAGATTGACTTGGGATATATGATTACCTGAGTTATGTGAATGATATGAGATATGTGTTTGGTCTGATGAATAGGGCTAGAGAGTGGGTTGTGTCTGTTGATTTGGTTATGCTCTCTTGTTTGTGTGGATTTGTTGAAATCTGATAGATTGCTTATGTATATGATATCTTACATCTTATATTGTACCTGCTCTACAACAAAAAGCATCATCTGATAATTGTGACATAATTGTGATGCATGACTCCTATTTTATGAGTATGGTTTATAACCTTGATATGTGTTGTGAGATAGTATCCTTAGGAAGGGAAACATGATGCTTTGTTCTACTTACTGGGCTTTCTAACTCATTCCTTTGCTTCCACCCTTGCAGTTTGACTGCTGCAGGTTGAAGACGAGAGGGTGGTGATCGTGTTTGATGGATTGAAGGCCCACACTCGACTTAAAGATCTCCTTGTTTTTGTAGGTTTCAGCTGGCCTTCGACCATGCCATGTTGTTTGTGAAGCTTTGTAATTTTGTTTATAGGCTTTGGTGCCTTGGATGAATTGTAATATGTTGGATTATGTAAAGAATTTTGAAGACAGTATATGTATATGACTTTTGGTTTTAATTTATCCAGCTTTTGTTGTGGTTCTTGTGGGTTTTAGTTTTATCTATCATGGTTTGCTTTGATTCCACAATCTAAATACATGTTGATGCCACTCCCACCTGAGTGACATACGCGACCTCTGGTCGCGATCCCGCACTCTATCGCGCTTTAGTTTGGGACGGTAGTGGTCAGGGGGCGATGTAGTGACACCACAGGAGAGGGAAGAGTAAGAGAGGCATGCACCACACTACCACTGCCATGCATGGCCTCTGAGAGAAGCTCAGACGAAAGAGAAAGAGAAGAAGAGAGGAAAGAAGAGAGAGAAAAAGGGAAGAAAGAAGAGAAAAGAGAGAAAAAGATTTACCTTAAGTCGAGGGGTACCATCCTAAAATTTTCTCTCTCCTCCTTCTCTCTCTCAATTTGTTACCCAACAATGAGAAAAGATGGAGATTGTATTAAGCAAAGTTTGGTCCATGTTCAATGAGAGTACGTGTTATATATAGATTTGCCCAAACATGCGTGGATTGATCAAAATTAAACCTAATTGCTGAAAATTAAGATTTAATTGAATTAAATAAAATAGGAAAATAGGGTGCAAAATGATTGATTTGCCTTTTCTTAACAATTGAGGAAATTGTAGAACAGTCCCTGTTGCTACCCTAAAAAGTGTGTGATCTTTCAAGGATGATCCGGGGTTGCTATGGTGCCTGTTTGTCCAAAAGATGATTTTTTTATTGTAGGGCTCGGTATGGTTATCGATTTGATACCATCTTTGAGCCATGGATTGTGTTTTTAAGCCACGATCATACAACTTGAAATTTGGATGAATATTGCAAACTTCGGATCGATAGTGTGCTCATACCTTGATTATTTTATGTGATTTCTTCGCTAGATCACACTGAGCATGCCATCACGGTTGTGTGGCAACAAACGCAGCTCGATTTCATGCCCGAACGAAGATTTCACAACTTTTGAGTTTTGACCGGAATCTGAAATTCCGGTGCCAAAATTTGCAGCCATTGCATCAGCTTTGTGTGCAAAATATAACCGTTTATCATGCGTAGGGTTCGAACCAGTGATAGCCATGGACCTTATGCACGCGATGCAACTAGTTTTACGTCGATCGGGCTTGTGAGGGCTGTCATTTGCTCACTCGAGCGAGGCATGCTGCAACTGATTTTCTTGCACCTTCTTTCACGGATTGGAAACTTCTCTCTAGCTTTTCTTCGCGCTCGAGCATTGTCACGGGGCGTGCCACATATCAAAACGATCATCTTGATGAGACGAATATTCTCACAAAATTTGGGCAAGATCTAACCTCGGCCTAGTGAGATATGAGCGTCGCAAGTCAATATTTGTGACTACCTCTTTATGGTGATCACTTGTAGGGTGGCTGCACTGGAATAGTATGTGGCTCCTTCTATTTTGATCTTTTACCCACAACTTCTTCTTGGAGTGTCCGTTTACGTTGAAATTTGACCCTTAGAGGTTTTCAACTATGCGGGATCCAATGGCAGTGGTCCCATAGATGTTTGATGTGCTAAAAGTAGGGTTCCAATTATAGGGGTCCTTTTCAAGGTGCTAGAGGCTAATTCTGCTGAAACTGTTTCTCAGTCTGCACTGCCTTAGACATTTTGGAATGTAAAAAAAACTTGGCAGGAGACCTTTTGGAGTCTTTATGAAGATCTTGACTAGTTTTGGGGACATTATGAGACTGTCAAAATTTCCACTGTTTGTCAGGCTTTATTGACTAGCTTCTCGTTTTATTCCGCATCGGGGACCCATGGTGTAGAAAATGTCTTCAAACAGAATGCCCCGTCGAATGTTGTTCTTCGAGAGAAGCGAGAAGGACAACAATCAAAAAATTTCCTCTGGCTTTATTTCTTTTTTCTTCTTAGCCACAGGACCACGGGAACGCCGAGGAGATCCACGCAATGCTGTAACTAGGATGCTCAAACATTTGGATGCAATGTGCATGTCCATCCGTGGAGACTTTGGAGGGAGAAGGGACTTTTGAGGGATCTGTCGGAGTCCCCAGCCTCAAGGGACTATTTGAGATTCTGACCGTTGAGAATTTTGTGTGGACCTCGTTGGCGAGAATCGAGCCTATCTGGGAGCCAACTGCAATGAGCCTTCGGTCGACATTGTTTACTGCTACACCAGATTTTCTTTAGATAATCAACGTACCTTTGTGGGCCCTCATCCTACGAGATCCAGTCAGGGGCTTTTTGTTGGCTTGTCCCAAAGGTTTGGGTCTATTGACCAGAGAGGGATTTTTGTAGAGCAGCCTCATAGAGAGGGATCACCCTGAAGTCTCTGGTAGGTTCACCCTTGGCTTTGTCAGTTTCTTGCCTTTGTGAGCATCTTTAGCATTTTGAGGGATTTATTGATCATTGTCTGCACCCTCAAGGAGTCATTTTGTTTTTGAGGGATTTATTGTTCATCGCCTGCACCCTTAGGGACTTGTTTGTTTTTGGTGTTGAAGTGTGGGAGATCTTATGAGGCTCTCACTCTTAGGTGAGCCGTTTGGTGTTGTTATTGGATGCTAGTAGTCGAGGATTTTGTGTGGACCTTATTAATCAGAATTACACCTTCTTGACAATTGGGTGCCAGCTGAGACTATGATTCTATGTTAATCTACTTTTTGTTGGTCCAAGTGCCCTTTGTGGGTTTTCACCTAGACTGGGGAAGTGGACCTTAAAGAAGGTTTTCAACAACCTCCTTTAGTTTTGGGCTCTGTCACCCATGACCTTGCAGCCATGTCTACCCTTTTCATCCTTTCTCACAGTGCCCTTTTGGGGCTTTCACCGTGCCCGGGTTTTTGTTTTTACAACACTTTTTACTCATGGTTTTATGACCATGCTCGTCCATCATTTTTACTGATGGTGCTCCCTTGTCAAGGTATACACAGGCCTGTTATTTACTATTATTTTTTTTGTGAAGGCATGTGTAGGGTCATGCCTTCGGGACATGTGCGAAGCCTTTTAACATCATGCGGCTAGGATGTGCACTATAGTTGAGGGTCATACAGCTGGCCCTCGGTGAAGCATGTGGTGATAGCCCTCAGTGAAGCATGCGACGTTTGCCCTTTGTGAAGCACATGGTGTTAAGGCATGGCAATAGTAGTGGGTTCATGACGCACAGGCGGCGATGACTTGCATTCGGGCCTCAAGCTTGACCCACCTCGACGTGGACCTATTGCCATCTGAAGAAGAGGACTGGAGTGCCATTTCAAACTTATGAGGGGCACTTTGCAGCATAGTTGAGTATAAAAGGGGGTAAAACCCCATTTTACTGTTTTATCGAAAGGTAAAACAACGAAGAGAGATTTTTAGAGAGAGAGCCAGAGCTTTCTCCAAGAGAGTTCCTGCAAGAATTTTTCGACTAAAACTCGCAGCGTGCAGTTCTTCAGGAGATTCTAGCAAACTTCAGTAGGTCATGGGTGTTCGCAGAGCGCTTGCGAACTTCTTCAGAGAGTGTTGAGACCTTTTGAGCAGGGAACAAGGAGCTTCATAGGGCTTCACCGAGACTTTTGTGAAACGACGAGAGTCACAGTGGTACTCTACCGAAATTCCCGTGATTTTTTGGTAATTTTGTGACTACTGACAAGTTGCCGAAGGGTCAGGGGACTCTAACGGTCTTCAAATTATTGAAAGAGAAGGAGGAGCAGTAGTGGCTCTGCGGGGAACTATGTGATTTTTCAGGCAGATAGAGGAGTGCGAGGAAGGGAAAAGGGAAACTCATAGGGTCACTGGGAAGCTTTTTCAAGAATTATGATGGCTTTCCATTATTCAGTCATTAGTGGAAGAGAGGAAATAGATGAGGAAGGGTTTCCCAACTAGTAGGAGTGAGTTCTCGATAAGGAGAGGAAACACCGGTAGGGGAAAGAGCAAGGTTAGATGGGGGTTCTCGACGAATGGAGAAGTGTTTTTAGTGAAACTCGAAGGATTGCAGGGGAGGCGAAAGGTCACAAGGATGTTGACCATCACGAAAGAGCGACAGTTGGGGAGACCGAAGAGGCATTGGACTTAATCCCCCCCAGGAATTGGAGGAGGTGGGAACTGGGGCATAAGGGCATGAGTGACATTAAGTCGCATACAGTGCTACATTCACGCAGCGTTACGCTTCTCACGGCAATAGCCATGCTTGGTAACATGCTGCTCACGGTGATGGTCGTATGTGGCATTTGTCTGCCCACGTGGATGGTAGAATGTGGCATTGAGTTATGCATGACGATGGTTGTGCACGGTGTTGGGTTACGCGTGGTGATGACCATGGATGGTGATGTCTCGTGGGGGCCAAGAGTAATGGCAAATGAGAAGGCCTAGTCATTGTGGGCTGTTGGAAGCCAAGTCGTCCTGCACAACAATGAAGTTCATGTTGTTTTGGAGGACGAGAATCCATCATGGGCCAATTCCTTGACAGGGAAGTGGACTCTATCAGGGTACTTCTTCCCTCTCCTGGAAGCTAGCCATTCCTCGTCAAATGAATTCAAGCTGACTCAAAAATGGTTTCTTCTTTTTGGCCTGTAGCCATCCTCTTTGAGAACACCCGGCAGATGAATTGAAGTTGACTTGCAAGTGGTTTTGCTTCTTCTTCATGATGAGGGCGTTTCTTTTTGGCCTGTAACCATCCTTTTATCCTCAGATGCAAGAGCTTTGTAACTTCCCTAATAATGGGCTTCTGATTGTAACTTGTAACTCCTTTTAATGCAATAAAAAGAGTTAGAGCATGTTTGGCCCTTCTTGTTTGCTTTCTTTTTACAATCATGGGTAGTATTTTTTTAAATATCGCCCATTGATAGGGGGCATTGCCTCCTCTCCACCATGATGTGCTAGTATGTAGGCTTCATTTGGAGAGACTTTCTTGACTATGAAGGGACCTTCCCACTTAGGTTCAAACTTGCCTTTGCAGCATCCATGCATGACAATCGGTCTTTAGACTGCTAAGACTAGATCCCCATGAGAGAATGAGCGAACCTTGACAGATTTGTCAAAGGATCTCTTCATTCTCCCCTGATTGAGCTCAAGGTTTTGCTGGGCCTCTAGCCTCTTTTCATCAAGAGCATCAAATTCCTTATAACGGAGCTTGACTCTCTCATCTTCAGTTAGTCCCTGATGTATAGCGACATGGAGTGAGGGTATTTGAACTTTGGAGGGTAAAACTGCCTCATCTCCATAAATCAAGGAATAAGGAGTGGAGTTTGTAGCATTCCGAGTGGTGGTGCGATAGGCCCATAGAGCTTCAGTTAGCCTCTCATGCCAATTTTTCTTTGACTTCGAGACTGACTTCTGGAGTACATCGCACAAGGTTTTATTCAACGCCTCAGCTAACCATTGGCTCAAGGGTGTTACATGGTCGAGTACCTCCACTCAAAGCCGAATTGGTCAGCTAAGCGATCAACATGATGGCTTCTGAGCTGAGGGCCATTGTCAAAGATTATTCGGTTTGAAACCCTGAATCGGTATATGATGTGGTGTCGCATGAAGATGACCTCTATGGCCCTTCGAGTCTTCTTGAACGAGGCCGCTTCAGCTCACTTGGAGAAGTAATCTATCGTTGCTAGGATGAAGACATGACCCGAAGGAGAAAGAGGGTCTATGGGTCTTACAATGTCCATACGCCATTGGGAAAAGGGTCATGATGTCACTGTAGGATGGAGAGGCTCTGGGGGCTGATGAATTAAGCTTGAGTGAATTTGGCACACCTGACATCTTTTAGCATAGTTTTGGGTGTCAGCCACCATTGAAGGCCAATAATAGTTAGAGTCTGCGTATGCGTTCATAGAGCTTAGGGTCAGATTAGTGTAGCTCACAAATACCTAAATGCACTTCTTTCAGTACTTTATTTGCTTCTTGTGTATCGGCAAAAGAGAACGTCCCCATCAAGAAGGGTGTACTTGGTAGACATCCGTCGTATATTGTTGCGCTCCACCCGCTCCTCAATCAGCCTTCCTTACTTTATGAAGTTCATGATGGGTTCCCTCCAGCCTTCCACTTGTTCAACCTCTGCACATATCGGGTCTAAGAACTCAGGCTTGTTTCTCAGCATTGGATTCTTTACCTTGGGACATTTCCTGCTCTGCCTTAATAACATCCTTGGCTGCAAGGAATGCTCTGAATGGATAAGGCGGGCATTCGGGGAAGACCTCTGTCTCATCATCTGCATCAACTTCAGTTCTCAAGTCAACATGTCTCCATTCTGTTACCCAAACAGGCATGGGCCTTGATGAAGATAGTTGAATGGTAGCACCAAGCTTTGAGAGTGCATCGGCTTGCAAGTTTAGCCTTTTAGGGATATGACTTAGGGAGAAATTTTCGAACTGAGCCATATAAGATTTGGCCATGTCATGATAAGGCTTGAGAGTATCCTTCCTTATGTTGTAAATCCCTTAAACTGTCGGATGACAAGCTCAGAGTCACCGAAGATGTTCAACTGCTCTAGGTGTAGCTCCTGGTCGATCTCTAATCCAATTATGAGGGCTTGATATTTAGCTTCATTATGAGAAAATTCCTTTGCGAGTGAGAAGGATAGAGGAATCATTCCATCATCGGGAGTTAGGAACACGACTCCGGCACCCTCTCTATCAGACTGGAATACTCCGTCAAAGTACATTTCCCACAGCTGAGTTAGCATCGTACAAAAGACTTCTTCATCTGGGAGGTCACTTGACAAGGGATCTTCTGAAGGGACCAGGTGAGACGCGAGAAAGTCTGCTAAGGCTTGACCTTTGAAAGCCCTCTGTGGTACGTACGTGATGTCGAACTCCATTAGCAATAATACCCACTTGGCCAAGCATCCTGACAGGCATGGCTAGGTTAAAAGGAACTTGACCGGGTTTGCTTTTGAGATTAGCTTGACCTCATAAACAAGCAAGTAATGGTGGAGCTTCTGTAACTTCAAAATCAAAGTTAGGCACATCGTTTCGGTGGGAGGGCAATTTTTCTTGGCCCCCTGCATCCTACAGTTGAGATAATAAAGTGCTGTTTCTTTTCCCCCATCATTGTTCTGTGCTAGGAGTGCCCCAAGTGACTCATCAAAAGCGATCATGTGTAGAATGAGAGATTCCTAATACCAGCGTGGAGAGTACTAGAGGATTCAACAAGTACTGCTTGATATCGTCAAGTGTAGCTTGGCACACCTCATCACATATGAAGGGAGTGTCCTTCTTTTGGAGGTGCGAAAAGGGCCTGCACCATCCTGAGAGGTTCGAGATGAAACTTTGAATGTAGGCCAGCTGACCTTGGAGAGACCGAAGTTCACACAGGTTTGTAGGAGAAGGCATGTCCTGAATCACCTTGATCTTGACTGGCTCGATCTCCAGTCCACAATAACTCACGATGAACCCTAAGAACGTTCTTGAGAGTATGCCAAAGGCGCATTTCAAGGGGTTCATTTTGAGTTGGTGACATCGCAGCCACTCAAATACCTTCTTAAGGTCCTCCATTTTAGTGTCTTTTTCTTCAGACTTCACCACTAAGTCATCCACATAGCATTCAACCTCCTTGTGCATCATGTCCCTGAAGATGGTCGTCATGGCTCGCTGGTACGTGGCACCGAAATTCTTTAACCCGAAAGGCATCATAGTGTATCAAAAGACACAGTGTATTAAAAGACACAGTGTATCAAAAGACACCTTTTGAGGTCAAGAATGCAGTGGCCTCTTCATCTTCTGGTGTCATCCTAATTTGGTTATAACCAGAATACCCATCCATGACGGAGAAGATTTGACAATGAGCCGTTGAGTAAAAAAGCATCTCGGTGAACGGCAGGGGGAAGCAGTCCTTGGGGCAAGCAGTGTTCAAGTTGCGAAAGTCAATACAGACCTGATTTTGCCATTTTTCTTCTTAACTGGGACTACATTTGCCAGCCATCTTGCGTATTTGACTTAACATATGAATCCAGCCTGCCTGAGCTTGTTCACCTAAGCATCGATCTGCATCTCGAGGTCGGGTTTAAACCTTCTCGATTTCTGCTTCATTGGTTTGATGGACGGGTCAAAACCGAGATGATGGATAGCGATTTGAGGGTCTAGACTAGGCATCTCATGATAATGCCAGGTGAAGACATCTCGATTTGCTCGAAGGAGGGAAATATAGCTTTCTTTCTCTTTCGGGTACATTTTTACCGAGATGGAAGTTGGCCTTAAGTCGGCCTCATCCCCTAAGTTTTTCTCTTTGAGCTCATCAGCTATGGCCTGACCACCTCCTTCCCACTCTTTTGAAGTTTCCTGCAACTCTTTGTTAAGGGAGTTAGGATGTTTCTTATCAATCTCGGTTATAGAGAACCATGATCCTTATATTTCGGCTTCTAGGAGTGTCCCAGCATGAGAGACGATTTTCGGCCTCTGGCTGGACAAGGGAATGAAAGGGTCAACATCGAACATGAAGTCCATGACATCGTGACTGAGGTCACTTAGTATTTGACCCGAGATGGGTGACGCTTCATGAACTTGAACCATGTGATAGGCCTTGTGGGAATAGGAATTCGAAGATGGCTCAGACTTGGCTTGGGCAGCCAGGGCATCGTCAACGGTCAAGAATCCCACCGCTTGGGCCAGCACCTTTCTTAGGTGCTTTCGCAGTGATCTACGGATGTTGGTGCCTTAGAGCTCTCTATTAGGGGATCGAAGTTTGGGGACTGCCGAGCTGCACCTGTGAAAGAAATAGAAGAGGAAGGAGAGAAAAAGAAGAAGTGGAGTTAGAATGTCCTGGGCTGCTTTTTACATTGTCACCAGAATTGTACATGTGTAGGGGGTGTTTTAGGTCTTGCCCCAGCTCTAACCTTTGGGGGTGCTTTTAGCGTTGTCACCCATATTGGACGAGTCCTGAGCAGCCGATGACTCAGGGATGCCCACTTGATTAGACAAAGGGATAACGCGAGCTGCCCTTGGGATGAAGTCTCGTAAGGTCGACAGTGGAGGAAGGGACCTAAGGAATTCTTCCTCGACTAGTGGCTGAGAAATATGATTCCTTCAGCGAGCCGACCTAGGTGCTCATCTCTTTTTGGATCCCTTGGGGGGTGCTTGGAGAATCCTATCGGGCTGATGAGTAGCGCTAGCTTGATAGACTGCCTCATGTTTCAGGGACTTGAGCCTACTTCGTCCATGGATACTTCCGAGGGATGAGAAGTCGAGGGCTCTGAAGGGTCTAGTGCAGGCTCATCGGGGACCTGCACTGGGATTTCCTCTTGGATAGGAGCCATGGCTTGGGAGTGTTCAGGGAGAATGGCATAGATAATGTGGCCTTTTTGCACCTTCTTGGCAACTATAGGTTCGAAGCCAAAGCATTCCACGAGCTCATGGCCCCATACCTGGTGATATGGGCACCAAAGATTTTCTATACCCTGAGCAAGGCATTTAGGTTGTCTAGCGGGCTTGAGAGTGACGAGACCCTTGGTTAGGTTCCTCAATCTCGCCTCCCAGATCTAGGTGATCAGGTGACATGTGTCTTGGGTTTAAAAGACCTGGGACCTGAGATTGCTCTCTCAGGAACCTTCTTCAAGAATAAGGGCAGGTATCCAACTAGTGAGAGAGGAATTTTGGATGTGAGGTGGGGACAAGCTTACTTAGGTTTGTGACTTACTCGGGCTGAATCACGTGGGCACCCTCTTAGATCATGACGGAAAGCCCCTAGCTGCTTCAGTTGGTTTGGAATCGCCTCCTTTACCTATAATCTCCTTGTTTTATGCACAACACTACTATAGTTAATTTGCAAGATAACTGGTCTGAAAGGCCCACCCTTGTCTTAGGGCAATGCACATTCGCATGGCTAAGAATGTGGGAAGTTAGGATGATGAAGTGGAAGATTTTAATGAGAGGAGAAAAGAAGAGGGTACTCGACAAAGGGATGAGACTAACATGATAGCTGAACCAGTGCAATGACCGACCCGGAGTGATAGCAAGATGGGCACGACACTTTGGACCAGCACGATGGCAATACTACTCGAAACCAAGGTTAAAATGACTATCCTAATTTAGTGTGGCAGCAAGACAGGCATGGTACTTGGGACTAGCATGATAGCAATACTGCTCGACAGCTAGACCACTATGGCAACACTAGACTGAGTCCACCCTGGATCAAGTGAGAATAGAATGAAGAAACTGCACAAGACGACGAAGAGAAGGGGTCCTGACGACGCTAAGTGTCACCACTCATAACCGTGGATTAGCAGTGTCATGGCCCCTGGACGGCACTGGGCACTTCTGCTCACGACTAGAGGGCAAGCGGTGAACCACGAGCAGCATTAAGCATCACCATTGGGGCAACAAAAGAAAGCATCACACCCCTGCATGGTCGATGATAGCCTCTTGTGAAGTGCTCGGCGATAGCCATTCGCGGGACGCGGGCGACAGTTCTTGTCAAGGCACACGGCGGTAGGCGTGAGATGCAAGAAGAGCTTGCGCACGACGATGGCATCGAGCACACAAAGAAAGCTTGTAGACGGCGATAGGCACCTGGCACGTGAAGGAAGCTTGCAGACAGCGATAGGCATCGAGCTTGTGAAGGAAGCTTGCAGACGGTGATAAGTGTTACTGAGACCTCTTGCAGGCGGTGATGTGCATTGCCATCTGCGATTGGCACGCAACAGGGGAATACCCCTGCGGGTGGCAATAAGTTTCACTATTTGTGTTCTTCACTGAGGCATCGAGGATACATCTGTGGATGACGATGAGTAGCAGCGTCTACATGCCTCGCTGAGCGATAAAGATGAACTAGCAGAAGGGGGAAAGGAGCACGCGCATGGCGCTGCCATCGCCATGCGCAACCGATGAAACCATAGGAAGGGGAAAAAGAAAAGAAAGAGGCATGCACGACACTACCACTGTCGTGCATGTCCTCTGAGGGAGGCTCAGATGAAGAACAAGAAGACGAAAGAAAAGAAAAGAAGAGAGAGAAAATTTACCTTGAGCCTAAGGGTACCTGTCCAAAAGTTTCTCTCTCCTTCCTCGCTCTCTCCAAACGTGACCCACCAATGAGAAGGAAAGGGAATTTTATTCTGTAAAAATTCTCTTTTGTGAAGGGTTTTAAGCCCTTGTGTACAATGTTGGTATGTGGTATATATAGAATTGTGTCAAAACATGGATGGATTGATCAAAATTAAATCTAATTGCTGGAAATTAAGATTTGACTGAATTAAAAGAAATTAGAAAATAGGGTTCAAAATGATAGATTTGCCCCTTCCTAACAAGTTGTGGAATTCCAAGACAGTCCCTGTGTTGCCTTAGAACATGCATGATTTTTCATGGATGATCTGAGATTATTCTGATGCCCATTTGATTGAAAGATGGTTATTTTCTTGTAGGGCTCGGCATGACGATCGATTTGATACCAAATTCATGGATCGTGTTTTTAAGGCACAATCATGTGACTTGAAATTTTAATGAATCTTGAAACTTTGGATCAGTTATGTGCTCGTTCCTTGATGTTTTTATGTTATTTCTTCATTATATCACACTGAGCATGCCGTCACAATTATGGGGCAACTGACGCAGCTCGATTTTGTGCTCAGACGAAGATTTTACATATTTGAAGTTTTAGCCAGTATCTGGTATTCTAACGACCGAATTTGTAGTCACTTCGTCAGCTTCGTGTGTAAAATCCGACCATTCATCACGTACGGAGTTCGAATTAGAGATAGCCCTAGACCTTATGCATGTGGTGGAATTGGTTTCACATCGATCGGGCTTACGAGCAACGTGATTTACTGCTCGAGCGAGGCATGACGATGTTGATTTTCTTGAACTTTCTTAACGGATCAACAACTTCTCTCTAGCTTTTTTTCGGGCTCAAGCGTCGTCGCGGGGCGTGCCACATTTGAGCCTGATCTGATCTTGGACAAGGGAGATATAAGTGTCGAAAGTCACTGGTCGTGACTGCCCCTTTAATGGAGTTGAGTTGAAGGGTGGCCGCATGGGAATAGCATGCAGCTCCTTCTGTTTCGCTCTTTCACCTATAACTTATTCTTGGGATGTCTGTTCGAGCTGAAATTTGACCCTTGGGGATTTTCAATCGTTCCGGATCCAATGGTGCTGGTCCCACAGCAAATTGAGACATAAAAAATATAGCTCTAGTTGTAGGGTCCATTTAAGGGTGTTAAATGTTGATTCTGCTGATACTGTTTCTCAACCTGTGCTGTCTTAGACATGTCATAATGTGAAGAAACTTGGTAGGAGACTTTTGAGAGTCCTTATGAAGATCTTGGAAAGTTCTGGAGCTATTATAAGACTTTCAAAATTTCCATTTTTTTTTAGGCTTTATTGACTGGGTACCAAGGTGTTGAAAAATGTCTTCAAACATCATGCCCCACCGATTGTTATGCTTTGAGAGAAGCGAGAAGTTAAATCATCAGGAAATTTCCCCTTGCTAGCCACAGGACTACGTGAATTCTGATGAGATCCATGCAATGTTGTAACTAGGATGCTCAAAAGTCTGTACGCAATGTATGAGTCCATCTATGTAGACTTTAGGGGGAGAAGTGACTTTTGAGGGATCCTATTGAAGTCCTCACCCTCGAGGGACTATTTACAATTCTGAAAGATTGAGGATTTTATAGGTACCTCAATGGTTAGAATCGGGCCTATCTAGAGGCCAAGTGTTTTGAACCTTTGGTTGACATTGTTTGCTACTACATCAGGTTTGCTTTTTATGATCAGGGTATCTTTGTAGGTCCCATCCAGCAGGGTCCAGTCGAGGGCTTCTGACCTGTCCCAAAAGTTTGGGCCTGTAGGCTAGAGGAAATTTTGGCTAGGCGGCCTCGTAGGACCCATCCTGTTACGTCCAGTTAGGGGCTTTTTAGCAGCCTGTCCCAAAAATATGGGCCTATCTGCTAAGGAAGGTTTTAGGTTAGGTGATCTCATGACGATACATTACCCTGAAGTATTTGGCAGGTTAGGCCATGGATTCGTCAGTTTCTTACCTTTGTGATGGTTTTTTAGCATTTTGGAGGGATATTTTGGTCGTCGTTCTCACCCTCAAGGACTCTTGTTGCTTTTGGAGGTGAAAGGTGGGATCTTATGAGGTTCTCACTCTTAGGTGAGCCACTTTGCGCTGTGATTGGATGCTGGCAGTTGAGGATTTTAGGTTGACCTCGCTAGCCAAATGATTGTTTGGCAATTGTGTGTTGGTTGAGGCTGTGGTGCTGCGTCAACCTGTTTTGTTGATCCAAGCGCCCTTTTGCGGGTTTTCACTTGAACAGGGGAGTGGCACCGGAAAGATGGTTTTCATCAACTTCCTTGATTTTCGGGCTCTTTTACCCATGATCTTGCGGCCATGTCTGCCCTTTCATTTGTTTTTACTCACGATTCCCTTTGGGGATTTCACCGTGCCTGGGTTTTTGTTTTCATGGAACTCTTTTATCATGGTTTTGTGACCATGCCAGTTTGTCATTTTTACTCATGGCGTTCCCTTGTCCAAGTGTACACCATGCCTGTTTTTGTGCAGGCATGTTTAGGGTCATGCCTTCGAGACCTCTGCGAAGCGTTTTAACCTCATACAGCCAGGACATGCACTATAGTTTAGAGTCATACATCTGGACCAGAGTGGTGAAGAATGACTGTCTGTGGACGCCATAGAGTGAGTAGGGTGATGGCCTTAACTCACTTTGGGGAGATGGCACGAGGCTACTTATGAAAGATAGAAGGTGTATGAAAGGTGGGTGAGAATAGTGACCCACTAGTTGACGGCGAGTATAGGTGGTGAGATGGCTCCCCGTTTTGTGAGCATGGTTGAGACTCATTGGGGAATGATAAATAGTGGTAGTGGAGTGAATGGGTTCACTGGGGAAGTGATGAAGGTGGTGCGAGCGCACGAATGGGTCGGTTAGGGAAAGCGTGCATGAAAATGCATGTAAAAGGGGTGTGCGTATATGTGGGGGCAATTTTAAGGTCGTGCCTCTGAGACCTGTGCAAAGTAGTTTATCGTCAGGCAGCCATGATGTACACTATTACTTAAAGTCATATAGCTTGGACCGTAGTTACGCCGTTTAAAGTCATGTAACTAGGACCAGAACGTTTAAGGTTGTGTAACTAGAACTCCGTTACAGTTAAAGGTCATATAGTTTGGAACATGATTCTAAGCCTTTTAAAGTCATGCAACTAAGACGTAGATTATGGTTTATGATCAAATAGTTTGGACCGTGACTATGAAGTTTAAATTCATGCAGCTAGGACTAGGCAATTTAAGGTCGTGCAACTAGACCGCCACTACAGTTTAAGGTCATATAGTTTGGACCATGGCTATGCAGTTTAAAGTCATACAATACAGACCATGACTGTGTTGTATAAGGTCATGCAACATGGAGCATGGCTGTGTAGTTTAAGGTCATGCAGCACGAACCATGGTTATGTAGTTTAAGGTCATGCAGCATGGACCATGGCTGTGCAGTTTAAGGTCAGCATAGACCACGGCTGTGCAATTTAAGGTCATGCGCCATGGACCATGGTTGTGCAGTTTAAGGTCAAGCAGCATAGACCATGGCTGTGAAAAATTACAGTCATGCAGCACGGACCACGACTGTACAGTTTAAGGTCATGCAGCACGGACTACAATTGTGCCATTTAAGGTCATGCAACATGGACCATTGTGTCGCCACGTAGGTGAAGCTGCATGGGGAATAGGTCTGTGGATAGTAATATGACGCCCTAGGGATAAAGATAATTGAGTCTATAGACAAGCAGAGAGATTTAGATGAAGATGGTGGCCCTACAAGGAATGGCAAGTGGAAGCAGACTTGACGGGGGATTAAGAGGGCAAGTGTGACTCCCTGGGGATGATGAGCAATGGTGTGCAAGTAACTCTGCTAAGAATGATAGGCCAGAAAACAAATGCAACTGCACTAGGGGTAGTGTGTCATAATAGGGTGTGACTCCTATTGGGGTGTTGGTGTTAAACAGGCGCATTGGGGATTGAAAGGTTAAGCATGAATCCCTTATTATTTTTCATAGGCCTAACTCCACTGGGGTTGTTGATGGAATACACCTGGAAAAGGGGTGAGTCAATTTCACAGTTTAAAGTCATGCGTGTGGACTATTTGTCGCACTGTTTATCATTTTACTACAGGGACGTGTGTTATAGCTTTAAGGTCTTGTAGCTCGGACCATGGCTACGCAGTTTAAAGTCATACGGCTAAGACCATGCAGTTTTAAGGTCATGCAACTAGACCTCCGCTACAGTTTAGGATCATATAGTTTGGACCATGTAGTTTAAGGTCGTGCAACTAGATCGTGGCTGTGCAGTTTAGGGTCATGCGACCAGGACCAAGGCTGTGAAGTTTAGGGTCATGCAACATGGACCCTTGTGTGGGGAGAGTGTGACTCCTGTGGGAATAGAGTCGTAATTGGGAACTCGACTCCCGGAGGAGTGAGGCTGTGGTGCAGGGAATGAACTTCCTGGGGATGCAGGACGAAGGTCCAGATGGAAGTGTCTTGACATGCGCCCGACTCTAAGTTTCTAGGTGGCACTCGCAGCGTTAGGCTCTAGATGAAGGGTGACCGATGTTAGCCTCTTGGTGAGGAACATGGCGTTAACTCCTGTCAGGCACACATTGATAACCCTTGACGAAGCAAACGGTGATGGCCCTTGACGAAGGCATGTGACGATGACCCTTGACGAAGACGAGCGGCGATAGGCCTTGAGGAAGGCACGACACGATAGCCTCTTGATGAAGAGCGTGGCGATAACATCTTATGCAGCGCATGACGATAGCATCTTACGCAGTGCATGGCGATGGCCTCTGAGTGAAGAGCATGACGATAACCCTTTCGAGTCTCGGGCTTGACCCGTTCTGGCCTAGTCTTATCGCTGTTAAATCTGAGGACTGAAGCGTCATTACGAATTTGTGCGGGGCAGTTCGTGGCACTGCTGAGTATAAAAGGGGGAAAACCTCATTTTACTGTTTTACCAAAGGGTAAAACATTCGAAGAGAGTTTTAGAGAGACAGAGAAAGAGAGTCGAAGCTTTCTTCGAGAGTTTCCCGACTAGAGTTTTCCCGGCCCAAATTTGCAGTAGACAGGCCTTCAGGAGCTTTTCTGGAGAGCTTCAGTAGGTCATAGGCCTTTGCTGAATGCTTGCATGTGTTTTCAAAAAGTGTTAAGGCTCTCCTAAGCAGGGAAGAGGGGCTTCTCAAGGCCTCACCTAGACCTTTTCGGTGAAGTTACAGGCGTCGTAGTGGTGTTTTACCAGATTTGTGGTGCTTTTTCGATAGTCCCAAGTCTGAAGGGAAGGTTGCAGAGAAATCAGGGGAGTCTGACGATCTTCTGGCCATTGGATGAGAAGAAGGAGGAGTAGTAGTGGGCTTACCGGAAACTCAATGGAATTTCAGTGAGTTTGTGGCGAACTGCTGAAGTGTAAAAATAAGGAGAAGGGAAATCCGTAGGGAGGATTTCGGTGGTTTTTCAGTAGTCCCGACAATACGTAGTAGGGGGGAGGGGTTTGCCGGTGAACAGGAGTGAGTTACCGGGTAGGAGAGGAAGCGCCGGTGAGAACCTGAGGTGTCATAGGCCTGCAACGGTCGGGAGACGAAGGGTTGTGAGAAGGCGAACGGTCGTCTTCCTCACGCGTGGCATCGAGCTACATCACGATTGTTAGGTGGCTTGTCTAGATTTCAAGGGACGTGGTATGCCGCATGTGCGACGCATGCGAATAGTTGGAGCATAAGCGTCGTTAAGTGCTTTACTTCGGTAGATGGTGATAGCCCCTTGCTTGTGAGATGATGATGCCCCCTTAATCGTGAGGCAACGATAGTGGTTAGGTGCCTCGATCTTGCCCTCTAGATCCCTGGAGGATCAGGCGGCATGTGTCTCGGGTTTCGAGAGAGACTCAGAACGTTTATGAGATTGCTCTCTTGGGAACCTTGTTAAAAAATGGGGCCAGGTGTTACGAACAGGTGAGAGAGGAATTTAAAGGTGGGTTCGGGACTTGCTCGAGTTGACTTTCGTGGGCGCCCTCTTAGATCACGAAGAAAGCCCCCTGGTGATGAAACTGGTTCAAAATCACCTACCTTGGCTCATTTTCTACTTATTTTTTGTTTTCTTGCAATCACAGACATATATTGCAAATGTTATGGGACAAGTGGGTCAGGCCTCACCCTTTTCCTCTTTGATGAATATACGCATGCATGCGTATTCAAAAAGAAGAAAGAAAGACAAAGGGAGGGGGGAGAAAAATTCGACCAAGAGAGAAGATCAGAACAATGACTAAGCTGGTGGATGATTGGCGTAACGTGGTGGTGAAACGGGCTTGGTAACTGAGACTAGCTTAGGGTTCGCTATTGGATGTTATTGTTAATATTGACTAGCTAAGCACGATGGTCAGCCTGTCGTGGCAGTAAAGCAGGCCAAGAAAACCTGGTGCAACAACATTACGGTTAGACGATAGGATCGCCATGAGATGCTAACCTCAATCCCTCTTGGTCAAATGAAAGAGTAGCAGAGGAATGGTTAAAGAGAAGAAGGGAATAGACGGAAGTAGAGATAAGTAGGAAGAGAGGAGGGGGAACAACTAACGCTAAGTCTCGCCAACTGACAGAAAAGAGAGGGAAAAACCAGTCAATGTTAGGTCTCGTCGACTGACAGAAGAGGAAAGAGAAGACCAACCAACACTAGGTCTCACCGATTAATGGAAGAGAGAGAAGGCCAACTGATGCTAAGTCTCACCCACTGGTAGAAGAGAGAGAAGATAAACTGGCTCTAGGTCTTATCGAATGGTAGAAGAAGAGAGAGAAACCAACCGATGTTAGGTCTCATCGACTGGTAGAAGAATAGAGAGAAGACCAATCGATGCTAGGTCTCATCGAGTGGTAAAAGAAGAGAGAGAAAACCAACCCATGTTAGGTCTTACCGACTGGTAGAAGAAGAGAGAAAAGATCAATCGACGCTAGGCTTCACCGACTGATAGAAGCTCAGAGGGAAGATCAATTGGTGTTAAGTCTCGTTGGCTGATAAAAGAAGAGAGAGAAGACCAACCAGTGCTAGGTCTCGTCGACTTGTAGAAGAAGAGAGAGAAAACCAATCGACGCTAAGTCTCACCTACTGGTAGAAGAGAAAGAAAACGAACCGGCGCTAGGCCTCACTGACTGATAGAAGCAGAGAGAGAAGACCAATCGGCGCTAGATCTTATCGATTGATAGAAGAAGAGAGAGAAGACCAACCGGTGCTAGGTCTCACCAACTGGTAGAAAAAGAGGGGAGAATATTAATCGGTGTTAGGTCTCGTCGACTGACAAAAGAAGATATAAAAGACCAACTGACGCTAGGTCTCGCCAGTTGACAGAAGAAGATAGAGAGACGAGAAAAGAAGACGAAAGAGAAAGATAGAGATGAAGAGAGAGAAAGAGAGGGAGAATGAGAGAAGAGAGAGAGAAAAAAGAGAGAAAAGAGAGAAGAGAGAGAAGAGAGAGAGAGAGAGAGAGAGAGAGAGAAGAGAGAGAGAGAGAGAGAGAGAGAGAGAGAGAGAGAAGAGAGAGAGAGAGAGAGAGAGAGAAGAGAGAGAGAAGAGAGAGAGAGAGAGAGAGAGAGAGAGAGAGAGAGAGAGAGAGAGAGAAGTAGGTACGTCGTCGAGGTACGTACGTACCGTTCGTTCTCTCTCTCTCTCTCTCTCTCTACGTACTCGTACTCTACACGTACACGAACGAAACGTAAAATAAC
>NW_006499799.1:977374-988085 GCF_000471905.2 Amborella trichopoda
TACGGACCTTGTCAGTCAGAATCCGGGCCCATCTGGCAATTGAGTGCCATGGTGAAGGGCATTGTTCCCATTTGGTCTGGGTTCGTTGGTTTGTTTTGGTAGGCACTATTTACTGCTACACTAGGTTTTATTTTGATGTTCAGAGTAGCACTTTGGGTCTCGACTACTAGGTCCAATCGGGGGCAGTGCTAGTCAATCGCCAAGGTCTAGGCCTATTGGCTAGGCGACCTGAAGGCTCTGGCAGGTTTTCCCTTTTCTTTGCCAGTTTGTTGCCTTTGTAGTGTTTGTTTGTAGAGTGTGTTTTGTGACCTCGTGAGAATAATGTTCTTCCTCATGAGACTTGTCTTGCCATCTTGACGAGTGTTTTGTCTTTCAAGTTCTTTTGCCAACTAGACTCAGACTGTCGGAATATTTTCCTTGAAGCTCAATTTTTTGGATCCTTGGTTCTATGCCACCAGGGATTTTATTCTTTTGAGTGAGGGCTAAAGCCACCTATTGAGACGAGTGCTGCATCAACCTGTTTATTGGTCCAAGAGTCCTTTGTGGATTTTCACTGGAACTTGGGAAGCGGTATCGCAGAGATGGTTTTCACAGACTTCTTTATATTTGAGGCTCTTTTACCCTTGACCTTTCTGCCATGTCAGCCCTTTTTGTCCGTTTTTACTCATGATGCCCTTTCAGGATTTCACCATGCCCAGTTTTTTATTCACGAAACTCTTTTACTCATGGTTTTGTGACCATGCATGTCCGTCATTTTTACTCATAGGGTTCCCTTGTTCAGGTATTCGCTAGGCTCGTTATTCCTTTATTATTTTTTTTGTGAGGGCGTATTTAAGGTCATGCCTTCGGGACCTGTGCGGAATAGTTTAATGTCATGCGGCCTGGATGTGGACTATGGTTTAAGGTCATATAACTGGACCGTAATAGTGATGGTAGTCTGTGAAGGCCATGGAGTGAGTATGGTGATGATTTGGCTCACTTGGGGAGATGGCTCGACGATGTATTAATGTGAGTGGATGATGGTGACCCACTAACTTATGGCGAGTATGGATGGTGGGATGTGAGAATAGGTGAGACTCACTGGGGAATGATGTAGGATAATGAGAGGAATGAACTCACTGGGGAGGTAATGAAGGTGGTGCACACACACTAACAGTAGTTTAGAGAAGGCGTGCGTGAAAGTGCAAGAAAAGGTGTGTGCGGGTATGTAGTGGAGAGTTTATGGTCATGCCTCCGGGACTTGCACAGAGTAGTTTATCGTCATGCGCTCAGAATATGTACTATGGTTTATGGTCATACAACTAGACTGTAGTTATGTAGTTTAAAGTCGTACAACTAAGATCTTGTAGTTTAAGGTCATGCAACTAGACCTTCGCTACAGTTTAAGGTCATATAGTTCGAACCATGGTGCTGAGCCCTTTATTGTCATGCAGCTAGGACATGTAGTATGGTTTAAGGTCAGACAGCTGGACCGTGGTTTTACCATTTAGGGTCATACAGTATGGACCGAGGCTGAGCAGTTTAGGGTCATGCAGTATGGACCAAGGCTGAGTAGTTTTAGAGTCATGCAGTATGGAACGAGACTGGGCAATTTAGGGTCATGCAGTATGGACCAAGGCTGAGCAGTTTAGGGTCATGCAGTATGGATCGAGGTTGAGAAGTTTCGAGTCATGCAGTATGGACCATGGCAGAGTAGTTTAGGGTCTTGCAGTATGGACCGTGGCTGAGCTGTTTAGGGTCGTGTAGTATGGACCGAGGCTGAACAGTTTAGGGTCGTGCAGTATGGACTGTGGTTGAGCTGTTTAAGGTCGTCCAGCATGGATCGAGGCTGAGAAGTTTAGGGTCATGCAATATGGATAGAGGCTGAGCAGTTTTAGGGTCATACAATATGGACCGAGACTGAGCAAGTTAGGGTCATGCAGTATGGACTGAGGCTGAACAGTTTAGGGTTGTGCAGTATGGACCGTGGCTGAGCAGTTTACGGTCATGCAGTATGGATCGAGACTGAGAAGTTTAAGGTCATGCAGTATGGACCGAGGCTGAGTAGATTAGGGTCCTGCAGTATGGACCGAGACTGAGCAGTTTAGGGTCATGCAGTATGGACCAAAGCTGAGCAGTTTAGGGTCATGTAGTATGGACCGATTTACAGTTTAAGGTCATAGAGTTTTGACCAAGGCTGAGCAGTTTAGGGTAATGTAGTATGGACCGAGGCTTAGCAGTTTAGGGCAGTATTGACTGTAGCTACAGTTTAAGGTCATATAGATCGGACCATGGAGTTTAGGGTCTTGCATCTTGACCACTGCTACAGTTTAAGGTGATATAGTTTGGACCATGGAGTTTAGGGTCGTGCATATAGACCACCACTACAGTTTAAGGTCATATAATTCGGACAATAGAGTTTAGGGTTGTGCTTCTAGACCATAGCTACAGTTTAAGGTCATATAGTTTGGACTGCGGTCATGCAGTTTAAAGTCATACAACTAGGACTGTGCAGTTTAGGGTCATATAGTATGGACCGAGGCTGAGCAGTTTAGGGTCATGCAGTATGGATCGAGACTGAGCAGTTTAGGGTCATGCAGTATGAACTGAGGCTGAGCGGTTTAGGGTCATACAGTATGGACCGAGACTGAGCAGTTTAGGGTCATGCAGTATGGATCGAGGCTGAGCAGTTTAGGGTCATGCAGTAAGGATCGAGTAACAGTTTAAGGTCATATAGTTTGGACCATGGAGTTTAGGGTTGTGCATCTAGACCATCGTGTAGGTTGCCATGTAGGTGGAGCTTCATAGGGAATAGGTCTATGGCTGGTAATCCGACGCTCTAGGAGTAAAATGGCTAAGACTATTCACAAATTGAGGGCTCAGATAGAAATGGTGGCCTAATGAAGGATGACTAGCAAAAGTGGACCTCACTGTGGTTTTAAAGGGCGTAAACATACTCTTGGGGTGAAAGAGGAGTTTCTATAACAGGTAACCCGACTCCCTGGGGGTAAGATAGCTTAGTGTGAAGCTGACCCACAGGGGTTGGGGATGATTGGCAGCAGTATGGGTGTAACTCCTAGTGGGGGATGAGGGATAGCTCCTGACTCCATTGGGGAAGTCATAGTTTAGGTGCAACGGCCTGGGTCCATGTCCACTAGGGATAGTGATAGGGCATACACTACTTGAAATACGGTTGACGCCATGTGTAGCGGTGATGGTTTATTGCGCACATTCAACTGGCTCTGAGTTCTCACAACACAACTGGTGCTGAGTTCTCACAACACAACCAGCGCTGTTTAGCTGGCGTTGTGAATGGCTTGTGGTATTATCTAAAGACAACTAACTTTGGGGTCATTTTGGAGACATACCTGACACTAAGTCAACCGGTGCTAGGGTGGTATTTGGAAACACACCCGCCACTAAGTCAACCGGTACTAGGGTCGTATTTGGAAACACACCCGGCCCTAAGTCAACCAACGTTAGGGTTGTTTGGAGACACACCCGATGTTGGGGTTGTTTGGAGACACACCCAACGCTAGGGTTATTTGGAGGCACACCCAGCACTATGTCAACCGACGCTAGGGGTTGCATATGAAAGCTCACTCGGCACTAAGTCAACCGGGGCTAGGGTCATATTTGGAAACACACCCGGCACTAAGTTAACCGGCATTAGGGTTGTTTAGAAACACACCCTACGCTAAGTCAATCGGCGCTAGGGTTGTTTGGAAATTCACCTGGCATCGCATCAACCAGCGCTGGGGATGGATCAATGAGAGTTACCTCGGGCCTTATGTCGAAGCCCAACCCAACTCATTGTCACATGGTTTCCCTTGGACGCAACTGGAATTCTGAGTTTGTGAAGGCCTTTTGAGGGCAGTGTAGTCTATATAAGGGGGTAAAACCCCGTTTTCCCTTATTTTTTTGCCAAGGGTAAAAACGTAAGAAAGTTTTCTTTAACCATGACGAGAGAGTGCTCGGTTGATGTTTCCAGCGAGCAGTGGGCTTCAACGACCGTCTTTGCAGGGAAATTTCTTCAGCAGGCAGTAGGACTCCAGCAAGGGTTTTGTAGAGAAGACATTCGGTGTTCGGACTTTGCCCCAAATTTGGCAAAGTTATAGAGAGAGTAGCAGGGAAAGGAGAGTCCTCCTGGAAGTTTTCCACGAAATGGCAGGAATTCCGACTGTTGTTTTCCTTTCGAAACAGTGAGTATTTTTGTTCATCCTAAGAATTTTCCAGGGATTTTTAAGGGGTTTCCTGGCGGTTGTGGTAGCTGTTCGACACCACTGGTGGTGTTGTAGAAATTTTCGGACACTTTTAAGAGCTTTACCGGGGTTATCTCCACTTTTTGACACTGTTATTGGTGTCGCAAAGGTTTCTCGATGAGGTTCTGGTGAAGTTCAGGCCAAAAGACGTTGGTAGGAAAGTTTTTCTGTGAGTTTCTGGCCGTGTGGGAGTAATTCCAGTAGAAGACGAAAGGTCGTAGGAGGTGGGTCGTACGGCTGTAGGAGGTGAACCATCGTGGAGAAGTCGTATAGTTGTTGAATACATGGTGATGGTTAGCCTTCGTCCTTGGAATTTTGTTACCATTAAGGAGGTGCGAAGAGTTAAGTTTTGAGAATCAAGGAGTCTTGGGAGGCGAACAGTGGCGACAGGGCCGGAGCTAACGAAAGTGCAACTGCATCTAAGGTAACCAGCGCTGATGATTTGGAGTGCTGATACAACTGGCGCCGACCTTGAAGCAAAACAACCGACGCTAGGGGTTGGGCACGAAACCGACATTGGCCTCTGGAGGACCCAGCTGGCGCTGACTTCAATCGGTGTTGATCAGCGCATGAGGCTTATCACGATGCGAAGAATGACACTCGCATGTGTCAGTAAGTCATGTGCGGGGTTCACGGCGCTCGGTGATGAGCTACGTACGACGATGTTCATGGGCTGAAAAAGAGTGGCAAAGGATGGGGCAAGGCTTGTGGAACCTTTTGGAAGCCAAATCCTCCAAATTGTGGAAGGGCATCCACTGTGAACAGGGCATGCTTTTCGTCATAGGCCAGCTCCTTGCCAAGGCAGCCCCTTTTATATGTTTGATATACGCGTTGAATGGATCCTACGTCGTATGTTTGACATACATGTCAGATGAGGTATCTGGCTTGTATGTTTGACATACACGTCAGATGGATTGAGGCTAACATCTTGGAGTGGCTCTGCTTTGTCTTCTGGCCTGTAACCATCCTCTTACTCGTCAAATGAATTAAAGGTAACGCTCCAAGTGGTTTCACTTCTTCTTCATGAGGAGGTCCTTCCTTTTGTGGGTTTACTTCTTCCTCATGGGACAGGCATTTGTTTGGCCTGTAACCGTCCTCTTACTCTCAAATGCAAGAGCAAGAGTACAAGTTTTGATTTGTAACCGTCCTCTTATCCTCAGATGCAAGAGGCTTGTAACTTCCCTAGTAATGGGTTACTCATTTTTACTACAATATGAATTAAAAGAGTTAGCGTTTTGTTTGGACTCTCTTGCTTGTTTTTAGGTTTGAGTCCCTTTCTTTTGAATATAGATCATTTATAATACTTCTTTAGGTATCGCCCATTAATAGGGGGACATTACCTCTTCCCCATCAGGATGTGCCGATATGTAGGCTCTGTTGGGTGAGACCTTTTCTACTGTAAAGGGACCTTCCCACTTAGGCTCAAACTTCCCTTTGCGCCAGCCGTTCATGACAATAGGCCTCTTGACAACTAAGACTAGATCACCGCGGGCAAATGAGTGGATCTTGACAGACTTGTCAAAACCCTCTTCATTCTCCCTTGGTTGATTTCAAGGTTCTGTAGAGCCTATAGCCTCTTTCCCTTGAGTTCATCCAATTCTTGATACCGGAGCTTGATTCTCTCATCTTTGGTTATCCCTTGGTGAATAGCGACTCGGAGTGAAGGGCTTTGTATTTGGAGAGGCAAAACTGCTTCACCCCCATAGACCAGAGCATAAGAAGTGGAATTAGTAGAATTTGTTGTAGTGGTACGATAAGCCCGCCGTGCTTCAAGAAGCTTCTCATGCCAGTTCTTCCTTGTTTTTGATACCGACTTTCATAGAACATTGCACATAGTCTTATTGAAAGCCTCATCTAATCCATTTGCCCGAGGGTGGTACAAAGTCGAGTATCTCCACTCGAAACCGAACTGGTTAACTAAGAGATCAATGTGATGACTCCTAAATTTAGGGCTGTTGTCAGATATGATTTGGTTAGGCACTCCGAAGCGATATATGATATGATGTCGAACAAAGTAGGCCACTGCTATCCCAGGAACTTGCTTTAGGAGTACTGTTTCAGCCCATTTAGAGAAATAATCAGTTGCAGCTAGGATGAAAACATGGGCCATTGTGGAAGGAGGGTCAATAGGCTCTACGATGTCCATACCCCATTATGAGAAGGGCCATGATGCAACCGTAGGGTGTAAAGGCTCTGGAGACTGATGAACCAGGTTGGAATGTATTTAGCGTACATGGCACTTTTTAGCATAGCTTAAGGAATTGACTCTCATGGAAGGCTAATAGTATCCTTACCTGTGTATTCGTTCATAGAGCTTGGGATTCGATTGGTGTAGTCCACAGATGCCTGAGTGGACTTCTAACACCTCGCTTGCTCCTTGGATATCGACACATCTAAGAAGAATGACGTCAAATGACCGTCTGAAGAGAGCATCTCCTTCGAGGAGGGTATACTTGGTGGACATTTGACGTATGCTATTACGTTAGGCATGATCTTTCGGGAGCCTGCCATGTTTTAAGAAATTGGTGATGGGCTCTCTCCAATCTTCCACCCGCTCAATTTTGCGCACATTGGGTCAAAGAATTTTGGTCCCTGATATTGACCTTTACCTCCTTGACTATGTGCTATTGCATGTTCAGTTTTGATTACTTCTTTGGCTGATAAAAGTGCTCGAAATGGATAAGGGAGACACGCAGGGAAGATATTTCTCTCGTCATCTGCATCGACCTCAGTTCTTAGTTTGATGTGTCTCCATTTTGCCACCCAAACAAGCGTGGGCCCTGACGAGGACAACTGAATTGTAGCGTCGGGCTTTGCGAGTGCGTTGGCTTGTGAATTTAGCCTCCTGGGGATGTGACTCAGGGATACGTCTTCAAACTGGGCTATAGATGACTTTGCAGTATCATGATAAGGCTTGAGGTTATCTTTTCTCACATCATAGATCCCTTTGAGGTGCCGGATAACCAACTCAGATTGGCCATAGATCTTAAGATGCTCCAAGTTGAGATCGAAGGCTATCTCGAGTACGATTATGAGGGCTTGATATTTTGCTTCATTATGAGAACCGGCTTGAGCAAGAGAGAAAGATAGTGGTAGTACTCCTCTCGGAGTCAGGAATACTCTTCTGGTTCCTCCTCGATCTGATTGGAAAGCTCTGTTGAAGTATAATTCCCACTTATGAACAAGGTCAGCATAGAATACTTCTTCATCAGGGAGGTCACTTGATAAAGGAGATTCTTCTGGTATGGGGA
Organism: Amborella trichopoda; assembly: GCF_000471905.2. Next base: position 984,867 of record NW_006499799.1, read on the forward strand.
GTGTAGAGAGAAAGGCCGTCATGGCCTGGCCCTTGATGGCCTTCTGCTGGACATACATGATATCGAACTTCATCAGCAATAATGTCCACTTTGCAAGGCGTCCCGACAAACATGGGCATGTCATGAGAAACTTTACAGGATCAGCTTTTGATATAAGTGTTACTTCATGACCAAGCACTTAATGTCAGAGTTTTTGTACTGTGAAAATTAGGGCTAAACACATCTTTTTTATTGGGGGATAATCCTTCTCGGCCCCTTGCATCCTGTGGCTGAGGTAATATAACGCAGTCTTTTTTCCCTCTTCATTGTTTTGTGCCAACAATGCTCCGAGTGACTCATCTAAAGCAGTCACATATAGAATGAGGGGATTTCCCAATACTAGTGTAGAGTACTGGAGGGTTGAGTAAATAATGCTTGATGTCATCAAGGGCTGCCTGACATGCTTCATCCCATATGAATGGTGTATCTTTCTTTAGCAAGTGTGCAAAGGGTTTACAACGACCTGATTGGTTCGAGATGAACCTGTGAATTTATGCCAGTTGCCCATGGAGGGAGCGCAGTTCTCGAAGTGAAGTCGGCGACAGCATTTCTTGGATTGCCTTGATCTTAACTGACTCAACTTCAAGCCCACGATGTCTGATGATGAACCCCAAGAATTTTCCCGAACACACGCCAAAAGCACATTTCAACGAGTTCATTTTTGGCTGATGGAGATGCAAGCACTTGAACAACTTTTCAAGATCTCTCATATGGGCATCCTTCTCTTCGGATTTTATCACCAAGTGATCCACATAACACTCCACCTCTTTTTGCATCATGTCTCGAAAAATGGCTCATTGCTCTTTGGTATGTGGCGTCGACATTCTTTAATCCAAAAGGTGTCATTGTGTAATGGAAGACCCCTTTCGGAGTTAAGAATGTTATGGCCTCTTGATCCTCATCCTTATCTGATTATACCCGGAGTATCCATCCATGAAGGAAAAGATTTGACAATGAGCTGTGGAGTCGACGAGCATCTTGGTGAATGGTAACGGGAAGTCACCCTTGGGAACAAGCGGTATTCAAATCGTGAAAGTCCATACAGACCCTGATTTGACCATTCTTCTTTTTAATCGGAACGACATTTGATAGCCATTTCGGGTACTTGACTTCACGTATGAAACCTACTTGTCTAAGTTTGGTTATCTTGGCATCTATTTGCATTTCGAGGTTAGCCCTAAACCTTTGTATGACCTCAAATGTAGAGACCCATGATCCTGATATCTCTGCCTCTGATAGAGGCCCAAAGTGGATTATAGTTTTTTCATCTTTCCCCATTTAAGGAAGGGAAGGGTCTTCCATAACATGGGTTGTTTCTCGGACTGCAGGAGTTCGTCTAAGAGATCGCAAGAAATTTGGGTTTCAACGATCGTAGTGCGAGAATATGCCAATTCAAATCACTTGGCCTTTGAGCAACTATCTGCAGTGTTTGGTCCACGCGAGTTGGTGTTTCACAGAATTGTACCATGTAGCAAGTTTCCTGAGAGTAGAAACTTTGCCCCCTCGACTCCCTTAATCTCTGCTCGAAGTTGGGCTCAAGGGGCCACTGGGGTTTCTTTGGCTTCGACTTCTTGCTCTTCTTTGTGGTAAGTGATTGTGCCTTAGCTTTAGCTGCTAGGGCATCATCAGTAGTTAAGAATTCTGCTGCTCGGGCCACGGTCTTTCTCAATCGCTTCCGCTGCGTATTACTTATATTGATTCCTTCGAATTCCTCGTCGAGAGCCTCAAAGTTTAGGCACAGTCATACCTACAGGAGACATAGACAAGGAAGAATGAGAAGCAAGAGAATAAGGAGGAGTAGGGTTAGAAGGTGGGGGACTTTTAAGGTCATTCTCCTCATCAGACCGATCTGAGCAGCTTTTTATGTCATCGCCAAAGTTGGACAGTTGCATGGGATCTTTTAGGTCTTTCCCTTGTTAGACCGTTGGGGAGTGCTGTTAATATCATTACCCTCATCAGAAGTGTGCAGGGGGTCTTTTAGGTCTTTCCCTTGCTTAGACCTTTGGGGCGTGCTTTTAACGTTGTCACCCTCATTGGACAAGTGCATGGGGTCTTTTAGGTCTTTCCCTTGCTTAAACCGTTGGAGAGTGCTTTTAACGTCGTCACCGTCATTGGATGTGTGCAAGGGGTCTTTTAAGTCTATCCCTTACTTAGACTGTTGGGGAGTGTTTTTAACGTTGTCACCCTCATTGGACATTTGTTGAGTGGAAAATGGCACGGGGACGTCTTCTTGACAGGATGAAGTCCAGCAAAGTTGACAATGGAGGAAGGGGCTTAAGAAATTCCTGCTTGACTATGGGCAGAGCGGTCTTGTTTCTTCGGCAAGCAGCCCTAGGTGCCCGTCTCTTTCTGGTTTTCTAAAGTGATGTCTGATTCGTCTCACTGGGATGGCAAACAGCTCTAGCTTTGCGAACCGCTTCTCGTCTTAAGGACTTGAGCCTGCTTCAGCCATGGTAGGTCATCCATGGCTGGGACGTTGAGGGTTCTGCAGAGTCTGGGTCATTGATTGGAAAGTCCTTCCTTGTAAGATCTTCTTGCCCCGATGAGGAAGTGATTTGGGGATCACTTATGGGGAGGTTGTAAACTTCTTGACACTTCTGTATCTTCTTTGCGAATATATCAAGGAAACATGTGCATTCTGACAAATAATGACCTCTTATCTGATGGAATGGGCACCAACGATCTTCAGTCCCCTTAGCAAGGTGACGAGGTTCCCTTGTCTGGTTTAGTGTGATTATGCCTTCCGGAAACATTATAATGAAGAGGCCTTAGAGGATACCTGACATTTCGTCCTCCTCTTGAGTTGTTACGGCATGGGAGGCCTCAGCTACCCCGAAGGCCTTCTTTAAATCTTCAAGCTCTATCTGACCTTTCAGAATCAGGACCTCAATGGTATCCTTCAGTGTGTTGCAGTCATCTTGGGGATGATTGATCCTCCAATGGTAAGCACAATAATTTGCTTGAGTACTAAGGCCAGATTGCTCAGGGAACATGGCTTCTGGAAGCTGGATCATATTCTGCTCCAATAATAACTGGAATAGCATAGGGACATATTCCTTCTCGAAGGGATAGACCTTATTCCTATGTCTGGTGAAATAATCACTCAGATCAAAGTTGGCTGGTGGAGGTACCCAATTGTACGATTGTTGTTGCTTGCCAGCCTAGGGTGTTACCTTCGTT
>NW_006499799.1:988311-1068036 GCF_000471905.2 Amborella trichopoda
AACGGCTGCACTAATTACCCCGTTATGTTGGCTGCCTTGTGTGTTATTCTGAGCGCTACCATTGCCCTTGTTGTTTGTTGAACTTGTAGATGGTTGTCGTGTTCCACCATGATGGCGTGACGAACTTTCTATGCGAACTGATTTAGAGATCAACTTTGACATGGAGGTTAGATTAGAGGCCTCGACATGCGGAGCGATTTCAGGTCGCATGTTCCACACGCAAGTTTGGACTGCTTCCTTTTTGAGAATAGGATTAGGATGGTGGGAAGCCAAGTTTCTCCATCTTGATATGAATTGAACTATGGCCTCATCAGGGTCTTGAGTCAAGGTGAGAAGCTTGATGGCTTGAACTTCTCTCTCGACGTCATAGAAGCATTGATAGAACATGTTCTTCATCTCCTCCCATGTATGCACCGAGTTTGGAGGAAGTCAGGCATACCATTGGAATGCTGGGCCATCAAGGTTCTCAACGAACTGGTGGAGAAGAAGTCTCCCATCAGCTGCTATTTCCCGACATGCTGCCTGGAAGTGGGTTATATGTTGGTTTGGGGAGGTGGTTCCGCAAAAGAGAGGAAACTTCTGTTTCTTATAGTCTGAGGGGAATGGGACCTGATCAATATAGGAAGGATATGGTCTTTGATAAGGCGTTGCACCCTGTACGCCTGGAATTTGTCTGTTCTTTAGGTTATGAGTGAGCATAGCATCAATATCTGACAGAGAAACCGGATGAGGGATAGAATTGTCCTGTGACGGAGGAAGCTGCCGTAGAGGTACACCATCAGAGTGATGGGAATTGGCCTCATGGTTAGCCGACTGGCTTGCAGCGCCAATACGATCGACCTTTTTCATCATCTCGCGCACCATATACTCGAACTTATTCATGCAATCCTCCTGCGCATCACCGGGCTAGCTTTCAACCATTACGCTGAACGTTTCTCTAGGGAGGTCAACGTTAGTGGCAGTTGAAGGCATGCGAGCTTGACGGGTCGTACGTGGTAGGTCAGTCAGGGGTTAGCATGCCTTGACTGAACTCGACTTTTGTACACATATCGCGTTTGGACCGGTTTTCGACGGTCTTGGGACCGTGACTGAGGAGCCGGTTCATGACGGTCTTAGGACCATGGCTGAGGAGCCGGTTCACGACGGTCTTGGGACCGTGGCTGTTGAGTGGCTGGGTCTTCTTCTGCGACAATAACCACAGCACACGGCTCATTGGGCTCTTCTTCAGCTCCATTGTCTAAAGGGGATAGAAGGGATTCAGGTGTGGCAATGGATGAGGGCCAGGAATTGGAGTCATCTTGGGCCGAGGAGGATGAAGGACTCGATCTTCCGTGGGGTCCATGCCTTGAGCTCTCATATGAGCTTCAGAGACATGACTAAAGTGTTGGGGCTAGTTCAGGATGTTACTCTCAGGAAAAACCTTCGAGTACCAAGGCTGAAGGTGCTTGTTCGATGAAGGAGGAGCAGACAGGAATAGGGTCGACTCATGTGGAGGCATGAGTTGAGGGCGAGGGGACACCTGAGATGGTGACGCATGTGGGCCCTTTGAAGAAGGATTACGGGAGACCTGAGGGTCAACCCTAGCTCGTGTAGGTAATCTGGCCTTAAGAGGTCGAGAACTATGAGCACGTACTTGTAAGAGAACAGGCGCAAGCTTGCCCCTTACAGGGTGCGCTTCTGTGTGCATAGGAGAAGGACGAGAAGGTCGTGTCCTACGTACTCGGGTTGGCACAATAACGGCTTTGCTTCGAGTAGTGAGATGCACATGAGTGGCGTGCGCAGTATCTGGCCTTGGAAGGTTCAATCTTGAATATGGACTCTAGGTAACAAAAGGGTTGCCTCGAGGGGTGACTCGAGTGGGTGACCCATGAACCTTGTGGTGTGTGCGAGGGATGGAGACCGTAGGGTTTCCTCCTCGATGCATTGAGCCTCTAGGGATAAAGACCAATGGTGTAGAAATGTGGGGGGTAGCCCTATGGAGATCCACATGAGCAATGGAAACTTGCATTCCTATTGTAGAAAGGGATTGGGCAGCCTTTCGGCGTACCTCAGGAACTCGACCGGCAAGTGACTTGCCGGTGGCTGGGTGCATACTGTGTGGGGAAACATAAGTGCAGCCTTGGTGGAGTTTCCGCCAGAGAGAAGAGATGGGGAGTGAGGGACCTTCAAGTCCCTCCTCACACCAATCCAGGTTAAAACCTGTGAGCTATATAAGGGGTCTTTGCTTAAGAGGATGGTCGGGAACGAAGTTGAAGGACCATGTTCCCTAGGGACACTCTCGAATAAGGGGATAAGAAAATCCTCGATCTGGATAAATGGGTTATAGAACCCAGCAGACATAAGTGAATGTGAAAAGAGAATGGAAGCAGATAAAGAAGAAACTAGCCAAACAAGAACGGTCCGACTAAGGGGTAGTAAGTCCCCGATGGAGTCGCCAAGCTGGTTAGGTGCCTCCATCTTGCCCTCCGAATCGCTGGAGGATCGGGCAGCATGCGACTTGGGTTTTGGGAGAGACCAGAGATATTTATCTGATCGCTCTCTCGGGAACCTCATTCGAAAGTGGGGGCTTGTGTTACCAACGGATGAGAGAGGAATTTAAAGGTGGATTCGGGACTTACACGGGCCGACTCACGTGGGTGCCCTCTAAAATCACGAAGAAAGCCTCCAGTGATGAAACTGGTTCGGAATCGCCTCCCTTGGTTCATTTTCTTCTTATTTTCTGCTTTCCTGCAATTACACACATATATGGCAAAGGTTATGGGACATGTAGGTCAGGCCTCACCCTTTTCCTCCTTGATGAATATACGCAAGCATGCGTATTGAAAAAGAATAAAGAAAGACGGGGGGGTGGGAAAAGAATTCGACCGAGTGAGAAGATCAGAGCAGTGACTAGGCTGGTGGATGATTTGTGTAATGTAGTGGCGAAACGGGCTCCATAACTGAGACCGGCTCATGGGATCGCTACTAAATGTTATTGCCAATATTGACTAGCTAAGCACGATGGTCGGTCTGGTGTGGCAGTAAAGTGGGCCAAGCGAACCTTGCACAACAACATTACGGTTAGACGACAGGACCTCCATGAGATGCTAACTTCAATCCCTCTTGGTCGAACAAAAGAGTAGCAGAGGAATGGTTAAAGTGAAGAAGGGAATAGACGGAAGGAGAGAGATGTAGGAAGAGAGGAGGGGGACCATTTGGCGCTAAGTCTCGCCAACTGACAGAAAAGAGAGGGAAAAACCAGTCGGCGCTAGGTCTTGCCGACTGATAGAAGAGGAGAGAGAAGACCAATCAAAGCTAAGTCTCACCGACTGATGGAAGAGAAAAAAGACCAACCGGTTGGTAACACCTACCCACGTTTTCGAATGAGGTTCCGAGAGTGCGATCTCAGAAGCGTCCCATGTCTTCCCTCAAAACTTGAGACGCATGCCGCTCAATCATCCAGGATCTAGAGGGAGAGATCGAGGCACCTAACCAGATATGAGGACCAGAGGTTCTCAGTTCCTGGAGGCAGGAATTTGGGCTGCCTTGTCGGCTTTAGGGTGATTTGTCCCTCTTCCAGCATTATGGAAAATAGTAGACGGAGGATAGCAGGTGCCCCATCATCTTCTTGTATTGTAACTATGTGAGTAGCCTCAGTTGCCCCGAATGCTTTCTTTAACTCTTCAAGCTTTATCTGACCCTTGTTAATAAGGGCTTCGATAGTATCGTTGAGCTTATAACAATCCGGAGTGGGGTGACCTACTTTCCTATGATAGTCATAATACCTCTTGGGTGTCTCATGTCTAGCTTGTTCTAGAGTGCTGACCTTTGGCAGCTGGATTATGTTTTTCTTCAGTAGTGGTCAAAGCAATGCAAGGACCCACTCCTTACCGAAAGGATAAACCTTGTTCTGGTGCTGCGTTTAGAAGTCACTTCAATTAATATTTTTGGAAGGCAGGGCCTTATTATAGGACTGCTGCTTGCCCTAGGCCTGAGGCGTTTGTGCCTTAGAGAGGTCCAAGGTTTGAGGGGCGACGTTCTTAGTGTCAGTCACAGTGGCAACCGCACTGATCATTGCTTTCTGCTGGTTGCCCCGATTGTTGGAGCGGGAGCTCGAACCTGAGGGTTGCTGATGAGATCCACCATGGTGTTTGGACAGACCCTCAATACGAACTGCTTTACATATGGGATCTGACATGGAGGGGGGATTGGAGGCCTCGACATGCAGGGTGATCTTGGGAAGCATGTTCCGTATATAGGTTTAGACAGCTTCTTTTTCAATCATGGGAGTAGCATGAAAAGTTGATAGCTCTCTCCATCAGGCTAGGAACTTGTCAACTGGTTCACCAGGGTCTTGAGTTAGAGTGAGGAGCTTGATGGTTTCCACGTTCCCTTGCACTTCGTAGAAGTATTGGTAAAACAATAGATCCATTTCCTGCCAAGTGTGCACCGAATTTGGAGGTAGCCGAGCATACCATTGGAAGGCTGGCCCTTCGAGAGTCTCGACGAATTGATGAAGGAGGAGTCTCCCGTCAATTGCCGTCTATCGATAGGCTGCTTGGAAGTAGGCAGTATGCTGGTGTGGGGACATAGTACCTTTGAACAGGGGGAGTTTCCCTTTTTGATTGTTTAGGGGAAATGACACTTGGTCGATGTAGGAGGGGTACAGCTTCTGGTAGAGCGGTGCCTCTTGCATGCCTGGGACCTTGTTCTTGGGGCTATGGGCCATCATGGCATCTATCAGTTTGGGAACCCCGCGAGAAGGAGAGCTATCTTGGGAGACCGGTGGGGGACTTTGCCTGGGAACTGTGCCTTTGCCTGGCGAAGAATCGATCTCATGGTGGGAAGAAGAGGACCTGGGGCTTCTAGACATTTCACCTTTTCGAGTATGGACTGCATCATTACCTCAAACGTGTTCATCCTCTCTTCTTAGGTGTCATCCAGCTCGTTAATGGAATAATGGATGGTCAGGGTTGGCGAGTCATGCATGGCAAGTCAGTCTGCAGGGGCTCAATATACCCCGACTAGACTCGAGCCTTGTATGCCGACCTTGTGAGGACCGGTTCTCGACAGTCTTGGGACCATGGCTTCTGGAAAGTGATCACGGAGTAGTATTCTTGGACTCGCTCAGGCTCAGGGATTCGCATGGGGAAGAAGGGATTATGAGGTAGGAGGTCACCGAAGGTGGTGACATCAACTACCTCGGGTTCTTCTTTAGTCAGGATCTACAAACCTTTCGTTTGCTTGATCTTGAGGCGGCTATGGACCTCACTCAAGAATTGAGCCTACGGCTTGGACTGCCCCACTTTTCTTGAGCATGCGGGGGCCGTGTCTATGAGCTGGAGGAGAGAATGGGGTCCAAGGACTGCGGGTAACCTTGGTCACTACCTTAGAGGCTGGAGGCCTTTGTCTGACATCATATCAGTTCCCCGAATTCCTTTGCGGGGCCCAAGTGCACGGCTGATCTGAGGCTGGCTCAAGATGGTGCACTTAGGGAAGACCTTTAAGTATTAGGTCTCGTGGTGCTTGCCTGGTGAGAGAGCAGTGATAGAAGAAGGAGCTGGTTCATGACTCCGCTTGAGCCGAGATCGGGGAGGAACCTACAAAGTTGGTGTGTGTGCACCTTTAGGCATAACCATCCTGGTGACTTGGCAGTCAGCCTGGGTTTGCTCAACTGGTTCGACCTTAGGAGGTTGAGACCCACAAGCTTGTGTCTGTGAGGGACCAGGTAGAATCCCATCTCTCACAGAGTGAAGCTATGTGTGGTGAGAGGGAGGATAAAGTGGTCGACCCTCATGTGCTCGAGCTGATGCAGAACTGGCACTACCCTGAGCTGTGTGGCACGCATAGGGTTTGGCCCGAGAGGGCTTAGCGCTTAACACGAGTTTGAGACAGCATGAAGGTTGCCCCGAGGTGTGGGTCGAGTGGTTCAACCATGAGCTTTTAGGTGTACGTGGGGTGGAGATCCAAGAGTTTTCGACTTCGTGTGCCGAGCCCCAGGTATAGAGTTTTGGGGTAGTGAAGGAGTTTGAGGCGTAGCCTTGCGGCGACCCTTAGAAGTGATGGCAACTTGATTACCGTTCACGAGAGTGGACAGGGCAGCCTTTCAGTATACCCTGCAATATGACTGGCAAGGGACTTGCCAGTAGCAGGGTGCATGCTGTGTGTGGTGGCACATGTGCTACCAATGCAAGGGCTTGATGGAGGGTCCACCAGGCCGAGGAAGCAGGGAGTCAGTGACCTTTAATTCACTTCTCGCACCAACTCAAGAAAGAACCTAGGAACAAGACTGTGAGTCCTGACTCAGAAGGCTTGTAGGGAAGGAAGCTTGAGTAGTTCGCTTCACTGGGACAGTTATGAGGGCAGGAATAAGAAAGTCCAAGACTCGGATGAATGGGTTGAATAACCCAAGTGCCATAGAAAGTAGTGCAGAAAGTAAAAGATGATACTGATCAAACAAGAGCGAACCGACGAAGGGGTAATAAGTCCCTAGTGGAGTCATCAAGCTGGTTAGGTGCCTCGATCTCGCCTCCCTGGATCTAGGTGATTGGGTGACGCGTGTCCTGGGTTTGGAAGATCAGGGACCTGAGATCGCTCTCTTGGGAACTTTGTTCAGGAATAAGGGTAGGTATCCAACTAGTGAGAGATCCAACTAGTGAGAGAGTAATTTTTGATGTGAGGTGGGGACCAACCTCACTTGGGTCCGTGACTTACTCGAGCTGACTTGCGTGGGCACCGATTACAATGGAAAGCCCCTCAACTGCTTCAGCTGGTTTGGAATGGCCACCCTTGACCTACAATCTCCTTGTTTTCTGCACAACAGTACTATGGTTAATTTGCAAGACAAGTGAGCCGAAAGGCCCACCCTTGTCTTAAGGTAACGCGCATTCGCATTGCTAAGAATGTAGGAAGTTAGGATGATGAAGTGGAAGGTTTGAATGAGAGGAGAAAAGAAAAGGGTACTCGACAAAAGGATGAGGCTAGCATGATAGCTGGACTAGTGCAATGACCGACCTGGTGTGGTAGCAAGATGGGCATGACACTATGGACCAGCACAACGACAATATTACTCGAAACCACGGTCGACATGACTGTCCTAATTTGGTATGATAGCAAGACGGGCATGGTAATTGGGACGAAGGAAGTTTGTAGACGACGATAGGCACCGTGTGTGTGAAGGAAGCTTGCAGATAGCGATAAGTGTTGTTACGACCTCCCGTGGGCGGCGATGTGCATCACCGTCTGCGATTGGTGTGCAACAGGGGGATACCCCTACGAGCGGCAATAAGTTTCACTGTCTATGTTCTTCACTGAGGCATCGAGGATACATCTGCAGAAGTTGATGGACAGCGCCGTCAGTAAGCCTCGCTGAGCGATAGAGGGGGAAAGGAGCTCGGGCATGGCACTGCCATCGCCATGCGTGACCTGTTAAACCACCAGAAGGGGAAAAAGAAAAGAAAGAGACATGCACGACATTGGCACTGCCGTGCATGGCGTCTGAGGGAGGCTCAGACGAAGAAGAAGAATACGAAAGAAGAGAGAGAAAATTTACCTTGAGCCTAGGGGTTCCCATCCAAAAGTTTCTCTCGCCTTGCTCTCTCTCTCCAAACGTGACTTCTATTAAGTAAAAATTATCATTTGTGAAGGGTTTCAAAGCCCTTATGTACAATGATGGTACGTGGTATATATAGAATTGTGCCCAAACATGGGTGGATTGATCAAAATTAAACCTAATTGGTGAAAATTAAGATTTAACTGAATTAAAAGAAATTAGAAAATAGGGTGTAAAATGAAAGATTTGCCCCTTCTTAACAAGTTGTGGAATTTCAAGACAGTCCCTGTGTTGCCCTAGAACGTGCATGATTTTTCATGGATGATCCGGGGTCGTTCTGGTGCCTGTTTGATCGAAAGATGGTCATTTTCTTGTAGGGCTCGGCATGGTGATTGATTTGATACTAACTTTGAGCTATGGATCGTGTTTTTAGGGCACGATCATGTGACTGGAAATTTGAATGCATCTTGATACTTTGGATGGACTGTGTGCTCGTTCCATAATGTTTTTCTGTGATTTCTTTGCTGGTTCACACTGAGCATGTCGTCACGATCATGGGGCAACAAACACAGCTCGATTCTGTGTCCAGATGAAGATTTTACAATTTTTAAGTTTTCATCGGAATATGGAATTCTGGCGACGAAATTTGCAGTCACTTCATCGACTTTGTGTGTGAAATGCGACCGTTCATCATGTGCGGGGTTCTGATTAGAGATAACCCTAGACCTTACGCACGAGGGAATTGGTTTCACGTCGATCTGGCTCGTGAGCTACGTGACTTAGCTGCTCGAGCGAGGCATGACGCTGCTGATTTTCGTGCACTTTCTTCAAGGATGAACAACATCTCTCTAGCTTTTCTTCATGCTCGATCATCGTCGCTGGGCGTGCCACATATCAAAACGCTCGTCTTGACGATTCAAACATGCTCCATCAAGTTTGAGCACGATCCAAACTTGGACAAGGGAGATATAATTTTCAAAAGTCACGGATCATGGCTGCCCCTTTAATGGAGTGAGTTGCAAGGTGGCCGCATGAGAATAGCCTGTGGCTCCTCCTGTTATGCTCTTTCACCTAGAAATTTTTCCTGGGATGTCCGATCAAGTTGAAATTTGACCCTTGGGGGTTTTCAACTGTGACAGATCCAATGGAAATAGTCCCATAGTAAATTGAGACACCAAAAATATAGCTCTAGTATAGGGTCCATTTCAGGGTGCTAGAGGCTAATTCTGTCGAAACTATTTCTCAGTTTGTGCTACCTTAGACATGTCAGAATGCGACGAAACTTGGCAAGAGACTTTTGAGAGTCCTTATGAAGATCTTGGCCATTTCAGAGGCTATTCTGAGATAGTTAGAATTTCCACTGTTTGTTAGGCTTTATTAACTGGGGACCAAGGTGCTGAAAAATGTCTTCAAACAACCCTGTTGGAGCATCTCCTCGAACATGGCTTGCACAGGGTCTAGCTCAGCACTTCCTCAGGCTTTTGTTGGGAGGTCTTGTTGCACTAGCAAAGCAGGGTCTTGAGGATACTTTTGGGCTATCATGAACTTCTTGATGCTACTGCATCTTCTTTGCCAATATCTCGTGGAAGCCAGTGCATTCACTCAGGTCATGGCCTCGTATCAGATGATACGGACACAAGAGATGCTCAGTTCCTAGGGGCAGGAACTTGGGCTGCCTTGTCATCTTTAGCGTGATAAGACCTTCTTCGAGCATCATCGAGAATAGTGCACAGAGGACAGCAGGCGCCTCGTTATCCTCTGGAATTGACACTATGTGGGAAGCCTCAGTTGCCCCGAATGGTTTCTTTACCTCTTCGAGCTTTATGCCTTTGTTAATAAGGGCTCTGATAATGTCTTTGAGAATATTGCACTTTTGAGTGGGGTGGCCTACTCTTTTATGATAGGCGCAGTACCTCTCATGTATCTCCGGTCCATCCTGTTCTGAGGTGTCCACCTCCGACAGCTGGATCATGTTTTTCTCTAGTAGTAATCGAAGCATCGCCAGAAGCCACTCCTTCTCAAAGGTTACACCTTGTTCTAGTTTTGGATGAAGTAATCACTTCAATTTATATTTTTAGGAGGAGGGACCTTGTTATAGGACTGCTGTTGCTTACCTCCAGCTTGTGCCTTGGTTGTCCCTTTAAAGAGGTCCAAGGTTTTCTTAGTGTCATCCATCGTGACGACCGCACTAATCACCTCTTTTTATTGTCCTGATTGTTAGAGTGAGGATTTCCATGGCCCCAGTTGTTTCCTGAGCTAGAGGGCTGCTAATGAGATCCACCATCGTGCTTGGACAGACTTTCTATACGAACTGCTTTAGAGATGAGCTCTGACATTGAGAGTGGATCGGAAGCCTCAACATGCAGGGCAATCTCAGACAACATATTTTGTATGCAGGCCTGAACTGCTTCTCTTTCAGTCATGGGAGTGTCATGATAGGTTGCCAGCTCACTCCATCGAGCGATGAACTTACCAACTGGCTTACCAGGGTCTTGAGTCAGAGTGAGGAGTTCGATGGTTTCCACATTTCTCTAGACTTCATAGAAGCACTGGTAAAATAATTGCTCCATTTGCTACCATGTGTGTACCGAGTTTGGCGGCAGCCGAGCATACCACTGAAAGGCTAGCGCTTCGAGAGTTTCGATGAACTGACAAAGGAGGAGTCGTCCATCAGTTGTCGTCTCTCGATAAGCAGCTTGGAAGTGAAAGGTATGCTGGTGTGGGGACGTAATACCATTGAATGAGGGGATTTTCCCTTTTTGTTAGTTCGGAGGAAATGACACCTGGTCGATATATGAGGGGTACGGCTTTTGGCTGCCCCTCTTGCTTTCCCAGGACCTTATTCTTGAGACTGTGGGTCACCATGGCATCTATGTCAGTTTGCGAAAGCATGTGGGGAGCAGAGATATCTTGGGAGGGTGGTGGGGGAGTTTACTCGAGAAAAGTGTCCCCTCTAGGCTGGGAGTTGCCCTCATAGTCAGGAGGAGAAACACGGGACTTGGACGCCTCCAAGCGATCCATCTTTTTGAGGATGGACTGCATCATCACGTCGAGCCTGTTCATCAACTCTTCTTGGGCGTCATCTGGCTCATTGATCACTATGATGTTGACTATTTCTTCTAGAGGGTCAGAGCCAGGTGGAGTAGTGGATTGCTGAGGTTGGAAATTCGTACGCGGCAAGTCAGTCTGTAGGGGCTCAACATGCCCCGACTGGACTCCAACCTTGTATGTTGATCATGTGAGGACCGGTTCTTAACGGTCTTGAGAGCGTGATTTCTTTGCAACTCGTTCTTTTGCTGTGACGGTGACCACCGAGAAATCTTGGACTTCTCGTTCAGGTTCGGGAACCCAAAGAGGGAAGAAGGGATTGTGAGACAAGACATCATCAAGAGTTGTAACCTCAACTTCCTTAGGAGTCTCTCTAGTCAGGAGCGGCATGCCCCTCTTTTGTTTGATCCTGAGACTGTAATAGATTTCAGTTCAAAATCAAGCCTGTGAATTGGACTGCCCCGTCTTTCTTGAGCATGTGAGGGCCGTGTCTAGCAGCAGAGGAAGAGAGTGCAGTCCAAGGATAGAAGGAAATCTGGGATGCTGCCTTAGGGGCTTTTATCTGCCATTAGACCCTTGGCCTGAGTTCCCTTGTGAGGTCCGGGTGTGATACTGACTTGAGCTGGCTGGCTCAAGATGTACTCTTAGGGAAAACCTTTGAGTACCAGGTCTCGATGGGCTTGCCAGACAAAGGAATGGTGGCAGAAAAAGGATCGAGCTCGTGACTCCGCCTGAATGGGAAGTGGGGAGGAACCTGCAAAGTCGGTGCATGTGAACCTTTAGAGTTAGTTGTCCAGGTGACTTTGGATTCAACCTGGGCTCGATCAGTCGGTTCGACCTTAGGAGGCCGATACCCATGAGCTCGTGTCTATGAGGGACCGAGTTGGGGCTCATCTCTCACAGGGTGAAGTCGTGTGTGTTGAGAGGGAGGACAAAGCGGTCGACCCTTGTGTGCTCGAGCTGGCGCAGGATTGGAGCTACCCCGAGTTGTGAAAAGAAGATGCATGGTGTGTGCAAGGTTCGGCCCAAGAAGGCCTAGCGTTGAACGTGAACTCAAGGCCACATGAAAGTTGCCCTGAGGTGTGGCTTGAGTGGTAGGACCACGAGTCATCAGATGTGTGCGAGGGGTGTAGGTCGTTGGATCTTCGCCTCTGTGTGTCGAGCCTCTAGGGGTAAAGGTTCGGGGTGGTGAAGGAGTATGAGGAGTGGCCTTGCGGCGACTCTCAGGAGCAATGGCAACCTGCATGCCTTTCGTGAAAGCAAATAGAGAAGACTTTCGGCGTACCTTTGCAATATGATCGGCAAGGGACTTGCTGTGGCAGGGTGCATGCTATGTGTGGTGGCATGTATGCCACCAATGCGAAGGGCCATGGTGGAGGTTCCACCTGGGCTATGAAGTGGGGAGCTAGGGACCTTCAAGTCCCTTTTCGCACCAACCTAAGAGAGAACTTAGGATCCGGACTGTGAGTCGTGACTCAAGAGGAGTGTAAGGAACGAGGCTTGAGAAGCTAGCTTCCCCGGGACGGTCACGAGTACAGGGATGAGAAAATCCCCAGGTCAGATGAACGGGTTGAATAATCCAGATGCCATGAAATATAGTGCAGAAAGTAAAAGGTGATGCTAATCAAGCAAGAACGAACCGACAAAGGCATAATAAGTCCCCAGTGGAGTGGCCAAGCTGGTTAGGTGCCTCGATCTCGTCTCCCTGGATCTAGGTGATCGGGTGACACGTGTCTCGGGTATGGAAGACCCAGGACCTGAGATCGCTCTCTTTAGAACCTCGTTCACAGAACTAGGAAAAGTGTCTAATTGGTGAGAGAGGAAGTTTGAATGTGAGGTGGGAACCAACCTCACCTGTGTCTGTGACTTACTCGGGCTGACTCTCATGGGCGCCCTCTTAGATCACAACATAAAGACCCGCAATCTCTTTTTTCTGCACAACACTATCATGGTTAACTTGCAAGACAAGTGCACCGAAAGACCCACCCTTATCTTAGGGCAAATGCACATTCGTGAGAAGTTAGGTTGATGAAGAAGAGAGTTTTAATAAAGAGAGAAAAGGGAAGAGGACTAAAATGAACGGACGTGACTAGCATGATAGCTGGACCAGTGACCGACTCAAAGTGGAAGCAAGATAAGCATGGTACTTAGGACCAGCACGACGACAATACTACTCAAAATCAAGGCTGATATGACTGTCTTAATCTGGTGTGGCCACAAGACGTGCATGGTACTCAGGACCAGTACAACGGCATTATTGCGCGACATCCAAACTGCTATGGTAGTGCTAGACTGAGTTTTGCCTTAGTCAAGTGAGAAGAGAATAGAATAAAGAGAAGGCACGACACTGTTGACTGAGGGTGAGCAGTGAACTACAGACGACGCTAGGCATCGCCATTGGCAACACAAAAAGGTAGCACACCCCTTCGAGGGTGGCAATGGCTCCTTGTGAAGCGCACGACGATAGCCTCTTGTAAAGCGTGCGGTGATAGTTCTTTGATGAAGCACATGGCATTAGGTGTGGGACCAAGAGAAGCCTTCGCTCGGTGATACGCACCGAGCGCATGAAGGAGGCTCGTGGACAGCGATAGGCATCGAGCGAACGAAGGAAGCTTACAGACGGATATAGGCACCGAGCATATGAAGGAATCTCGGAGACGGTGATAGGTATTGTCTTGACCCTTCGTAGGCAGCGATAGGCATCACCATCTGTGATAGGCACGCAATAGGGTGAGGCCCATGCGGGCGGCATTAGGCATCACGGTCTGCCTTCCGTGGGACGTCGAGGACACATTTTGCCGACGACGATGAGTAGCGCTGTTTGCGAACCTCACTGAGAGGTAGAGATGAACGAAAAGAAGGAGAAAGAGGCTCACGACATGTGAGACCACGGGAGAGGGAAGAGAGAGAGAGGCATGCACGACACTACCACTGTCGTGCATGGCCTTTGAGATAAGCTTAGATGAAAGAGAAAGAGAAGAAGAGAGAAAAAGAAGAGAAGAAAGAAGAGAAAGAAGAAAAAAATTTACCTTAAGCTAAGGGGTACCATCCCAAAAGTTTCTCCCTCCTTCTCTCTCTCTCAAGCCACGACCCAACAATGAGAAAAGATGGAGATTTTACTAAGCAAAGTTCGGTCCATGCACAATGAGAGTACGTGATATATATAGAGTTTTTCCCAAACATAGGTGGATTGATCAAAATTAAACCTACTTGCTGAAAATTAAGATTTAATTGAATTAAATTAAATAGGAAAATAGGGTGCAAAATGACTGATTTGCCCCTTCTTAACAATTAGGAAAATTTCAAAACAGTCCCTACTGCTGCTCTAGAATATGTGTGATCTTTTATGGATGATCCGAGATTGCTCTGGCGCCCGTTTGACTGAAGGATGATTGTTTTCTTGTAGAGCTCGGCATAGCGATCGATTTGATACTAACTTCGAGCCACGGATCGTGTTTTTAAGCCACGATCATACAACTTGAAATTTGGATAAATCTCGCAAACTTCAGATCGATAATGTGCTCGTTCCTTGATGTTTTTCTGTGATCACTGAATCGCACTGAGCATTCCGTCACGCTCGCGTGGCAACAACCGCAATACGATTTCGTGCGCAGATGAAGATTTTGCAACTTTTGAGTTTTGGTCGGAATATGGAATTCTAATGTCAAAATTGACAGCCACTTCATCGGCTTCGTGTGCGAAATCTTGCCTTTTATCATGCGTAGGGTTTGGATCAGTGATAGCCATGGACCTTATACATGTGATGCAACTAGTTTTACGTCGATCGGGCTTGCGAACGTTGTGATTTGGCAGCCCGAGAGAGGTGTCTCGCTGCTGATTTTCCTGAAAATTGCTTCACGGATCGGCAACTTCTCTCTAGCTTTTCGTTGCACTCGGGCATTGTTGCGGGGCGTGCCATATATTAAAAGGCTCGTCTTGACGAGACAAATACGCTCAAAACAATTGTGTAAGATCCGACTTCAGATAGGTGAGATATGAGCGTCCCAAGTCACTATTCATGGCTACCTCTTTAATGGTGATTACTTGCAAGGTGGCCGCATGGGAATAGTTTGCGGTTCCTCCTATTTTGATCTTTTACCCACAAATTCTTCTTGGAGTGTCCGTTTCATCTAAAATTTGACTCTAGGGATTTTCAATTGTGCCAGATCCAATGGCAGTGGTTTCATAGCTGTTTGACACACCGAAAGTAGGGTTCCGGTTATAGGGGTCTGTGTCAGGGTGCTAGAGGTTGATTCTACAAAAACTGTTTCTCAGTCTGCATTGCCTTAGACATGTCAGAATGCTATGAAACTTGCCTTGAAAGTTTTGGAGTCCTTATGAAGATATTGACCAGTTCTGGGGCCATTTTGAGACTGTCCAAATTTCCATTGTTTGTTAGTATTTATTGACCGGCTTCTCTTTTTATTCCACATCGGGGATCCGTGGTGCTGAAAAATGTCTTCAAACAATGGATCCACCACCAATGAATTGTGGTCATAAGGATGCATGTAATATATTTTTATGACATGAGTAATGAAAGTACATGTGGTGTGGCAATCTCTTTATCCCTTGTTCACTGAAATTTCAGGCTTTTGTTCTATGTTGAATGTGGATGTTGAGAATGAATGTATGATTCATAATTCTGTAAGAAATACATGTTTATGTGTGCATATTGTGGGAAAACTGTGGCTTTCATGTTCTTTACCATGAGATTGAGGCTATGGAACATGTTCTTGAGGCATGTGTATCATCATTGTGAAATTCCAAGAATATACACATTTTTGTAAGGGCCTTTTGAATAGCCAAACGAGAGTTATGTTTCAAAATATATGTGTGTGTCATTGTTGATCTCTTTTCCTTGATTTATCACTTATACTACTATTGTCACTAATTTTAATTGACAAAACGAAGTCTATTTCTTGTCAAAACACACTCATTTGAAAGGTCTTTGAAAGGGCTAAAAATTGCATGGAGAGATTGTCTTGAAATTCTTCTTAGATTGAAAGTTATATATCATTTTGTGAAGATATGTCACTTTAGACAGTTTTGGTAAAACTAAGAACTATCATCTTATTTGGTACGGACCTTCGAACAACCAAATAGAGTCCAAATGGTTTCAAATTAGCCTTCTTAGAAAGATAAGTATCTTGGATTAAAGTTTGATTTTGAAATTGTCTCGAAATTATTCACGGATTGAAAGTTATCATGGTTTGAAGCAAGGTAAGTCGCTGTCTCCTGTACACAGCAGGAAACAGCTAGTAAACCCTCAACTTCTTGAACCTCTAAGGGGACAAATAGGGTCAAATGTCTTTAAGACACCTCTGTTTGAAACAACTGTGTATCTAGTACAAAAAATGGCTTTGGAACTGTCTTCAAATTCCAAATGGACTAAAAGTTACGACCCTATTTGCAAGCTCATGTCATTGCCTCTAATTGTAAGAAATTAAGATGAAATGCTTAGCTGTGATACTGCCACTATTACTGTGATATTATCACTATTAATGTGATGTTTCCACTGTTACTGTGATACTGTCACTATTACTAAGATGTTGCCACTATTACTGTGATATTGCTACTATTATTGTGATACCGTTATTAGTATTGTGTCATTGTTATTGATACTGTGATATTGGAAGCATGATAATGCAATACTGACCGCTACACAATGGGACACCCATTGGTAGTGGTACTGCTATACTGAGGAAGAACTGATATTGTAAGCCCTTATGCGCTTGACCACTACGTTATGAGACACCCATTAGTAGTGGGAACTATTGTACTATGACACACTGTGAGATATATCATGAGACTGACCACTATAAAATGGGGCGCACCCATTGGTAGTGACATTGTATATCGAGGAAAACACTGTGAAACTGACAAAGTATGATATACTGTAAGACTGACCACTATGCAATGGGTCACCCATTGGTAGTTGGATATTGTATACCGATAATTGTGAACTGTACCTCGACCCCAATGATAAGGCTGGGGTCGAGAAGGGGAACTGAGAAATTGGGTGGGTCTCACCGCTCAATTATTATGGGCACTACGCATTGGGTCACCCAATGGTAATGTAATGCTCTCTCGCCGGAAGGGCATATGAGAGAGTCGTGTCTTGTAAGGCCACTGCTTATCGAAAATCCCAAAGCACGTTGGGGATATGTGTGTGCGTGAGGAAATTATGAAGTGGGACACCCACTTGTCATTATCCTCCCTCTTGAATGAGAGTAGAGGTTTCAAGCTACAAGATTGACTTAGACCTGAGCAATGAAACTTCTATTTCAGGAATAGGCCTCTCTAGCTTTTGCAACTGTGATTTGTTATCCTTATTGCTCTACTGAAAGTGAAGTGACTTCTAATTTATGCACTGTGTATTAAACTATTTTTTTTGTTATGCTGTTAAATACTGAAAGGCTTTCTAGAGGGCTTCCACATGATGTTTTGTAAATAAGTGCGCACTGCTTACTGATTAGGTGCCTCTATCTCGCCATTAGGAACTAGATGATCTGGTGGCACGTACCTCGGGTTTCTGGTGAACTCGAGGTTTGAGATCGCTCTCTCAAAACCTTGCTCTAAAGCAAGGGCAAGTATACTAGCTGATGAGAGAGGAATTTTAGGTGGGTTCCGGACTTCCTCGGGCTGACTTGCATGGGCACCCTCTTAGATCATGAAGAAAACCCCTCAGCTGCTTTAGCTGGTTTGGAATCGCCTCCATTGACTTGTAATCCTCTTGTTTTCTGCACAACACTTCTACGATTAATTTGTAAGACAATTGGATCAAGGAGACCCACCCTTGGCTTAAGGCAATGTACGTTAAACGTAAAGTTTTAGATAAAGATAGAAAATAGAAGAAAACCTCGACGTAGAGGCAAAGATAGCATGACATCCGGACAATTATCGACTCGAAGTGGTAGCAAGACTAGCATGGTCCTCAGGACTAGCACGATGGCAATACTACTCAAAATCGAGACCAAGATAGCGGTGCTAAGCTAGATCTACCCTCAGCCAAGTTAGAAGAGAAAAGGATGAAGAGAAAAGAGAGAGAGATGGTAGAGGGAGGAAGAACTCAGACGGCAATGGGCATCGTCGTTGACAGCATGAGGAGGCAACATGTCCCTAGCGAACAGTGATGGCTCCTAATGTGGCGCACAACAATAAATTCTCATAAAGTCTCGTGGTGATTACTTCTCGTATGGCGCATGGCAATGGGGGCAAGGAAGCACGGAAGAAGCCAGCGTGCAGCGACAAGTATTGCCTCGATCCTTTGCAGACGACGATGGGCATTACCATCTGCAATGGTCACGCGACAGGGTGAAGCCCTTGCAGGTAGTGATACGCTTCGTTACCCATGTCCTTCGCTGAGGTGCTTAGGATATGTCTGCAGATGGCGATGAGCAGAGCCATCTGTAAACCTCGTGATAGAGATAAAACAGATGGAGAAAGAGACACATCCATGGAACTGCCATCACCATGCGCAACCTGTGAGGCTACCAGAGAGGCAAGCATTGCACTGCCACTGCCTTGCATGGCCTCTGAGGAGAGCTTAAATGGGGAAGAAGAAGAAGAAGGAGAAAAAGAGAGAAAAGAGGAGAGAGAGAATAAAAGAAAAAGAAGAGAGAGAAGGTTTACCTCGAACCTAGGGCTACCGGTCAAAAGTTTCCACTCACCTCACTCTCTCTCGCAAGCATGACGCTCTCAAGCGTGACACAACAGTGGGAAGAAAGATAAACTATATTCAGTAAAAATTCTCTCTTTCACAATGAGATGGATCCTATGTGTGTGTCCTTTTTTCTGCTTACAATGGTAGTACGTATATATAGAATTTGCCCCAAACATGGGTTGATGATCAAATCTAACCCTAATTGATGGAAATTAAGATTAAATTGAATTAAAATAAATTAAAAAATAGGGTGCAAAATGATAGATTTGCCATTTCTAAACAATTTGTAGAATTCCAAAACAGTCCCTGTGTTGCGCTAGAACTTGTTTAAACTTGCATAGATGATCCGAGGTCACTTGGTTGATCGTAAGATGATCGTTTTCTTGTAGGGCCAGACATGGCAATTGATTTGATACCAACTTCGAGCCATAGATCGTGTTTTTAATGCGTGATCATGTGACTTGAAATTTGAGTGAATCTTGAAACTTCAGATCGATAGTGTACTCGTTCCTTAATGTTTTTTGAAGATTTCTTTGCTGAAATACACTAAGCATGCCGTTACGATCGTGGGGCAACAAACGTAGCTCGATTCCGTGCACGAATGAAGATTTCGCAACTTTAGAATTTTGAGGGGAATCTAGAATTCTGACGACAGAATATGAAGTTTCTTCATCGACTTTATGTACAGAATCCGATCATTCATCATGTATGGGGTTCGAGACAGTGATAGCCTGAGACCTTACGCCTGCAATGGAATTGGTCTCGCGTCGATCGGGCTCACGAGCGGCGTGTTCTAGTCGCTTGAGCGATACACGATGCTGCTGAATTTCCTGCACTTTTTTCATGGATCAACAACTTCGCTCTAGCTTTTCTCGTGCTGGTTGTCGTCATGGGGTGTGCCACATATCAAATCGCTCGTCTTGACTAGATGAACATGATCAACAAATTTGAGCATGATCTGACTTGGGACAGGCGAGACATGAGCGTCCAAAGTCACTAGTCATGACTGTCCCTTCCATGGCGTAGAGTTGCATGGTGGCCACTTGGGAATAGCGTGCAGCCCCTCCTATTTCACTCCCTGATGAGCCATGTTGAAATGTGGGGGATCATATGAGGCTCTTGCCCCCTGATGAGCCATGATTGCTGGGAGATCTTATGCGGCCCTCACACCTTGATGAGCCACGTTGAAACGTCGGGCATCTTATTCTGCTCTCACCCCCTGATAAGCCATCTGATGATGCGATTAGATTTTGGCTTTTTAGGATTTTAGGCAGACGTCATTAACCAGGATCTTGACTGTTTGGAAACTGAACATCGGCAGCCATGCATCATCCTATCTTGTCGGTCCAAGCGCCCTTTTGGTGGTTTTCACCTGAACCAAGGAAGTGGCACTGTGAAGATGGTTTTTGCCAACTCCTGTTATTTATGGGCTCTTTTACCCATGACCTATGGTCATTTCCACCCTTTTCATCCATTTTTACACATGATGCCCTTAGGTTTTCATTGTACTTGGATTTTGTTTTTCACAGAACTCTCTTACTCATGATTTTGTGACCATGCCCATCCGTCATTTTTAGTCATGGTGTTCCCTTGTCTAGGTGTACACCATGCTCGTTTTCTTGAGAAGGCATGTTTAGGGTCACACATTTGAGACCTGTGTGAAGCCTTTTAACATCATGCGGTCAAGACGTGCACTATAGTTTAGGGTCATACAGCTAGACTGTAGTGGTGATAAATGGTAGTTTGTGGAGGCCATAGAGTGAGCTTGGTGATGACTTTTGACTCATTTGGGAAGATGGCATGAAGTTGCCTTGTGAAGAGTTGATGATTGCTGGATGGTGGGTGAGCAATGGTGACCCACTAGTTGACGGTAAGTATGGCTTGTAGAAGGGTTCACCTTTTGATGAGCATGGGTAAGGCTCTTTGGGAGAAAGGAGGGTAATGATGGTGAAGGTTGTGTGCACACACGAATGGGCTGGCTAAGGAAGGCAGTTGGAAGGTATTTTTCATCAACATGGGGCCCTTGCTCAATAAAGGCTGAGCAAGTAGCGGAAATTCCAATAGTCTCATAACAGCCCCAGAACTGGCCAAGATCTTCATGAGGACTGTCAAGAGTATCCTGCCAAGTTTCGTCACATCCTGAGATGTCTAAGGTAGTAAAAACTGAGAAATAGTTCCTATAGAATCGGCCTCTAGAACCCTTAAACAGACCCCTATAACTAGAGCTACATTTTCAGCATCTCAAATTGCTGTGGGACCACCACCGTTGGATTCGACATGGTTAAAAACCCCCAAGGGTCAAGTTTTAGCTCAAACAGATATTATAGGAAGACGTTGTAGGCGAAAGAGTGAAACAGGAGAAGCCGCATGTTATTCCCGTGCGGCCACCTTGTAACACAACACCATTGAATGGATAGTCACGACCAATGAATTTTGACGCTCATATCTCACCCGTCCTAAGTCAGATGGTGCTCAAATTTGGTGAGCATGTTCGTCTAGTCAAGACGAGCGATTCGATATGTGGCACGCTCTGTGACGATACCCGAGCACGAGAAAAGCTAGAGAGAAGTTGTTAATTCGTGAATAAAGTGCAGGAAATTCAACAGCATCGTGCCTCACTCGAGTGGCCAAATCATGCCGCTTGCAAGCCTATTCGACGCGAGACTAATTCCATTGCAGGCGTAGGGTCTCAAGCCATCTTTGACTCAAACGTCGTACATGATTAATGGTTGGATTCTGCACACAAAGCTGACGAACAACACGCAAATTTTGTCCCCAGAATCCTTGATTCCAACCAAAATTCCAAACTTGCAAAATCATCATTTGGCCACAGAATCCAGCTGCGTTTAGTGCCCCGTGATTGTAGTGGCATGCTCAGTGTGATTCAGCGAAGAAAACACAGAAAAACATCAACGAACGAACACACTATCGCTCCAAAGTTTCAAGATCTACTCAAATTTCAAGTCACATGATCGTGCACCAAAAACACGATCCATGGTTCGAAGTTGGTATCAAATCGATCGTCATGTCGAGCCCTACAAGAAAACAATCATGTTACGATCAACCAGGCATTAGAATGACTCCGGATCAGCCAAGCAAGATCACGCAAGTCCTAGAGCAACACAAGGGCTGTTTTAGAATTCCACAACTAGTTAGGAAGGGTTTTCACTTAATAAAGTTTCTCTTTCTTATCATTGTTGTGTCACACTTGAGAGAGGGAGTGAGGTGAGAGAAACTTGCGACTGGTACCCCTAGGTTTGAGGTAAACCTTCTCTCTCTTCTTTTTCTTTCCTCCTTCTCTCTCTTCTTTTTCTTTCCTTCTCTCTCTTCTCCCCTCTCTTCTCCTTCTTCTTCATCTGAGTTCCTCATAGGGGCCATGCACGGCAGTGGCAGTGCCGTGCATGCCTCTCTCTTGGTCTCACAGGGCACATATGGTGATGATAGTACCATGCGCGAGTCTCCTTCCCCTTCTACTCGTTTGTTTCTTCCTTCAAGTGAGGTCTGTAGACGGCGCTGCTCATCGCTGCTCACAGATGTAGCTTTGACGTCTCGATGAAGAACCCAGACGGCAAGGTTTGTTGCCGCCTGCAAGGGTCTCTCCTTGTCACGCGTCTAGTGTAGATGGTGATACTTATCACAGCCTGCTAGGAGCTTTGGAAACACATATCGCCATCCATGAGCCTCCTCTGCATGCCCGGTGCTCGTTATAGTTCTCCCTACGTCCAGCACCTATCACTGTGTGACCTAGGAGAAACTATTGTCGTATGCCTCATCAAAAGCTATCGTTGTCTACAAGGGATGCATCATCTCCTTGCATTGCCCACCGTGATGCTTATTGACATCCGAAGTTCCCCTTCTCTTTGCCATATCATTCTTTCCTCTTCCTCCTCTCACTTGATAGAGGGTAGACCTAGCCTATAACCGACACATTGACATCGGTTTTAAGTAGTATTGTCACCGTGCTGGTCCTGAGAATCGTGCCCATTTTGCTACCACTCCGAGTCAGTAATTTCTAGTTGTCATGCTAGTCTCACCCTTACGTCAAGCTCTCTTCTCTTTTCTATCTTTCACCGAACCTTGCACTTCATCTCCTTCTCATGGGAACGTGCGTTGCCCTAATACAAGGGTGGGTCCCTTCGCCCCACTTGTCTTACAAATTAACCATAGAAGTGTTGTGCAGAAAAATAAGAGGATTACAAGTCAAGGGTGGATTTCTTCGTGATCTAAAAGGGCGCCCACGCGAGCCAACTCGAGTAAGTCCCGAACCCACCTAAAATTTCTTTCTCATTGATTGGTATACCGTCCCTTGCCCTTGAGCAAGGTTCTAAGAGAGCAATCTTAAATCCTGGGTTCATTAGAAACTCGAGACACGTGCCACAAGATCACTTAGATTGAAGGGCGAGATCGAGAAACCTAACCAGCTTGGCCACTCCACTGGGGACTTACTACCCCGTTGTCGGTTCGCTCTTGTTTGACCAATTTCCTTTTTACTTTTTGCACCTATTTCTATGCCACTTGGGTTCTTCAACCCGTTCATCTAGGTCGGGGACTTCCTTATCCCTGCACTCATGATTATCCCAGGGAAGCGTGTCGCTCAAGCCTCCTTCCCTACTTGCCTTCCAAATCAGGACTCAAGATCTGTTCCCAGGTTCTCACCTGGATTAGTGTGAGAGGGGACTTAAAGGTCCCTTCCTCCCTACTTTCTCGCTCAGGTGGACTCTCCGCCGAGGCCCCTTACATGGGCAGCACTCCTGCTGCCGCACACCCTGCTACTGGCAAATATTTTGCCACTGATATTGTTGTGGTACACTGGAAGGCTGCTCCATCCATCACTACGAAAGGCAAGCAAACTGTCGTCGCTCCTGAGGTTCACTGCAAGGCAACCCCATGTGCTCCTTCACTACTCTGAGCCTCCACACCTGGCGGGTCGATACACAGAGGAGAATGTCTTGAGGTCTTCGCCCCTTGCACACACTCAAAGGCTCGTTGTCTATCCACTCGAGCCACACCTTGGGGCAACCCTCATGTTCCCTTGAGCTCACATTCAGGGTTATGCCTTCTGGGGCCAAACCCTACATGTGCCATGCATTCTCCTTCCACAGCTTGGGGTAGCGCTAACTCTACGCCACCTTGAGCACTTGAGGGTCGACCATTCTATCTTCCCTCCTGGCACACACGGCTTCACCTTATGAGAGACATGCTTCCGTCTCATCCCTCTCAAATACAAGCTCATGGGTCTCAGGTCGAACCCATTGATTGAGCCCGAGCTAACCCTCAAGTCACCTGGACGGCTAACCCTAAAGGTGTACACGCACCATCTTTCAGGTCCCTCTCAGATCTAGACTCAGGCGAAGTCACGAACCAGCTTCATCCTTTGCCGCTTCCCCGACGTCAGGCAAGTACCTCGAGCCCTGGTCCTCAAAGGTCTTCCCTAAGAGTACCATCTTGACCCATCCCCAGGTCAACCGAACACCTAGGCCTCACAAAGGAATTCGGGGCAATGGCTTGATGTCAGACAGAGGCCTTCAGCCTCCAGGACAAGAACCCAAGCTGCCCTCCATACTCGGGACCCACTCCCTACTCCAACTCATAGACCACTCCCTACTTCAACTCATAGACATCACCCTCGATTCTAGAATGAGGTCCATAGTGCCTCAGGATCAAGCAGAAAAGAGGTCTGCAGATCCTATCTAGGGAAACCTTCAAGGCAGTCGAGGTCACCACCCCTAACGACCTCCTACCTTGTAATCCCTTCTTCCCTCTTCAAACTCCAGAGTTTGAGCAAGTTCAGGAATATTGTTTGGTAATCACCACCCATAAGTCACGGTCCCAAGACTTTCAAGAACCGGTCCTCACAAGATCGACATACAAAGCCCGAGTCCAGTCGGGGCAAGCTAAGCCCCTCCAAACTGACTTACCATCCATGACTCGCCAGCCTCGGTAGTCCACTGCATCGCCTGACTCTGACCTCCTAAAAGAAACGGTCAGTTTCATGGTGATCAATGACCCGAACGACGCTCAGGAGGAGGTGATGAACAAATTCGAGGAAATGATGCAAGCCATCCTCGGAAAGATGGAGCTCCTAGAGGCCTTCAGGTCCCCTTCTTCGTCTGATTTCCCGATCGGTGAGGACACTGCTCCTAGGCAGACTCCTCCTCCGGTCTCCCAAGACAGTTCTACTTCTCATGGGGTCTCCCAAAGTGACATAGATGCTATGGTGGCCCATAGCCTCAAGAACTAGGTCCCGAGCATGCAAGAGACGCCACTCTACCCAAAGTCGTATCCTTCGTACATTGACCAGATGTCGTTTCCCCCAAACTACCAAAAAGAGAAACTCTCCCTGTTCAATGGTGCCACATCTCCTCACCAGCATACAGACCACTTCCAAGCGGCCTGCTGGGTGATGGCAACTGACGGACGTCTCCTCTTCTCCTAATTCGTCAAGACTCTCAAAGGACTAGCCTTCCAGTGGTATGCTTAGCTGCCGCCAAACTCGGTGCAAACTTGGCAAGAAATGGAGCAGTTGCTCTACCAACGCTTCTATGAAGTCCAAAGGAAGGTGGAAACCATCGAGCTCCTCACCTTGATGCAAGACCCTGGTGAGCCAGTTGACAAGTTCATCACCCGATGGAGAGATTTGGCGACCTTTCACGCCACTCCCATGATAGAGAAGGAAGCAGTCTAGACCTGCATATGAAACATGCTTTTCAAGATCGCCCTACATGTCGACGCATCCAATCCACCCTCCATGTCAGAGCTCATCTCTAAAGCAGTTCGTATCGAGGGATTTTCAAGCACCACGGCAGCCCTCGTCAGCAATCCTCTAACTCAAAATCTCGCTCCAGCAGTCGGGGGAATTGAAAGGCAGTGATTAGCGTGGTTGTCACGGCGACTGACACTAAAGGCGCAGCTTCCCAAATTCTCAACCTCTCTAAAGCACAGACGCCTCGGATCGGGGGCAAGCAGCAGTCCTACAATGTAGTCCTGCCCCCTAAAATAGTAAGCAGAACAACTACTTGACCTAGCACCAGAATATGGTTTACCCTTTGACACGGAGTGGAACCCTGCACTACTCCAACTGCTGTTAGAACAAAACATGATTCAGCTGCCAAAGGTCACCACTGTAGAGTCATCGGGGCAGGAGTCAAATGAGAAGTACTATGCCTATCATAGGAGAGTAGCCCACCCCATTCACAACTGCTACAAGCTCAATGACACCATCGAGGCCCTTATCAACATTGCTCATAAAACGACGAACCATTCCACAATCGATATTCGCCTTTAGCTAGTGGGCACCACTTTTCACCCACCGTTCATACATCACTCATCGTTCATAAGCAACCTCGTGCCATCTTCCCAAAGTGAGGCGTAACCATCACCACACTCACTCAATGGCCTCCACGGACTATCATTCATCACCATTACTGTTTAGCTCTATGACCCTAAACTATAGTGTATGTCCTGGCTGCATGATGTTAAAAAGCTTCGCACAAGTCTCGAAGGCATGACCCTAAACACACCTTCACAAAATAAATGGGCATGGTGTACACCTAAACAAGGGAATGCCATGAGTAAAAATGATAGACGAGCATGGTCACGAAACCATGAGTGAAAGAGTTTTGAGGAAAACAAAACCCAGGCATGGTGAAAACCCCAAAAAGGGCATCGTGAGAAAAAATGGATGAGAAGGGTGGACATGACCGCAAGGTCATGGGTAAAAAATCCCCAAAAATTAAGGAAGTCGGTGAAAACTGCCTCTACGGTACCACTTTCTTCTTCAAGTGATAACCCACAAAAGGGTGCTTGGACTGACAAAACAGGTTGACGCACTACCACTGCCTCGCCCCACACTCAATTTCTAAACAGTTACAATTCTGGCTAATGAGGTCCACCTAAAATCCTCCAATGCCAACATCCAATCACAACACCAAATGGCTTGCCAGGGAGTGAGAGCCGCAGAAGATCTCCCAATAGCAGCAACACCAAATGGCCCGTCAGGGAGTGAGAGCCGCATAACATCTCCCACATTTCAACAACACAAGAGTCCTTGAGGGTGAGGACGATGATCAAAAGATCCCTCCAGAATGTTAAAGACCATCATAAAGGTAAGAAACTGACGAAGCCAGGGCCTAACCTACTAGAGACTTCAAGGTATTCCTCGCCATCACCGAGATACCTAGAACATCAAAAGAAAACCTGGTGTAGAACAATGTCGACCAAAGTTTAATAGCATTTGGCCTTCAGATAAGCCTGATTCTGTTCGAGGAGGTCCCTACAAAGACCTCATGCTTCAGAATCGCAAATAGTCCCTTGAGGGTGAGGACTTCGACAGGATCCCTCAAAAGAGTTTCTCCCTCTAAAGTCTCCACGGATGGACCTGTACATTGTGTTCGAACATTCGAGCATCCTAGTCATGGCATTGCACGGACCTCCTCAGTGTTCGCGTCGTCCTTGACTAGCACGAGAGAAATTTCTCAAATGATTGCACTTCTCAATTCTCTCAAAGCATAACATTGGGCAGGGCATGCTATTGGAAGATATTTATCATCATCATGGGGCTCCCACTAAATAAAGCCTAGCAAACAGTGGAAATCTCGATCGTCTCAAAATAGCCCCAGAATTGACCAAGATCTTCATGATGTCCCTCTAAGGTATCTTACCAAGTTTTGTCACATTCCGACATGTTTAAGGCAGTGCAGATTGAGAAATAATTTTGACAAAATTGGCCTCTTGCACCCTGAAACGGACCCTATAACTAGAGCTACATTTTCGGTGTCTCAATTTGTTGTGGGACCACCGTCATTGGATCTGACACGATTGAAAACTATTTGGGGTCAAATTTCAGCTTGAACGGATAATCGATGAAGAAGTTCTAGGCAAAAGAGTTAAACAAGAGGAGCCACACGCTATTCCCTTGCGACCACTCTGCAACTCCACACCATTGAAGGGATAGTCATTACTAGTGACTTTTGACGCTTATATCTCACTCGTCTACGGCTAGATCAAGTTCAAATTTTATGAGCGTGTTCGTCTCATCAAGACAAGCGTTTCAATATGTGGCACACCTCGTGACGACGCTCGAGCGCGAAGAAAAGGTAGAGAGAAGTTGCCCATCAATGAAGAAAGTGCAGAAATTTAGCAGCATCGTACCTCGATCGAGAGGCCAAATCACGCCGCTCATGAGCCCGATCTACGTGAAACCAATTCCATCCCGTGCGTAAGGTCTCGGGCTATCTCTGACTTGAACCTCTTACATGATGAAGGGTCGCCGGAATTCCAGATTCTGCCCAAAATTTCAATGTTGTAAAATCTCCGTTCAAGATCGAGATGCGTTTCTTGCCCCGCGATCATAAATTATGCTCTGTGTGATCCAATAAAGAAATCACCGTAAAACATCAAGGAACGAGCACACTATCAATCCGAAGTTTCAAGATCCATTCAAATTTCAAGTCACATAATCATGCGCTAAAAACAATATCCATGGCTCGAAGTTGGTATCAAAACGATCGCCATGCCGATTCGTACAAGAAAACAATCCTCTTTCGATAAACAGGGCATCAGAACGACCCTGGATCATCCATGAAAAATCATGCACGTTCTAAAGCAACATAGGGACTATTCTGGAATTTAACAAATTGTTAGGAAGGGGAAAAGCTGTCATTTTGTACCCTATTTTATAATTTCTTTTAATTCAATTTAATATTAATTTCCAGAAATTAGGGTTACTTTTGACCATCCACCCATGTTTGGGGCTAATTCTATGTATACCACTTACCACCATTGTATGCAAAGAGGCAATACCCACACAGAATACACAAAGAGAGTGTTTTTACTGATTAAAGTTTCTCTTTCTTCTCATTGTTGGGTCACGTTTGGAGAGAGAGTAAGGTGAGAAAAACTTTTGGTCCGGTGCCCCTAGGCTCAAGGTAAACCCTCTCTCTCTTCTTTTTTTCTCTTCTTCCCTCTCTTCCTCTTCTCCGTCAAAGCTCCCCTCAAAGGTCATGCACCGCAGTGGCAGTGTCATGCAAGCCTCTCCTGTGGTCTCATAGGTCACGTATGGCGATGGCAGTGCCATGCGCAAGCCTCCTTCTCCTTATGTTCGTCCATTTCTACCTCCCGTCGAGGTTTGCAAGCAACGAGGCTCATTGCCGTCCGCGGACGCATCTTCGGTGCCTCAGTGAAGAGCGCAGACGGCGAAACTCATTGCCGGCCACAGGGGTCTTCCCTTCTTGCGCGCCTATCGCAGACGGCGATGCTTATCGTAGCCCGCGAGAGGCCTTGGCAATGCCTATCGCAGCCTGCAAGAGGCCTCGGAAATGTCTATCGCTACCATCGAGATTTCTTTGCATGCGGAGTGCTAATCATCATCCGCGAGCCTCCTCAGTGCATTCGGTGCTCATCACCGTTCCTCCTGTGTCCCACACCTACTATCATGCGGCTCATGGGAATTATTGTCACGCACTTCGTAAATGGATATTGCCATGTGCTTCACGAGAGGCTATCGCCGTCGGGGCAGCGGTTCACTGCCTTCTTCTATTGCCAGCGACATTGCCTAGTGCCATCCGTAGTTCCCTGCTTCCCCTCATGCCATGAGCAATAGTGTCTAGCATCGTCTAAGGGCCGTGACACTGCTACTCCACAGTCATGGGTGGCGATGCCTAACGTCGTCAGGACCATATCTCTCCAGCATCTCGTGCCTTCTCTTCATTCTCTCCTCTTTTTAATTGATTGAGGCTTGATCTAGCTTAGCACTGTCATATCGGCCTCAGTTTCGAGTAGTCTTGCCGCCGTGTTGGTCTTGAGTATCATGCCCATCTTGCTACCACTCCAAGTCAGTCACTATTCGACTATCAAGCTAGTCTCATCCCTTCATCAAGTTTTCTTATCTCTTCGACCTTTGTTCGAACCTTCCACTCCATCATCATAGCCTCTCACATTCTTAGCCACACGAACGTGCATTTCCCTAAGACAAGGGTGGGTCTCTTCGATCCACTAGTCTTGCAAATTAACCACATAAGTGTTGTGCCGAAAAACAAGGAGATTGCAGGTCAAGGGAGGTGATTCTGAACCAGCTAAAGCAGCTGGGGGACCTTTACGATGTGATCTAAGAGGGTACTCATGCGAGCCAGCCCGAGTATGTCCCGACCCAACCTTAAATTCCTCTCTCATCGGTTGGTATATCTTCCCTTGCTCTTGAACAAGGTTTCGAGAGAGCGATCTCAAATCATGGGTTCACTCAAAACCCGATGCTGCCTGATCATCTATATTCGGATAGTGAGATCGAGGCACCTAACCACTTATAACTACCTGCTGTGAAATCTGATAGCTTGAATGTGTCACAAATTTTGAAAAATTCCTTTTGAACTTCGAGCTTGGTGAATGCAATATATATAGCCACACCAATTTCAAATCCAATGGTCATGATGAATTGTGACAACCTTGTAACAATGGTACATGGTCTCATTGTATACTTTTCCTATACTTAGTGAGATAGCTCTTTGACTCTACGTAGACACCCTCATGAAATTCTGGCTAAGGGAACTCCTAAAAACCTCGATTTTGGTCCTAAAGGACCATACAAACCCTAGTAGACTATAGGAAACCATGACCCAATTTAATTGCTCCAAAACTACGCAAATCTTATCCCAACTTGAAGAAGAGCCTAAAATCTTTCCAATGGTCTAAGAATCGCCTCAATCGGACCTACGGATAAAAATAAGTAATAAATAACAATTTAGTCCTTGTAAGACCCAAGGGTAGGGCCACAGGCCAGTCTGTAACAAAATTAGAAAAATTACCGAAAAATACCCAAAATTAAGAAAAACCCTAACAAAATTCCAAAAAAATTAGGAAAAATCCCCAAAAATTAGAAAAAATATCTAAATTCATATTCAACATCTGGAGATCCCAAAAATCTTAGAAAACTTGTGACAACCCATACTTTTCTCAACCAAATAGAAGGTATGGCGGGATCGGGAGGCTGAAGTTGAGAGCCAGCACCGGGTGAGTTGAAGAAAAGGCCAGCGCTAATTGGAAGTGCTAGTGCTGGGTGAAGATACCAGTGCCGAGTGAGTTAGAGAAGAAGCCAGCGTCGGTTGGAAATGATAGCGCCAGGTGAAGTTACCAGCGCTGGGTGAGTTGGAGAAGAGGCCAATGCCGGTTAGAAGAGCCAGCGTCGGGTGGATTTGTGTGCAGCGTCGATTGTGTTTCTGACATGCAAGAGTTGTGTTTACCACTTGTCAAATGCATGCTGATTGAGTGCCACATGTCCAGATTTTACAGTGTTTTGGGGACACTTGGCCAGCCACCTCAACCCAAGAGTACTTAAAACCCCTTCCTCACCCGTGCCACTCATTCTTACCCCATTTCTCTCTCTAAGACACAAGGTGGAAAGAAGTGGCTTTTAATGGGCAGCCATTGTTAGGTGGGTGAGAGCTGTGAGAAGGGGAGTGGAGAAGACACCCTTGTTGTTTAGGTAAGTGGATCCATCACCATTTCATGATAGTTGCAAGGATACATGGAATTTATGCATGTAAAATGAGAGTGAAAGTGTATGTGATGTAAGAAAATCCTTACACCTTTTTATGTAGAAATTGGGGCT
This sequence comes from Amborella trichopoda, assembly GCF_000471905.2. The sequence goes on from NW_006499799.1 coordinate 1,019,155, forward strand.
CTTGTCTTATGATAATGGTGAATGTCAAGAATGAATGCATGATTCTTAGATTATGTAAGAAATGCATGTTATGCCTGTTTATGTGTGTGTTCACATTGTGAGATAATGGTTGTTATTATGTTCCTCACAATGAAATGAAGATCATGGAATGTATGCCTGAGACATGTAGTATGCCACTGTGAAATTCCAGAAGTTTGCATGTTCTTATAGGCGGATTTTGAACAGCCAAATGGGGTCCAATTGACCTCAAACCATCCCAGTGGAAAGATATACAAATCTAGTAAAATTTTTGTTTTTGCCCATTTCTGAAATTATTTACAGAAATGAAGTTATGTTTCAAAAAGTGAAGGTATATTTTTATTGACTGTTTTCCTGGATTTTTCATTTATACCACTGTGGTCACTGATTTTAGCTCGCCAAACGAAGTTCATTTCCAGCCAAACCATAGCCATTTGAAATGTCTCTGAATTGCATAAAATTTGCATGGGAAACTATTTTGAAAAGCTTCCTAGATTGAAAGTTATGCTTTGTTTTATGAAAGTATGACATTGTGGGCAGTATTGATAAAAATCAGAACTAACGCCTCGTTTACCATGAATTTTCGAACCATCAAATGGAATCCAAATGCTTTTAAGTTCGGTTTGTTAGAAAGATATATGTCTTAAATTAAACTTTGATTTTGAAATCGTCACAAGTTGCTTTATGGTTTGAATGTTATAATGATTTGAAGCAGGGCACATTGCTGTCCACTGTACACAACAGGGGATAGTTAGTTAACCCTTATTTCCTTGAACCTTTAAGAGGCCAAATGAAATCATGTTGTCTTTAAACCACTCCCAAGTAAGGGATAAGTGTGTTTGGTAAGAAATTGATTTTGGAATTATCTTTAAACTCTAAATGGTTCAAATGTTAGGACCTCAGTTGTGAGTGCATGTACGCATGCATGATAATGAAGTTCTGCTTTGCTATGACATGGAAGCATGATTATGATGAATGCCCTATTGCGATATGAAGTTCATGATCTTAATGATGCTTATGCTATATGTGACTGGATACCTACTGTGTGAATAATGGTATCATAATGCTTATGCGATATGTGAATGGATACCTACTGTGTGAATGATGGTAACATAATGCTTATGATATATGTGAATGGATACCTACTGTATGAATGATGGTATTGTAATGCTTATGCTATATGTCAATGGATACCTACCTTGTGAATAATAGTATCATAATGCTTATGCTATATGTGAATGGATACCTACTGTGTGAATGATGGTATCATGATGCTTATGCAATATGTGAAACGACACCTTCTGTGTGAAGGATGGTGCTGGCAGCTGCGATTTTTCCCTGACTTCCCATGATAGGACAAGACTCAGGATGTGAGTAGTTGGGAGGGTCGCACCCCCCAGATCTATGTGGGTACTACACATTGGGTCACCTAATGGTAGTGTAATGCTCTCTCGCCAAAAGGGCACAACGAGAGGGTAGTGTCTTGTAAGGCATCTGCTTATCGAAAACCCCAAAGCGCACTGGGGATGTGTGTGTGTGTGTGAGGGCCTTAAAAGTGAGTCTTCCACTTATCATGGTCGAAGTCACAACTTTAGGATTGGCTTAGCCTGACCGATGTGGCTTCTACTTCAGAAGGAGATAGATCTGTTTGCTAGGCTTATTTACACTTTCTGCTCAACTGTAATTGTGATCTGCTGTCTTTATTACTCTACTTTAAGAAAGGTGGCTGTGACTTATGCATTATATATATTGAACTACCTTTCTCACATTTCTATTAGAGTGTTGAGAAGCATGTCGAGGGACTTCATGCCACCCCAGTTCCATACCATCAATCATAGGCGCCTTATTTGGCTCTTATTCTAACTCAGTGTCCCCCAAGTCAACCATATCAGTCGGCTCCATACCTTCTGGCTGTAATCCCGGCCTCTAGTCACCCATACCTCGGATATCCTGTGCACCAGGCCCCGACTGCCCATTTCCAGGCCTCGGCACCAGCTTATCAGCCTCCGGCTCCTCCAGTCCAGGTCGCTTCTCAAATCTACCTGTATTATCCCTTGACTCAAGCCCCTATGTCTGCACCACCTCTCTATCTAGATCCAGTCATCTTGCAAATCCAGCCTACCCAGAGTCCGGTGTAGTCCATATCAGCTACATCTCGTGCACAAAAAATTATACCATCAATTATGAGAAACCAACAGACCTCTGAGGTTAAACCCTTGACCCAGTTGAGCTCACACAGCTGAAAGGTGAATTAGCAACATTTAAAGAGACCTGATTGTGTTCCAAAAAATCCTCCGGATTTTGAATTCCCTCAGTTTGAAAACAAGTGCAACGGGAAAGGTGATTCTGAAAATCAAATCATTGGTTACGTATCGACTGTTGCTGCACTTGAAGAGAAACCTCGCCGTCTCAAGACCATGTTTCAGTACACTCTCTTCAGACAAACTTTAACATGATTCCGAGAGGTGTTATCAAAATACTCGAATCAAACTCCAGATGAGTTGTTTCAATGTTTTTTTGAGAAATATCACGGGACCAGAGAGAGATCAATAACCCTTGGAGATTTGGTTGCCACCAAACACAATCTAGGCAAGTTGTTTACATATTTTATCCGATGCTTAGAGAGGTTGTATCAAAAGTCATGGATTGCATGCTTTTTGAAGCATCTAAGATCGGTATAGCCATAGAGAATGCTTGCCCTGGGTACAAACTCTTTCTCAATAAAAGCATTCGACCTTTCTCTTTTGACTCAATACTAAAAATGGTTTTACATTACGAGAGAGCAAAGGAAAGGGCCTGAGAATAATCACTAGTTACACTAGCGCAAGAGCTTCGTGAAATTATAATGGGGCAAGAGTCAGATGAAGTCATGAAGGAACAAGAGCGTGACTACAATGAAGATTCATCTAAATGTAACTCTGAAGAGATAACAATTGAAGAATTTGACGACAATCGCAAATCAGAACCATCACTAGAATCATTTGAGGACATAAATGGGGCTTACTCAAAGCAAAGCCAAGTAATATCAAATGATAGGACTGATGACCATGAAGAAGTCCTAGCTGGTATCAACTTGATAAAGATTGACGAGTCGAAATCCTTAGTCAAGCTTGAAAAATCATTCAATATGGCCTTGGGGCACAGGAAGAAACCGCCCTGAAAATGAAGACCGTATCAACTTGATAAAGATTGACAAGTTGAAATCTATGCTCAAGACTGAAAATCATCCAATATGGCTTCGGGCCATACGAAGAAACCGCCCTAAAATTGAAAACCAAAATGGTAGAGTGACATATTTTACCAAGGAATTTCAGAAACCGAATGATAAGAATTACCTTAAGTTTGGATCTATTCCATGGGGAGCTCCTATAGAAGTAGAGAGGTTCAACCCACAAAAGGAGGAAACAATTTCAATAATCCCAATAAAAGTTGAGAATATGAAGACTATAGGGACCAAATTATCCACCCTATAAAAAAAATTCCAATTGAGAATAAGAATAATCAAAACCTTGTGGCTAGGGAGTTTCATAAAGAAAATACCAAGGATTGCCTTATCCCAAGGTCCATGATTCAAGAGAGAATGAAACAGCAAACTTCCACACAAAGAAGTTCCAATTGAAGTGAAAGGAATAAACTTGCAGAAGGCTCAAGACATCACTATTCTAGATAGCAGGGAAGGGGTAGATTATCCAAATCTTGAGGTTATAGATTCTCAAATTCAAATTGAGGAAAGTAATTTTAGCCATAATTTTGAAACTCAAGAAAATGAGGAACGTACAAGAAAAATCTTGATTCCAGTGGAAGAAACGAGCGTACAAAAAGATCAGGACATGCCTGTGATACATGTCACCACAAAAAAAATTGATCTCATCTTTCACATAAGTGCAGTTGATGACCCACAAGAGGCTCAAGTCATCAATAAGCTCAATAGAGATCCCGAAGCTAGGGACTCCCAAGACTACATTTGTGAGGAATTATTTAATCTCGATAGTGCATTCTACGAAGAAACAAAAGATTCAAGCCAAGAGGATTCTATTGAACTATCCCTTAATGTGAATCCAAAAGACGATCCATCCCCTCAAGAATGGATGAAAGAAATTGAACATCCAGAAATCGGCAAAACCACCTATTTGGGATGAAGAGCTAAGACTAAAGCAGTCAATTACATCAGTTATTATGATTGATCTAGCAATCAACACCGAAGATGCGAAAGATCCAAATTTGATCATTCTTGAAGATTCAACACCTTTGCAAGAGTTAAAAGAAACCAAACCTCTAGAAATTCCAAGGGGACTACTTGGGCCACTTTTATAAGATTTTCTGAATAACCCACCTATATGGGAAGAAGAACCAGGCATTAAAGATCAAATCATACTATTTTCTGAAGAGAAAGGATCCATAGAAATTGATAGCGCAGGGGCATGAATCCACTGCTTGGGGCACCCCACATTGAAAGAAGAAAAGAAGATCTAACAGGGGCAGTCTTATCCACCAGTTTGATTGGGATTGCCCCATTTGATGAAATTACTATAGAGGCGGTCCTATTCAAGATATTGATTGTCTCATCAAATGGAGAAGACTCTATAGGAGCATCCTTCCCAAACCACTTGATAAGGGTCCTCCTACTTGATGATTAAAATAAAGCAGGGGTAATCGGTGAGGCCCACACCTTATCTGACGACTCCCAAAATGCCTTGAGGCGATGTGCTACTCAAGAGCGACATGAAGTTTCAACTAAAAAGGATTAATGAAAAGGTGTGGGGTGATCACTTACTCCTCCCATTCAAATAAGCCAAGTTGGGCATCCATGCTCTGCTTAGGCATTCTACTCAGTGGCATTGATAACCTAAGGAGTCGAAAAGCTCATTTAAAAAACAAACAAAAAAAGAAAGGAAGAAGAAGAGAGAGCTCCATGGTAGCTTGAGCCTAAACTACTTACCAAAACTTGTTTTCAAAAACCTTAATTTCTTTGGTATAAACGTAGTCCGAAACTTTGTTTTTGTTTCAAAATTCAATCCATCTTCAAAACCTTCTAAAATGTTTTAAAAAATGGAGTTTTATGGAGGCTTAGATATGATGCATCCACCGCCACCAAATCCTGGATTGCCATGCTTACAAAGCCTTAGGAAAACAATAACCAACCCATAAGTTCCCATACCAAAAATCCTGAACCTATGGACCCCAAGAATCAGAATCAAAGGCTATTAAGAAGTTCAATTAGCCCAAAATTCATTATCCCATCATTTTTTCTAAATGAAAATCCCATTCGATTGGAGAATCAGATCCTAAGAAAGAGGTCTAAAGTCGAAGATGACTACAGTGACACTTTCTCAAGTAGCATTGGAGTGAGTACAACAAGGAGTGTCACCGGCTCAAAGATTGCACTGTTCCTGTTGACTGTCACTTCAGATCCCGATTGTCAGAGACCTCTCAAACACACTGACTCAAACGATAGCAGTCCCAGTTCGATGTCTTACAGATCAAAAGAATCCATTGGCATACCGCCTACCCAAAAGGGTACTGGTCATTCAAAATAATGATTGCTGAAAAACGGATTTTCCTTCCCACCTTGTCTTAAGTGCCTACTTATTTTCCATTCACTTGGTGCCCCAAGTGAATGCCAAAGAGGAGAAACTGTAGACACCCTCTTGAAATTTTGGCTAAGGGAACTCCGAAAACCCTCGATTCTGGTCCTAAATGACTACACAAACCCTAGTAGACCATAGGAAACCTAAACAAAATTTAACTGCACCAAAAATACCTAAATCCTTTCTCAACTTGAAGTAGAGCCCAAGATCTTTCTAACGGTTTAAGAATCACCTGAATTGGACCTACGGATAAAAAGATATAATAAAGAACAATTTAGTCCCTATATGACCCAAGTGTCGGGCTACGGGCTGGTTTGTAACGTGGCCCGGCAGGCCCATACACAGCTAGATGATGCAGATGCGGCCTGATGATACAGTCAACATGCTTTATGATGCAGTAAAAGCATTTTCTTGAATTAGATAAGGCTCGAACTCCAACATAAATACAAACAATTATGAAAAATTTTCAAAAAAATAAAAAACAAATCACCAATTGAATCTTATAAATACCCCCTCTCCCTAACCCAAAAAGAAGATGAAAAAGAGACCAAAAAAAAGAAAAAAATCCCTTAGAAATTTCCAAAATTATAAAATTGCTCAAAAATACCCAAAAATAGGAAAAGCCCTTAGAAAATTCCTAGAACATTTGAGAAAATCCCCAAAAATCAGATAAAATCTCTGAAATCATATTCAACCTCTGGAGATCCCAAAAACCTTAGAAAACTAAGAGAAATTCATTTCTTATACCAAGAAATACCAAGAAAAACTTAGGTAGACCCTACTTAAAATCCCCAGCTTTTCCCTTGCCTTAAGAACAGGTCAAAAGACGTTAGATCTATCAATTCCAGTAAGCAAAGGAATCAAAAAAAGGAGATGATGGTGCAAATTGGAAGAGCGGTCTGATCCAAGCTCGAAACTCCAGGTTTTAGGTCCCTAGAGGTAAGTATCAATTTTTTTGAGCCCATAATTCCAGCGACCGTACTCTCTCTATTTTTTCAAAAGTAACTCAGTTTTGCTAAGATTTGAGCAGATCTTATCCCAGAGATCGGCACAGATTGGAGCGTAAACACTCTTATTTATATAAGCAATTCAACGATCGATTTTCTATCCATGCCACAAGGGAAAGTACTTTTTAGGCTCGAATCTATGGAAAATATAGTTTTGGTTCCCCTAAATCTTGACTATATTTAGCCAGTCGGGGAATAATAAGATATAGGCCCACCAAAACATCACTAATAAATCAGTTTGATTTCACAAAGTCGAAGAAAAAATAGATTATCGCCAAAAAATAAGGTAAGTTATAGAATCAATAATATTTTGGATTTAGCTCAAAAAAAAAGAGTGAAAAATCATAGATATAAAGATGAGATAACATAGGATTATGATTTGCAGATATCATATAAATAATTAAAGCTATTGAACAATAATTTTGTGGCCTTACCTAGTGTCATTTAAGTAATATTTGACAATTTATAGTCTAAACTATCTATAAATCCTAAAACAATATTTATTCTATTGTCACAACACAAAACAAATCATATATTTATTGGGAACATAAAATGAAACAATAACAATAGCACTAAACACAAGAACAATATTACTATTCCACAAGAACTGTAAAACAAGGTATAAGACTAATGTTCAAAGAAAAAGACAAAAAATAAGATTAATGTTCCAAGAAAAAGACAAAAAATAAGATTAATGTTCAAAGAAAAAGACAAAAAAAAAACCCTCAATACAAAATTGCACTTAACTAAAGAAAATAATAAAGACCCAAATGTGTAACATAGTGCTCCATCCAAAATTCTATGTTATATCACCAACAATATAAAAAATAAAAAAATGAAATTAACAATTACATAATCATTAATATTTCAGATTTGGCTCAACAAAACGGAGTGAAAAAATTAGATATGTAAATATGAGTTAAACACAAGATTATGATTAGCAGTTATTGTATAGATACATTAAAGACATTGAACAATAATTTGGCAGCCTCACCTAGTGTCATTAGTATAATACTTGACAATTTATAGTCTAAACTTTCTACAAATCCAACAAGGATGTGTATTTTTTTGTCACAGCACAAAACATATCATATATTTATTAGGAACTTAAAATGAAAAAAATAACAATAACACTAAACACGAGAAATACATTAGTAAATAACAAAAATTATACACCAAGGTATAAGATTATTGTTTACAGAAAGACAAAAGACGACCCTCAGTACAATATCGCATTTCGCTAAAACAAAACTATAAAGACCCAAATATAGAACATAACGGTCCATCCAAAATGCAATGTTGTATCACTGACAAAATTAAAAAAAAATAATAAAAGTATGAAATTAATCACACTATAGATAAACAAAGTAACAAATTTCTTAAACAAATACAAATCTCACACTCAATTCCTAGCTGCCTAAATCTTTAGTATCATTAAATCGCTCTCTTTCTTTTTATAAGAATGCTCTACGTTTAAAGAAAAAAAAAATCATTGGGTTTCTCTTATTCGAACTCTACCTATTATTTTAAAATATATGATTGTCATGATATCTTATTTTTTGAGGAATATATTGCCTATATTATTTCGTACAATTTTTTATAAAAGAACTTATTGGTGAAATTTTGATGGAATTTTTTGTTAAATCAAGATTCTTAACTTACTCACACTATTAATGTGCTTATCTTTAAATTAAATTAATATTAAGTTATTGAAGAAATAAAGTTATAGAGAAGAAGTTTTTTTTTTGTTGAAAAAAGATAAAACACATATTTATATCAATTTCATTAAAAAAAAGTAATTTTTTGAAGATGTCTTGAAAAACTTGGAGTTCTCAGTGGATTTCAAACAATCAAAATATTTTTTAAAAAAATCATATTTTAAATGGAGACTGGCTAAATATAATCTCTGACATCATAAATTCATGAATTGAAAACAATAGATTTTATTTTTTTGACAAGATCAAATTATTTTATTGATAATTAACATCAAGCAGGGAAATACAATGAATCAGTAAATTACAATGGAGAGATTATTCCATTAGAGACGATAATAAAAGAAAGGGAGCCTCCAGATTTTGCAAGATTGTTGGTGAAGCCACTCCCTTCCCTAATAATATGAGCAAAGGTAATTGAAAGGGGGCTAGAAGAACATATGTCGAGAATTTGTAGCCGGAGGGAACAAAGAAACCATGGAATAAATTGCAGGCGCTAGCACCAATTTATTGCATTAAGAGAATTACCTTCAATGCTTACTATGATCTTCAAGCCCTGAAAAGAGTTCAACATAGTTACCAGTGGCAATGCCTGAGGGACCAGCATATATAAAGATAATGTTCCTCGAATGGTGCCTTAGAACCCCACCAACACCAGGATTTTCAAATGAACTGACATAAAAGTTTAATTTGAAAGAACCCAATGGCGATGCCTTTTAATTAACGTGACGATTGAATTTAGGCGTATAACTAGAGGCGGGACTACTTAAATTGGCAACAATATCCACTCATAGAACTCCTTTGCCTTCTTTTGTTATAGAAAACCAACCCCAAAGATGATGATGAATGTTGTCCTTAATTGCATTCGGTTCCAGCGTAGCACCCTCAAAAGTACGTCAATTTCTTTTACATTAGATCTCCCAGAAGATCCCCCCCCCCCCCCCCTTCGGAAGACCAGGCTGATTAAGATGGTTGATAGCATAAATTGGAAGCTCTAGTAGAAGAAGATAAAATCCCAATTTTTAGAAAGCCCATGCCCAAATATGTGAAGCAAGGTTGCAGTGAAGGAAAATGTGCTCCTCATCTTGTTTACACAATAAACACTCATTAGGAAGGATTTTCCTTCTTCAACGGAGATTATGAATGGTTAAGTATTTCCCTTGTAATGCTACACAAAGAAAAGCCCGGACCTTTGTAGGGATTTGCCACTTCAAAAGAGAGGAAAACACATTGAATTATCTTTTAATATTTTTTGGACAATTCATTTCCAGTATTCAAAGATCAACAAACTTTACGTTAGTTTTGGAGATTCAGATTTTATGATGAGGGCTGAAATAGATTTGTAGCCATTGTCAGTATAACCAACGCCATAATTGCAGGGCTTTGTGATGTTGCTTGATCGATTTTAGATAAGTCACAAATTGCACCTAGTACTTAAAAATTCCAATTTCAGTTTATTTTATTTGGCTTGCATCTTCTTTAAGGAAAAATTGAAGCTAATACAAAATCAAATTCGTAAGGTCAGTCTTTACTTTACAACGAAGACATGTATGGGCATGTCCGGTTTTGATGAGTACTCACTCATCTGTTAATGTGCATCATCCCTCCATACTGCATATTTTACGGACTTTGAATTCAACTATTGAGGGATCTTCTCTATCATGGGAATCATCAATATAATAGAATAAATAAATCATAAAATTTATAAAAGATATTTCTTGGAAAACTCTTTTAACCAATGGTTTAGAGGGTGCGAGTTGGTTCAAATAGAAGGTTAAAAAGCGGTAGGGGTAGGTCCAAAAAGACATGGTTGGAACTAGTGAGAAAATACATGGGGATTTATGGCCTCATTGATGCTATGGTTAGGGCTATAGCCTTTAATAGAGCAGAATGGCAAACCAGGATTCATGTAGCCTACCCCAATTAGTTGGGAAAAGGTTTTGACGAAAATGATGATGATGATGATATATATATATATATCGAAAAATATCATGTCACCACGCCATTATAATATAATGCAACCACACTTCTAGAAAACTATGTCTGAGGTATTTGTATGATCAAAATTTTATATACATGGTCTCTTCATCTCAATAATCAATCCAAAAAAATAAAATAAAAGTGGCACCCTATATTTGGTGAATTTCAAGATCTAGGACTTTTTTAATTCAAAATCAATTTTTTCTTTTCTAACATTGTTAATCTAATGTTATCAAAGTTATCTAAACAATTTGGAAGGGAACAAGATCATTCTAAGGCCTAGATCTAAGCATCTCACCAAAATGGACGGCCTATGTTAATTGAGCTAAAAAACATTTTCTAGATTGTGCTTTTAAGAATTTTCTTGTTGTAATTGTTCATTAGAATGAAAAGAGTGTATCTTTTAAAACTTAGGTCAAACAAATGGCTTTAACATGGTTTTTTAATATTGTTTCATTGTATGTGTGTGTGTGTGTGTATAGAAGTGATATGATGCAACCGTTGAATTATAGTAGAATGAGACGGAATGGTGGCTTCATCTCATTTGTTAGATTAATCTAAATTCAATGGTGAAATGTGGCTCAAATCTCTATAAGGGATGAACTAACCTACAAAGAGGGATTAAAAAAAAAGTGGGGGAAACAAAACGAAATATAACTCTGTCCATTTCCACCTGCCAAAGCTCTCTCCCAATGCAAAGGCTCCATCAGGCTCAAGCTAATCCTCAAAGGGGATTGCCTTCCACCAAAGAAAGTAAACCCTAACCGAAAAAACTAAGTACCTCTCTCTCTCTATATCAGTTACAACAAAAAATAGGTAACTCTTTCTCTCTCTCTATCTATTGTCTTTTGCAGTTCTATTATCAATGCTACTCTCACATTAATACCTGTTTTTGTCTCTCTCTCTCTCTCTCTCTCTCTCTCTCCTTTTGTCTTTACCATCCTTGTGGAATCCAACATGCAGAGATCATCAAACCATCCACACAAGACCACCATTTTTACAGATTGTTCCCATGGCATTTATGGCCCCTGTTTTTCCCTGCTTCCAAAACCTGCACTTATTCCCCTATCTTAAATGGGAATAACCAAAGTTTGGAGTTGGGAAGTTAGGCCAACTATATTGGAAAGTTAGGTTGAAATTTGATATTTGGTAGGTCAACATTTCTAAAGATTTGCACATTTCTGGACACAAAGATCTGTATCGGGCCCTTTTTAATCTCATTAAGTGTACCCTTTTATAGTTTCTTGTATTGCATCTTGGATTTAAGGTCTCAATGACACCCAAACAATCTCATTAAGCAAAGCTTGGGTTTTATTGCACCTTGGTTTTAAGGTCTTAAGGCTACCCAAAAAACTGACAATAATCTGTTCTCCAACGTAATGGTATAAATGCTCTCTTTCACCTCCTTGAACAGCATGGTTCTTTATATGCCATGTAATCCATGTGGTTGTTTTGCTATGTGGCTATTTTTCCTTGATTCCATTGCATAACCATTTTATTAGTAGGTAACTGAAAATTGAAAGGGAAGTGAAGAAATTAAGAAGAATGTTAATGGATCCAGTGTTTGATTAGTATATACTGTAAGGGTGCTAAATATAATGATCAAACTAACGAAATGGATTCAGCTTACCTGCATGGATAGCAGAGACCATTGCTTTCAGCATCATTTACTCTTTTATTGCTCAGATAATAAAAAAAAAGGAATTTTGGGATTGTGTTCAATTGCTTGTTTTTGAGATTCCTCTGCTTCAAAGACATTTTCTCCATGTAGTGATTCTTTATTCTATTACTTCCCCATGTAGTGATTTTTTGTTCTATTACTTCCCACGGGAAAAAATCATGGCAATTGCATTTGATTTATGTACGAATTCTCTTGATTACTAGAGGCTTTATTGTCTAATTGTAGATTTTTCATATTGGTTCTTATTGCATCTTCTACTTATGTTCTCAAATTCATTGTTAATTTTTAAATTAGTGTTTGACTATGTTCATCCTCATTTTCATGACTTTTGCGTTGTGAAGAAAACAACAACATACCTATTTGAAAACTAGATGGTGCAAAATAAGGTTAGCTTACGGTAACATGAAGAACCAACTAATCTTTTGTAAGCAATGTAGGTCAGTTGTCTTAAGATTTTGTGCTTTATACGATGAATTGTATTAGAAGATCCTTTTGTTGGCTTCCTTTAGCTCATGGTGATTTTGCTTTATACTTCGGTATTATAGTGCTTGTGATGGACTGCTTTTCTATATAAAGATTTTCATGTTTCCCTTCACTTTTATATTTTTTTGAAATCCATGTCAAGTTGATATTCTCTTTAAACTTATTATCTCTCTCTACAATCTCTAATCTTATTGTGTTCGGATATTGTTAAAATTGCAAAGTTCTCATGGGAATGTTGTTTCCTTCACAGTTTATTATTGAATACATATTGTCATGGATGTTAATGAAGATCAAGGTCATGCCCTCACCAATGATGTGAGTTACGGTAGGATGGATTCTTGGGATATTACTCCTATTGCATGTGAGGATGAGTATACAATGGAAGATTAGGTTGTAGTCTCCTTATGTCAATAATGATGCTAGAATGCTAGAAAATCCTATGGTAAAAGTTGCAATTGAATCTAATGAAAATTTGAAGTTTGAAACATATGAAGGAATAGAATTTGAATCTGAGGGATCTACGAAGGAGTTCTATAATGAATATGCTAAGCGGGTAGGTTTCAGTATGTGTCTCAGTACCCTTTATTATACGCATGGTGAAACTGCTAATGCTAGAATATTCGCCTATTCCAAAAAAGCATTCCGAGAGAAGAAATATATGGACAATGAAAATAGAGTTAAAAGACCACATGCAATTACTCGGGAATGGTATAAGGCAATAATGATGGTGAAGAAAATTGATAGTGGAAATGAGTCATTAGGAAGTTTGTGAAAGATCACAACTATTTGTTAGCGAAGCTCAGAGAATTTCAATATCTACGATCAGATAAGAAGATGGCCATCATGGCACAACATATTATAGTCACAAACACCAGTGTAGACTACGTCTACACCTTATAATGTCTGTGCTTAGCCAAGAAGTGGGTGGAAGTGACAATCTTGCATTCACTCATCGTCATTGTCGAAATCACATTGTCAAAAGTCGACAAAAGAGATTTGAAAAAAGAGATGTTCAACTTGTCCTTGAATACTTTAGAAATATGCAATTTGATAGAAATATGCAATTTGAGAATCCTGTATTTTTCTATGCGATGCAAGTAGATGAGAATGGACATTTGACTAGATTATTTTGGGCCGACGCTAGATGAACTATCAATTTTTTGGGGATGCTTTTATGTTTGACAAAACCTATTTGACAAACAAGCATCGAGTGCCTTTTGTGCCATTTACAGGAGTGAACCACCATCGCCAATCTGTGTTACTTGGTTGTGCTTTACTAGTTGATGAAAGTGAAGAGTCATTTGTTTGGCTATTTAAGACACGGCTTCAAGCATTGTCTGGCCATCATCCAACTTCAATAATCACTGATCAAAATCTTTCCATGGAAGCAGCCATTAGATGAGTATTTCCAAATACTCTCCATCGCCTTTGCTTATGGCACATTTTGAAGAAAGTACCAGATAAGTTGTCTCATGTATATGCGGAACATGAAAAAAGATTAATGATAATTTTCACAAATGCATCCATTATTCTGAGACAATACATGAGTTTGAAACGCGTTGGCAAACCATCATTGACCGCTACAATTTAAGAGAGAATAAATGACTAATTAAAATGTATGGCATTTGTGAGCAATAGGTTTCAGCAGATGTACAACATTTTTTTTGTAGAGATGTCTACAACCCATCGGAGTGAGAGTATGAATTCATTTTTTGATGGCTATGTAAATGCAAAAAGAACTCTAAAACAATTTGTTGAGAATAATGCACTTGCATTAAATAGTTAGTTTAGAAAGAAGAGAGAAGCGAATTGTGAAACAGTTCACAAACATTGGGTTTTGAAGACTTATTTTCCAATGAAGAAAGAAGCAGCATGCATTTATACCAAAGCAATATTTGATAAATTCCAAGAGGAATTGTATCATAGTATTGAACATGTTGTGATAGAGTCTAAAAATGATGGGGAAATCATTGTATTTAAAGCCTCAAAATATGATGCAAAGAAGAGAGTATTCATTGTAATATTAAATGTACCTGAAATCAAAGCAACTTGCAGTTGCCAATTGTTTGAGTTCGCTGGATTACTTTGTAGACACATTTTAATTGCTTTCAGAATGAAAAATATTTTTAAAATCTCACCTTCTTACATCTTGAAGTGATGGACAAAAAATGCCAAGGAAGGGTGTGTAATAGATGAACATGGTCGTACAATGCAAGTTGATTTGTGTGAATCCTTGACTATGCGATACAATGAATTGCGTAGAAGGGTGATAAACTTTGCAGAGAATGGAGCTATGTAATATTTCAGGAAGCAATGTGGGTTCTTGATTAGGGCTTGAAGAGAGTTGAAATTGTCAAAGAAAATATCAATAAAACATGTCAACAAGGCAGCCTAGAAGATTCCCAACTTTTGTAATTAAATGTCAATGTAAGTGAAGAAGGGAATTTAATAAACAATAAAAGTGTGCTTCACCCCCTAACAATGAAGACGAAAGGGAAGCCTCCTAAGCATTGGTTAAAATCCTTCTTGGAGAATACACAAAAAAATGATTGGAAATGTACCATGTGTAAAGGTAGTAGTCATGATAAGAGGACTTGTCCAACTCTGAGTATACTGAATACCGAAGAATGCAAATCAAAAGTTTATTAAACCGACCCCTTTTTTAAATCCATCATTTTCAATTGTTAATGAATTTGTAATTGATATATATATCTCTCTCTCTAAATAGTAATACAATATAAAGTTTACTGCATTGAATGGTTTCTCTATGTTTCAATCATTTATTGACATTATTTTCAAGTATCGCTTTGATAATAAGCATGCATGGATTTGAACAATTGGGGTCTTTGATGATTGGCATGCACCATAAAGAGGGTGAGAAATGACAATTCTATTATACTGATCTTTGGATTGGGCGCTGAGTGGATCGATGAATTTAATGAACACCAGTCTATACAATTTTGAACACTTTTTTTCTCATTTTTTGGTCTTATTTTAGTTCCGCTAAAAATCTTGCTAGCTTGGTCGTAAAAGTTTTGTAAGTTAGTTACATTGAATCAATAGATGAGAAGCTCGCCATTTACTTTAAGTTGTGACTCAATAGAGTCAGATGATTTGCAACTCATTAAATTTATGATAAGATCTCTCTCTTCCTCTCTCTCTCTCTCTCTGTCTGTCTCTCTCTCTCTTCTCCTTGTTGTGCAGAGCATCATCCTGTTTTATGTCTAGAACAATCTTCTCTCTTTCTCTCTATTCATGTTATGTAGAGCATCATCCTATTTTATGTCTAGAACAAACACCCTAATTTCTTCAAACCATTAGCTAAATTTGATTTTCTTTATATTGAATTGAATGTAACATAACCCAACAGTATAATGAAATATGGTTTGTCACATGTAGGGACCACACAATGAATTTACATATCATGAATGGCATATTTGTTTTAATCCAAGCCATAAAGTACATAGTAGGAGAGAGAGGGGCTCATTATAGAAGCCATGTGAAATTCAAACTTGGATTGTCACATGTAGCACCACACAATTGCATGAATGAACTTCAAGTTGTGAAGAACTGAAAAATCTAAATGAAAATATATTGATATGAAAACTTCTTAACAATGAAGTACTTAAACATAATGTGGGCTGATTGCCTTCTAATTTGGATGAAATACAAGAAAAGAAAAGGTAAATTTTTAGTCATTTATCTCAAATGTTGCAAAAGTAGATTTTCAACACATGCTTCCTAGAATCCTCCAAGGGAGAAGCTTGTGTGCCTGTGACCTGTTTCCTTTTCTTCCTCGAAGAGAGAAGCATGAAACCAATTTAGCATCAATAAAACCCCTTATATAGCCTTGCTCTTATAATGACAAAATTCCTTAAGATACTTGCTTGATGGATTGGTTTGGAAGAGAACCAACCAGCTCATGATTGTCATATGTAACTAAAAAATTGTTATCATCATGAATGAACACCTGATAGCTTTTCTTATGTATTCTCTAATGCAACCAAAAAATTGTTATCATTGTGAAAGAACACCCGATAGCTTTTCTTAGGTTCCACCTTGATAACTTCCACGATAAGCAGATGCAAGTATTTGGTCTCTGTCCTTAGTTGCCACCTCCATATCTTCGCCATTCCTTACCACCATGAAAGGATATAAGTCAAATTTTGACATAAAATATTAGAATTGTTTTTTCATTCTTTTACATTTAGAATAGTTTTAGATCAAGCAAGAAAATTATTACCAAATATATGACCCAAAGAGGATGAATAATGAAATATCTCATGGTTTCAAAGGGCATGAAACTCAAAGCCACGCTACCAATCAAACTCACAGCTAATGGCAGCAACATATTATGCCCAATATCCCCTAACATTAGGAAAAATACAACATAACTTACTAATAGTTAAGGAAAAACTCTTATCTTCGCTCTGAGTTTATTCTCTACCTTCCATGACTGAACCAGACATTTTTTTTTCATATAAATGGTTGTTGAAGCTTTAATAAAATTTTGAGATAGAGAAGTTTAATGACAAATATCAATAAAAAATACTAAGATCATGAACCATAGTGTGGACATTCCTTACTGACTGTGAGAAAAATAACAGACACAATCATTACGGTGACATTAACGTACTCAAAGAAATTGGCCAAGCCAGCTTAATAATCCATTTTTCAATCATGTATTCATATTAAAATGGGTGTAGGATGAAATTCAATCACAAAGCCATTTCAGACTCTTGTTCTGCAATAAAATCGGTTATATCTTATTCAAGTTGCTTGATTCTTGGTTCAGTGTCCTTACCCCTCACAAACACACACTATTAACAAATATTGTGATTTGAACATATGCAACAAATATCAAGAAGAGTTATGATGAAGGTCTCAAATCTGTGCATTAATGAAATCCATAAAGAATTCCTTAAGAGATTATAAAGAATTTTGACCTATTCTTAAAACAAAGTTACAAAATACTAGTCAATGACTGTTTTTCGATCTGCAATAGTGCACACAAATTGCATATTGCGGAGGAATATTGCATAAACTCCAACTTCCCCGAAATTTCTGTAAGGACCAAGTCTAGCAATCAATTCCTCTAATCTATCTTCTCCAGTAACTATCTCTTTCTATTGTTAAGAAAATGATGTTAATAGAATCCCACCAAGAACCAATCAAACAAATTCAAAAGAAAAATATGCCTCTTACTGGAATACAAATGAAAAAGAAAAATCAAAACCATTGCCCCACCATGTCCTAGAATTTGTAATAGAAACTACCTGAAATCCCTACAATTTCGCATATATGAATTTGAACAGAGTAAAAAGTCATGCATGAAGATACAATTGTTGAAGGAATTCAAGCAAAAGAACTAGTCACCGACACCAACTAGCTGGGAAAAGGCTCTGAAGACGATGAAGCAAGAGAACTAGTCAAATCAATTAGGAAATCATTACCTTTTAACAGTTCAAAGGCCCATAACCAAAAAATTCATTAAAAAAAACTACAACCCATTCCACATTGTAAAAAAAGAGGTTTACACTTTGATAGCTCCCAAAAAAAACTTCTTCTTCTGACAAAAATCACATATATGTGATTTATGGATACATGGCTCATCCAAAAAGCTTTTCAAATTATTTTGGCCAAGAAGCTCATAGAATCCACACCCAAGTCATTGTAACCTTTTTTTTCTTTTTTCCATACTTATGCACTTTCCAAATCTTATTTTAGACCAAATACAAGAATTAAGGAACCATCTTAGAGCCTCGGCTTTGATACCATTTGTTGGTATTTAAGACCAAGTCCAAATGACTCAATTTAAATATTTTGTCATTGTGAAGCAAGGAGGTTTTAAAATACATAAATTCTTCATATAAATTTACAAATGTACATAAGTTCAAGCCACTGAGCTTGGATTTGCACTTATCACAAAAAAGAAAATCCAAATCTAATTGGTCCCTTTATAAATCTCAAACTTAAAATGCCACAAAATATAAGACAATGCTCAAATACTCAATTACTCATGTTTACAACACAATACAAGACATGTACTCAAAATTCTCATCACTTTTGAGTTAAATCAAACAGTTCATGACCAATATCCATATTCATCAAAAACACAAGATTACATATGTACAATTGACTGAAACATGGTGAGCTAAATATGAGTTCAATTTGCATGGTTTATGGCCAATATCTCATCATGTCGTTAAAGTATAGGCTATATAGACATAAAACAAACAAGTTCCATATATGACATTCTCAATGCCTTCATAGCACAAAACATTAAATATATGTAAATTATAAAAAATAAAGTTGCAAACACATTGAGGAGCCAAAAGTCGAACCCTTTGTGCTCGGATCACAAATCAGACCTTTTAGAGAATTAATTTTGTCTGATAGACGAGAGCATAGATGGTTTTAATACTCAAGGAGATCACTTCACTATAAGAATCTTATAATTGGATTTATACCAGTTTGATAGGGTCAGTTTGAGAGATATATGATGAGAATCAAGTATCAAAATGAGTTGAGAGATATCCAACTCAAAAGGCTTAAATAACAAGCATACTATATATTATGGAGCATAAGAACACGAGTCATTTTTCTCAACGAACATGGCTAACATAAACCCTATGCTTTTGAATATCAAATGTGAAAGAAAGCTCACTAATTTGATGTTTAAACTCACTTGTATACTCAAAAAATTCAGGTAATAAAAAACTATAGAAATCAATGCATGATGATAAAGATTCAAACTAGACTACACATAATTAAGGTATGGTACTTATAGTTCAATCTAAACATGAGAAATTATGGAAAACAAGGATAATAAGATGGAAACTTTTCTTTAAAATGAAATTTACAATAAGTTGTCAATGGAAAAAATATGATTTAATAGAAACCAAACTTTGACAAAGTGATTACTTTGGTTATAGAGATGATCCAATTGACCTTCAAGAGGAAGCTAACACATCATAGGACAATCGATCTCAAAACTTGAGGAGAAAATTTGAAGATCAATGGATAAGTGTGTGGAGGTATAATAGTCTCTCTCTAAGTCCACAGAATGATCTCTTAACTTAGGGTATAATGAACCTCATGTGGTATTTATATTAAGTGGAAGTTGTGAAGTAATATTAATCATTGGTGCTCTTTATCTATGGTACATGAGATGCCATGATCATAGCCACTCATCCCAATCCAACCACCAAGATGTAGGGATGAGATTATGACACCTTTATCACCCCTTAAACCTTAAGTTGAGCCTTTTACACTATGGTCCTTGTCCTATAGAAAAGTTCTACTTAATTCCATTGTAGAGATTCCATAAAAGCCCTTAGGTTTTAATAAAATCACTTAAGTACTATATAGACAAGGACATATCTTTTTTAGTAATTAGAAAACTCCACATGTGTGAAGAAAATATCTTATGATACTGCCAATGGAATTTCAACAATGTATTCCACATGGCTTAAGCCTATGGGACAAAGCCACATGAGAAATTCACACATGCCAAAATATCTCCTATGGATAAGGTTTTTAATTCAAAATACTTCTCAAATAATATTGGCATCACACATCTAAAGAGGGTCATGTATGACTGAAATAAGCATGTGAATAATTTAATTAAAAACCTTATAAAATCAATATTCAAAACTTTACATTAAACTACACATAGCTAAACTGACACAATTACCATAATACAAAATATGCGCCCAACGCCATTGGGATTGATATCAGAATGACATCAACCCTCAAGTGGTGTGTGGGGTTGCTGCGTGGCATCGTGTGGCTACTTGGGACTCATGTGGCATTCCCTAGAGATGTCTTTAAATTGTATTGTGTCCAAAAAAGTTTAAAAAGCTCATTTTTTGTGTATAACAAATTCTAGAAAAGTAAAAAGTTCTCCAAAAATATATAAATAACATTTAATCATAAACACATTTTTTCTCATCACAAATAAAATGGACCTAAAGGTAAAAGAGATCTCTAGGCTTAACACTAGGTATTGGAGTACTTCATTAGCCTAGTCCCGAATGGTGGTCTTCTTTATCTCAAAGTGAGCCAACTGACCTATGCTCTATAGTTTATGGCAGCGACACACAATTGACTACATTAAAATCACCCTAACTCTTTCCATCATCAGGTTTTCAATGGATTATAGGTACAACCCTGTGGGATATATAAGTTCTCTAATATAGGGGTCCTCTCAAGGCACATGTTGTAAGGACCGCGAACTTTCCCTGATATGAGATGCGCACAACATTAGAGTCCGATGAAGGAAAGTTGTTGCCACGCGTGTCGAAGTGTTAAAGCCATACATGGCAATTACCGCAAATGGGAAAAGAGGAGAGATAAAGAGGAGGCAGCGCCATGCATGAAGAAGGAGGGACAAACATCGTGCGTGAAGGCAGAGAAGAAGCAACGCTGCACGTAAAGGACTAACCGCACGTGTAAAGGACTAACACCGCGCATGTAAATGACTAACGCCGCGCTTGAAGGTAGAGAAGAAGCAACGCCGTGCGTAAAGGACTAACCACGCGTGTCTAGAACTAACACCGCACGTGTCGAAGAGGTAACGCCGCGCGTGAAGGCAAAAGAGAGGTAACGCTACGCGAGAAGAGAAGGCATGTGTAGTACCGTGAGTAAAAAGAGAAGATTTGACTGCTGCCGTACTTGTTAGCGTCGTGCACGGCAATGGTCAGCCATAGTGAATCCCACCTACCTTGGGTACATGAACCCCTCTTCCCTTCCTTTTCACTATCGTTTCCCTCTCTTGCTCTCATACTCTCTCTCTATAACCAAAGCGAGAGCCAACTGCTGCCCTTGGAGAAAGCCATTGCTTGCAGCGTGAGGTGGCCTACGAGCGGGAGGTTTGAAGGCACCGTGAACATCAGATAGGTACGTTTAGTATCTATGCATCACTTAATTTGGTAGTGATCAAATTTGAGTAATAAAGATAAGTAAAAAGATTGAATGAAGGATATGGGTGTGGTTGAGTTAAAATGAGTTTGAATGATTGATTGAGTATGGTAAATAAAATTGTTAGTTTTGGAAATTTGTAGAGCAGCTCACTTGCAAGGCTAGTTTAATATGAATAAGGTTTTGCATTAAAGTGTATGTTGGCTTGTGAGATGTCATGGGTTATTTGAAGCCTGCCAAAACTTGCAAAAAGGAATATCCAAGAATTGTGAGGGTTTTTATATTGAATGTTTTAGTAGCCAAACGGTGTCCAAATGGGCTCAAATCAGTCTTGAATGAAAGATATGTTGTCTAATACAATTTCGCTTTTTACATCATTTTCAAATTTTTTATAGGTTAAGAGTTATGCCCCAAAATGTGGAGGTATGTCACTGTCCACAGTTGCAAGAAATTCCAGCAACTATCACTCATTTTGAGTCGAGCTTTTGACCTATCAAAAAATGTCCAAATACCTTTAAACCACCACTATTGTAAATATTTATGAGTAAAATTAAAGTTGTATGGTTAAATCATTTTGAATCTCCCTCTAGCCCTTGAGAAGAAAGGTACGTCACTGTTACTAGCCACAAAACATTTCAGTTCTGTGCTCGCCTTGGAAATAAATTGTTTTGCACTCAAACTCTACCCAAATGTGTTCAAATCACTTTTATATGAACCATATATGAGTCTATTTCGAAATTTATGTTGGAACCATACTAAAACTCTCCACGGTTTGAGAATGGCGTTCCTTTCTCCATGAGGATGTCGTGATTATGGATGCGGTTTACGGAACTATGTTTTGATCAATTCAAGCGACAAGTGTTATGAGTGATAATTGATAAGTATAACGTTATGTGATAGCTTTACGATAAATGCTACATGATAAATGACGTAGTACTAATGTGATAAATTGTTATCAATGTTAATTGATAAGTGTAAGTGCCATGTGATAGCCCTCTCATAATGGATGTTTCATGTTAAGTGGCATTGTGTGAATGATAGCTGTATATTTCTGAACAAGACTCAGACTTTTTATAATGACGCTAGAATTATCTGTCATAAGGCACTGACCAAGAATGAGTAAATGTAATGCTTGATCTTATCACGATACTGTGATGATGACCACTACGTAATGGGACACCCATTGGTAGTGGGTATTTTTATGTTATGATAACTGTGATATTGACCACTGCGTGATGGGACACTCATCGATAGTTGATACTGTTATATTGATACTACCCACTACACGATAGGACACTCATCGGTGGTGGGTACTGTTATGCTGAGAAAAGTGATGCCGACAATGTTCCTAACACGCAGAATGATTGGATGAAGTTAGGTGAAAGTGAAATGGGAGGGTCGCACCCCCCTGAAATTCATATGATGAGACTAGTGAGTAATGCCTTGCAAGGTAAGTGCCTATCAAAAACCCCAAAGCGCACTAGGGTGTGTGAGTATAAGGTCATTACGAAGTGGATTTACCCACTTGTCATTTTCCTCCCTCCCGAGGAATGGTAGATGTCCTAAACAATAGGATTGACTTGGCCTGTTGAATAGGGCTTCTACTTCGGGAGTAGGTGAACTAACGAGTGAGTGGATGATGCTTGAATAATGCATGTGAATTTATGATAATTGTAATGATTGAATGATAACCATGAAATTTTAATATGACGCCTGTAATAAATGCATTGATGTGATTTCTAATTTATATGACGTTTGCACTATGATTTTTTATAATTGAAAGAATGGTTCATGACGCATGGATAGACTCAATAATGATGCATAGTACCAAGATCTATTTACTGGGCTTTATAGCTCATCCTACTATATCTCCCCTCTTGTAGATTGATAGCGACAGTTCAAGGGCCAAACGCACGTAATTGCAGTTGGGAGTCGAAGCCATATTCCTTTAAGAAGGAACTCAGATCTTGTATGTAGTTGGGCAGTGAAGCCCTAAAATTTGTTTATTTTGGGAATATGTAATATTGGGACCAGATGCCCTGAACTCAAGTGTAATATTTTGAAGGCAATTTTATTCAATGCATGTTAAGTAGTGTATGGAACTTTCCAAATCTTATATTCATATGCACTTTAGAATTATTGATGTAGTTATTTTCCATGGTTTGTCTTTGATCACCGATCCAAGGCGTTGAGTCCACTCCGACTTGAGTGACATACGCTACCTTGGGAACGCGAACCCACACTCGGTCACCCTCTGATGCTAACAGAAGGGTGGTTGGGGTGGGGTCATGACACATGTGCACTGATTCTTCTTAGTCAGATCATACTATAAAAGAGTTGCTTCCCCTGCGATTGTAAGTGCACATGCCAGAGTGGCCTTATTTTAGGGTACGGATTTATTTGTTATAAGTCATGATTGTTCCATACATGATGAATACTTAAAAAATACTCAAGTTCTATTATACTCATATGGTTCTTTTAACTCGGGCCAATCACACAAACCATGAGGCATGCTAATCAATATAACATTGACTCAGAGGTAACCCTCACTCATCCTTGAGAGATTACTCTTTCAAAGTGCACAATCACTACCTCATGTATTCGGGGTATATGAATCAGGATCCCAGTTTGCAAAGCACGCAGATTCAATTTTTCTCTTACTCCCACAGAGCAAAAGATCTTTTGTTTCAAGGCCTTGAAAGGTCATATATCCAACACTCATAACATATGCATAAATAGTTACAAAGCATGGGAAGCCGACTCTTCCAAGGATCCACTGGGAAGATGTATGCACATGTGTCACCCCATGCTTTGTGTGGGGGTCCCACCTAAAATCCAATAGTACTTGGGGATTCAAGGTCACTCACTAGTTTGACTTGGATAGGCTAATGTCATGAGCCTCTAATTGAACATTTGGTTCGTGAGTCTGTTGAGTCAAACTAAGAAGGTGGCTTTAGATTCTGGGTGTAGCCAGGTCGAGTGCTCCAATTCGTAATTCAACTCAAAGGATTTTAATTTCTCTTGAAAATATTTTTAAACAATTAAAAATAAATTCTTTAATGTAAAATCATTAAAATTATATTTGTGGATCTTCATAATTTTTTCTAGGATTTTTTGAGAAAGAAAATGCATTTTTCATAATTGTTTAGAAGTAATGACATAATAAGGACAATCCTTAGAACCCACACGAGACACCCAAATGGAATGTGGATGTTCACATGGTGGCTTGTTGGGGTTCCATGTCACTGCATGTGGAGGATGACGAGGGGATGATGTCAACCCCCTCAAGGGACCCCCATGTCATTATGCAGTTTTTTTTTTATGCTATGGGCATTGTTTATGGAAATTTATAAAATATTGAGATTTTGAGAAAATATTTTTAAGAGATATTTAATGCTTAAAGCAAGGGGTATGTGCACATGTGTGGTGGTTTTTAAAAGGGGTATAGGGTTTGTAGTTACAGGCCTAACCCTAACGGTATATAGTAAATATGCAATTAACTACCTGGCTTATAAGACATGATTTCATTATCCCCACATGCTATTATAAAATGAAGGGAACTTTTGAGATTTTTGTTTTCTGAAACATTTGACAAATTACTATAAGAGTATACCCTCTATCTTGTGTTTGGTTTTATTAAATGGTAAAAGCAGGGGTATTTTTATAATAAGAGAAATTGATGTGAACTAAAGGAGAATAAAATGCTTGATATGATGGTTGATGGTGGGATAGGATCAAGCCTCTCTTTATATCCATGTATGTTGCACTTCAAGGGCCAAGATTAAAGCATATCTAAAGCATCTCTATATTCAACCTATAAATACCCCTTAAATCTCTACACTTGAATATATGGGTTCATTCTCTCTCTCTCTCTCTCTCTCTCTCTCTCTCTCTCTCTCTCTCTACCCATCAAAGTGGCACACCCTTAAGCCTTCTTCTTCTCTTCTTCATTTCTCTCTTAAGAAAATTGCATCCAAGATGATGCGAGAAAAGATAAACTTTGAGGAAGTATAGATGGTAGAGAGATAAAAATAGAGAAATGGAATCTGTAGCCAATTCACATTAACAAGAATGAAACCCTAAAAGGGTTTATATATAATACATATTTAACATAGACCAAACTATCCATACACAAAATAAACAATGTAGTACAATACATTTTATTTATTATACGCGCATTATTACCCCCCTAAGTTGATGCGGACATGAGTAAAGCATGAGCTTGTCTACCATAAAATTATGGGATTTCCGAGTAACCGATTTTGTGAAATATCAGCCATTTGTATAGTAGAAGAAATATAAAGGAGAGAAAATGTTCCATCAAGATAGTGGTCACGAACATAATGACAATCTACATTACTATGCTTTGTTTTCTCATGAAGACTAGATTAGATGCAATTTTAATCGCACTTTGGTTATCTGCATATAATGGTGCAGGATAAGAAATCGTGATATCGGAGTCATTGAGAAGAGCACGAACCCAAATAATCTCACTAGCAATAGAGGGCATAGCATGATACTAAGCTTCAATGCTTGACTTGAAGATAGTGTCTTATTTCTTACTCTTCGATGATATTAAAGATGACCTAAAATTACACGATATCCTGTAGTAAAGCAACAAGTGTTTAGATCATTTGTCAATCTGCATCTGCATATGTACCTATCTAAAGCTGATGTGGAGGCAAAAAATAATCCACAACTAGAAGTGCCTCGAACATAGTGAAAAATTTGGTGAACCACTGATAGATGTGGTCTTCAATGTTCTAAAACAAACCGGCTCACAATATGGACAACATACGCAATATCTGGGCATGTCATAGTGCGATAGATGAGGGAGCCTACAAGTTTGTCATACATTATAGGCTAAAAAGGATGATCTCCAACATGTGCAGAAAGTTTAACATTAATCTCTATAAGTGTATCAGCAACCTTCACATCATTTAACCGGGCTCTAAACAAGATCAACTGCATACTTTTGTCGATGGATATAAATACCATGCTTAGAACAGGTGATCTCAAGGCCAAGGGCATAAGATACTCCCCTAAGATCCTTCATTTGAAAATTTTCTTGCAATCGTAGCTTCAACTCTTTGATGAAAGGGAAATCACATCCAGAGATGAAAATATCAACAATATATAGAAAGTAATACAAATTATGTCCTTTGTAGTATGAAAAAATATGGAGTGGTCATGTTTACTTTGAGTGAAACTTATTGACAGCATGACAGCCCAAAAACACTCAAACCACGCACAAGGAGCTTGTTTACTACCATAAATTGCCTTACGAAGTCGATAGACCAATGATGTATCTTGAGTAGCAAACCGAGGTCGCGGCCACATATAATCTTCTTCTTGAAGCTCTCCATTAAAAAAAGCATTTTTGACATCCATCTGTCATATAAACCAGTCACATATTGATGCTAGTGCAATAAGAGTACGGATTGCAGTCATCTTAACAACATGAGCAAACGTTTCTTCATAATAAATGCCATATTCTTGGACATAACCTTGTGAAACTAATCATGCTTAATGGAGGTCAAGTGCACCATCAGCTTGTAACTTAATATTGTAAACTCATTTACTACCAATGGCATGGTTGTTAGGGAGTAAGGAAATTAAATCCCAAGTATGGTTCACCTTTAAAACTGTGATTTCTTCACACATTGTCATGCGACAACATTGGAGTTTAGATGCCTGAGAATAAGAGGATGGATCATGAAAGAAAGGGTTAGTAGTAGTTGTTGAAAAATATGTATGGGATGAGCTAACCACTAGCAAGTTAAGACGTTCAAGAGGAACAAACTTACGAAGAGACCACCAATGTTGTTCGGGGACAATAGTGGGATCAACAACTGGTGGTGGTATATGATCAACATTAGGAAGGCAAGCTCATTGAAGTTACAAGCTTGAGGACTAAGAATGTTGAATACAGGGAGAATTGAAAAATTGGGTGCATGTGTGGGTGTAATAAGATGTAAATGGTGTTGATGAAAAAATTACTTTCAAAACAAGTAACATGTCGCGAGATTCTCACTCCATTAATTGTAGGATCAAAACAGCGATACTCCTTTTGATTAGTTACATAGTCCACAAACATACACTTAATAGACTTAGGTGAGAGTGTATCTCATGCAAGAGAGGGAAGAAGATCAAAACAATGCACCCAAACACACATAAGCGTGTAAGTAGTTAGGGGAATTTTTAAAAAGCTTATGAAAGGGTGAAACATTGTGCAGAACATGAGTAGGAAGAAGATTAACAAGATACACAGCAGTGGAGATTGCTTCAGCCCACATATTCTTTGGAGAATGAGAGCTTACAAAAAGTAAGAGATTAGTTTCAAGGATATGCCAATGTTTTCTTTTGATGACTCCATTCTATTCAGAGGCATGAAGGCATGAACATTGATGAACAATGTCATTTGTACGAAGATATGCCTGAAATTCATTATATAGGTTTCCCCTCCTGAATTTGACCTAAGGACTTTAATAGTTTTCTCAAATTGATTTTTAATCATACTATGGAAGTCTTTAAAGATACTAAACATACTTGATATGTGTTTGAGAAAATAAACTCATGTGTACTTAAAAAAATTATCAATAAATATCACATACTAGAAAAACCCACTTATCGAAGGAACATGAGCATGCTCTCATATATCAGAGTGCACTAACGAAAAAGGACTAGTACTTTTATTATTACTTTAGGGCAATGGTAGAGACAAGTGTTTTTCTAACTTGTAACTCTCATACAAAATATTTTTATCAATTTTTTTATTGAAAAAGACAACAGCTAAAAGTCTAGAATTTGAAAGGCATAACATTTTTTGATATTTTAGATGTCCTAACCTACAATATCAAACATACCAGAAAAGTTGATTGGCTTATTTCATGAGAAGCAGGGGAAATTTGCAACCGGTAGGGCATGTGAAAGGTGACAAGGAGACTAGTTGAAATAAACTATGAAGAGCCGATCCTTCTTAGTGCCTCCCCCAATCACCATCCCGGTTACTTAATTCTGCACCACACAACATTTATTAGAAAATGAGACAAGACACTTATTGTCAACTAATTGCCCAACAGATATCAAATTAAGAGAAAGGTTGGGAACATGATGGACCTCAAGTAACAAGGAATTATCATATGGACTAGCGATAATGGTATTACCAGAATGGGTAACATGATGAGGAGATCCACTAGTAGTAAAATAAATCAAATTATCAAAAGAAAGTGTCACAGAGGATAATTGAGAGCTTGTCAAATGGTTAGATTCTCTTGAGTTTATGGTTCAAGTATTTCAAAACGAATTTGAATTACTTGAGAAGCCCAAGGCAGCTAAGGCATGAAGTTGTTGAAGTGTATTTGAGTCAATAGAGGAAAAACCTTGAATGGGTAGATGAATTGCAGAAGATGTAGTTGTAGATGAAGAGTGGGAGTCAATAGAAACAACATCATCCATGGTGGTTGAACACAGGAATAGAGGCCAATTTAGCTAACTGAGTAGAACCACTTGTAGAAGCCTTTCCACTAGTGTTAGGGCTTTTTCGACAATAAGAAATTACATGGCCATACTTTTGGCAATAATTGCAAAAATGTTGCTTCTTACAATGAGCAACTATTTGTTCTTTTTGTCGACATATGTGGCATTGTATTTGGCCATAGTTCAAACCCTTGCTAGAGCCATTAGGTATAGGTAAAGGCACATCAGTGATGTCTGGTGAATTGGATTACAAATCCCAAGAGGGCCTAAGCGAGTCTCCTCAGTAAGGAGATCTGAGAGGGCATTATCTAGTGATGAAGCTGGAGTATGGTGAAGAATGGATGCTCTCATAATTTCAAATTTTGATTGCAAGCCCATTAGAAAATAAAATAAACGAGTCTGATTTCTTTCTTTAGTTATTTCCTCATTAGGTGACTACGTCTTCATCGAGACCATCTCATTCCATATGCCTGAGAGGGAATTGAAATAGTCTTGGAAAGAGGAATCTACTTGTTGCTTTCATGCTTTCTTTCTCAAGTGCATAGAGAAGGGCCATGTTTGTTTGAGAGTAAATCCTCTTCAAATAATCCTACGTGGCTTTGGCATTAGGTTGATATGTGAGGTTGCGCCGAGGTTGTGCCAAATTTTGTGCTCAATCGAATTCATGATCCATGTAACAATGCAACTATCAATAGCAAAACAATTATTGCTCCCATTCTCATCGGTAGGTTGGGGTATAGAACCATCAACATAACTCCATAACTTTCTTCCCATAAGAAAACGTCACATCTAGAAACACCACTAGCCTTAGTTCTTTCCATCAAGGCGCACAAAAATAATATCACTCTCTGTATTATTCTAGGATTCCATAACAGGAGAGCAAGAAAAGCAAAAGATTAAGAGGGTTGAGAGAAGCAGTAGCAATAGTCAACTAATGAATTTCCAATGATGCATGAATCAACAGAAATGAAAAGAGGTTCCAAAAAAAAAATCAAAAAGGTGGAGTTGAGAATGGACGTGAGAGAGAATTGAGGGAGACATAGAAAATAGAGGATTGAGAATGGACGTGAGAGAGATTTGAGAGAGAGGTGAGAAAAGTGGACTTGAAAAAAAAGAAAAACAAGATTCAAGATGCAAATCCTTTAATGTGAATGAGACGTGAGGGAGAGTTTGCAAAGGAAGGTGAATGAGACGAGAGATAAAGAGGGTGCAAGAAAAGACTAAAAAATTAAAGATTCAAAGGTAGGGCCACAATTACTAGTTTCTCTCTCTATACTTGAGAGAGAAAAAATGAAAGAAAAACTACTTGAAAAGAATACTTCTGGTTAGATGCCTCGATCTTGCCCTCTGGATCTAGATGATCAGGCAGCATGCGTCTCGGATTTCAGGGGAACTCGGGGCTTTGAGATCGCTCTCTCAGAAACCTCGCTCAGGAGCGAGGGCAAGTGTACAAACCGATGAGAGAGGAATTTTAGGTAGGTTGGAGACTTATTCGGGCTGGCTCATGTGGGTGCCCTCTTAGATCACAAAGAAATCCCCCCAGTCATAAAACTGGTTCAGAATTGTCTCCTTAGGCTTGTATTCTGATGTTATCTGGAATCACACACACGGTTAATTTTACAAGACAATTGGGCCAAAAAAGACCCCACCTTGTCTTTGAGCGAATGTGCACAGGTTTGCACATCCAAGAGAAGAAAGGGTACGAAAATAGATGAAAGCAGAGGAAAGGGGTTGGTCATAAGAGTTTGATTAGGTGATGAGTCTAACAGAGCAACTAGATCATCAAGTGGTTGACTTAGCATGGTAGCAAGATGGGCACAGTAACTAGACCGGCACAACATAAATACTACTACATGCCAGAACAATCATCGACCAGCTTGGCGTAATGGCTAGCGTATCGTGGCAGTAAAGCGGACACGGTGACTAAGACCAGCTCAATGGAAATACTGCTAAACAACAAGACTACTATGGCAATGTTTATCTTAGCCTCTCTTGGTCAAATGAGTAAGAAAAGAAAGAAAGGGAGACATGCACAATACTATTGATGTTGTGCATGGGAGAAGAAGAAGAGAAGAGAGAAGACATGAGTGGAAATTAGCCCCTGCCGCTTATGGTAGGGGAATCAGAAGAGGGGGAAACATGGGTGGTGATGTGCTTCCGCCGTCCATGTTAGAAGAAGAAGAAGAGAGAGAAGACATGGGCGGTGATGTACTTTCTCTATCCATGTCAGACGAATAAGAGGAGAGAGAAAACATGGGCCACAATGTGTTTTCGTTATCCGTGTCAAAAGAAGAAGAAGAGAGAGAAGACATGGGCGGCAATGTACTTCCACCGTCCATGTCAGACGAAGAAGAGCACCGGCAATGTACTTCCACCGCACGGGAATAACGTACAGCCTACTCTTTTTTGGTCTTTAACTTATAACTTTGTCCTGGAATGCCCGATTAAGCCGAAACATGACCTATAGGGGTTTTCGACCGTGTCGGATCCAATGGCAGTGGTCCCATAGCTGTTTAACACACCAAAAATAGAGTTCTAGTTATGAAGTTTTTTTCAGGGTGCTATAGGCTAATGTTTCTAAAATTGTTTCTTTGTGTCCATTGGTTTAAACATGTCTGATTGCAACGAAACTTGGCAGGTGGCTTTTTGGAGTGCTTATGAAGATCTTTACCAGTTTTGGGAAAATTCTAAGACTGTCGGGAATTTCATTGTATGTTTAAGGCTTTATTGACCTGCTTCCTCTTTATTCCACGTCAAGGACCAAGGTATTGAGAAATGTCTTCAAACAGCTTGCCACGCCGAACATTGCGCTTCGAGAGAAGTAAGAAGGCCAACATTCAGAAAATTTCCTTCGAATTTATTACTTTTTTCTTCTTAGCCACACGACCACGTGAATACCGAGGAGATTCACGCAGTGCTGCAACTAGGATGCTCAAAAATTTGGATGCAATGTACAGGTCCATCCGTGGAGACTTTAGGGGGAGAAGATACTTTTTGAGGGATCTTGTCGAAGTCCTCACCCTTAAGGGACTAATTGTGATTTTGAAGATGAAGATTTTGTACGAACCTTATTAATCAGACTCAATCCCGTCTGGCAATCGAGTGCAGTGTGTTGAAGGGCATTTTTCCCATTTGGTTTGGGTTTCTTGTTGGATAGACATCAAAAGAACCTTTGGTTGGCATTCGTCTGCATTGTGCACCAGATATTCCTTGACGAGCAGGGTACCTCAGTTTATCGAGGTGACCAGCTTTTATAACGTAATAGGTCTAAAGTCATGGCTGACTTAGCTTTCTTAGGTCGTCTTTGGTTTGTTGAAATGACTTTCTTGTTTGTTTGTTCTAGATGATCTGCTGAAGGGCCTTTTTTCGGTGCTAGTGTGCATTGTGCACCAGATATTCCTTGGTGAGCAGTGTACCTCAGTTTATCGAGGTGATCGGCCTTGGGTATAACCCCTACCTACTATTAGCAATTTTGCTTAACAGGTCCAAGGCCATGGCTGACTTAGCCTTCTTAGGGCGTCTTCGGCATCCTTGGAGTGCGTTTAGTGGCCTCTTGAGAGTGATGCTCTTCTTTATGAGACTTGTCTTACCTTCTTGAAGAATCTTCTATACTTCGAGTCCTTTTCGTAAATGGACTCAAATTGTCAGAATCTTTCTTAAAGATCATATTTTTGAGTTCTGGCATTGTCACACTCGGGATTTTTCTTATGTGGGCTGAAGCCACCTGTTGAGGCGAGGGTTACATCAACCTTATTATTGGTCCTAAGCGTCCTTTACGGATTTTCACTTGGACTTGGGAGGCGGTGCCTTAAAGATGGTTTTCGCCAACTTACTTTTTATTTGGGGCTCTTTTGCCCGTGACCTTTCCTTCATGTCCACCATTATTTTATATTTTTACTCACGGTGCCCTTTTAAGGATTTTACTGTGCCCGAGCTTTATTCACGAAACTCTTTTACTCATGGTTTTGTGACCATGCTCGTCCATCATTTTTACTCATTGCTTTCCCTTGTTCAGATATACACCATGCCCATGTTTTTTTTTTTCTCTTTTTGTGTAAAGGCGTGTTTAAGGTCATGCCTTTGGGACCTATGCGAAGCCTTTTAACGTCATGCATCTAAGACATGCACTCTAGTTTAAGGTCATACAGCTAGACCGTGGTAGTGATGGATGGCAGTCTATAGAGGCCATGGAGTGAGTATGGTGGTGGTTTTGGCTCACTTTGAGGAGATGGAGAGAGGCTACCGGTGAATGATTGATGATGTATGAATGGAGGGTGAAAAGTGGTGACCCCGTAGCTGAGGGCAAGTATGGATGACGGGATGGTTCGCCATTATGTAAGCGCAGGTAAGATTCACTAGGGAATGGTGAAGGATGGTGAAGTGAATGGACTCACAGGGGAGGTAACGAAAGTGGTGCGCGCACAAGAATGGGCTGGTTAGGGATGATGTGCGTGAAGATGCATGTAAAGGGCGTCTGCACGTATGTAGGGGCGTATTTAAGGTCATGCTGCCTGGACTTATGCAAAGCAGTTTATTGTCATGCGGCCAAGATGTGCACTATGGTTTAATGTCATATAGCTTGGACCGTGGTTATGCAGTTTAGAGTCATGCAACTAGGACCATGTAGTTTAAGGTCGTGTAACTAAACCTCCACTATAGTTTAAGGTCGTATAGTCCAGACCAAGGTGCTGACCTTTTTAACGTCATGTGACTAGAACATGTACTATGGTTTTAAGGTCATATAGTTTGGACCGTGGTGCTAAGCCTTTTAACGTCGTGCGGCTAGGACGTGCACTATGGTTTATGGTCATATAGTTTGGATCATGCAGTTTAAGGTCATGCAGTTAGACCTTCGCTACAGTTTATGGTCATATAGTTTGGACCATGCAGTTTTGGGTCATGCACCAAGACCAAGGCTGTTGGTCGCCATGTAGGTGAAAATGCATGGGAATGGGTCTTGTAGACTGCAATCAGACTCTTGAGGATAAAATGGCCAAGACCGGCAAGGGGTTCAGATGGGAATGCCAACTTCATTGGGGATTAGGGGATGAGTGTGTTTCTCTTAGAGGTGAAAAATAGTACTCTGTAGGGGATGAATTCATTAAAAATGAACCAACTCCTATAGGATAACTAGGTGTGAAGTAGACTCACTGAGGGTTGTGGTGATACGAATGACCCTAACTCCTTTGGGGATAAGGGACTACAACACGAGTATGACTCCTATTGGGGATGAGAAGTCATGGCCTAGGTGGAATGACCTGGGTACCACTCTATTGGGGATAATAGGTCACGGTCAGGTGCAACACCATTGGGGATGGCAGTAGAAGGACACACACGGCTTTATCATGGAGCATGCGAAAGTGAAACATTAAGGACACAGCCAGCGCTGGGTACTGTCAGCACTATTTCTCGAACACTCAGCCAACACTGAGTCTTTGAAAACACAACTGACGCTGAGGTTAGTCAATGTTACTTCTTGGACAATCAACCGACACTAGGTAGTTGAAACACGGCCGACATTGGGTAGAACGCAGTTGGCGCTGGGTAGTTGAAAACACAGCCGGCATTAGGTGGAACGTAGCCGGCATTAGATCAAGGACTCAAACAGCGGTAAGCATGAGTTACTGTTTGGGCCTTGACCCGAGCTTGACCGGACCCTACTTTCTGTTACATGGGATTTAATGGGCACCAGTAAAACTTCGCTCGGGCCTAAGGTCAGAGCCCTACCAGGTCCGACCCATCGTCGTTTGGACTTTTTGGACATGGCTGAGATTGTTGATTTGTAAGGGGCATTTGAGGGAAGCTTTGGCTTCAAAAAGCGGGTAAACCCCATTTTCACTGTTTCACGGAAAACTTAAGGTAAAAGTTTTTTGTTTAATAGGTAAGGTGAGGCTTTCGGTGAGAGCTTCAGCAAACACACAGGGGATTCCGGCAAGACTAGCGGAGGTTTTACCGATGGGCAAGGCAGGTTTCAGCTAGACAAGGAGACTCCATCAAGAAAGGAAGCAAGATTTGCAGAGATTGCAGGAGTTTATAGTAGGAAAAAGGGAGTTCACCGGGAAACAGGGAACTCAAGCTGTGGTTTTGAGGGCTCTGGCAAAGGAAAGAAGAGGTGGAAGTTGCAGTAGTGGGTTGTCCAGGGATTTCTGCTAGTTTTTTTGTGGTTTTTCGACGTGTGAAAGTGGTTTCCCCGGTAGGTTGGAGAACGGCTGCAGTGGGTTTCCAGTAGTGGAAGGAGTTTCTAGTGGGACCCGTAGGGTGCGAAAAAAATGAATGGTCGGAGGAGGTGGACGGTCGCAAGAAAGTCAACGGCTACTAGAGACGAAGGATCAAGGGAGACAAGCAGTCAACTAAGATGAAGGGCCGCTGGAGAAACGAGGGACCTCGGGAAAGTGTGCAATCATTGAGGAGACGAAGGGTTGCAAGCAAGAAAATGAGGGGCCTCAGGAATGTGTGCGTGGGGGAAAACGAAGGGTCACTAGGAGGCACACAGTCACAGTAGGAAGGGACCACAGCCGGTGCTGACCTAGGATACACAGCAGGTGCTAGTCCTTAGGAACACAACCAACATTGGTGTTGGGACACGTAGCCAATGCTGGGGTTCAAAAACACAGCCTGTGGTAGCTTTTTAAGATACACAGACAGCGTCGAGTCTTAAAAAATTAAACCGGTGCCAGTCTCCAAAAACTCAACCGGTACTAGTTAGTGCCTTTGTCGCACATGGCTAGCAAGATGATGCTGAAGGATAGCAGGTGCCCTGTCATCCTCTTGAATCGTGACTACGTGAGAAACCTTAGTTGCCCTGAACGCTCTTTTCAACTCTTTGAGCTTTATCTGGCTCTTGTTGATAAGGGCTTCGATCGTGTCGTTGAGCTTATAGCAGTCGTAAGTGGGGTGGCATACCCTCCTGTGATAGACGCAGTACTTAACTGTCACACCCCAAGAATTTACAATACTGTTTTTCCTGAGATGTGACAGACAAAACATATATACATCTCTTGATAGGACAAATTTACAGTGGCGAGGTCTTACAAAGTAAATAAATAAAGCTAGCACAACAACAATATCTTCCAAGGTTGATCTTGACTAGCACTCAAAATGAATCCGTAGTTATCCTGAAAAAAAATGTTTACCATAGTTTGATGAGTTTGGCTACTCAGTAAGTGATCATCATAATCCTAAAAATAATCATGATTGAAAGATATCAATATTTTCAAAAAGGAGATCTATTAACAGAAATACATCAACAGATTCACTTTCAATAAATGCATAATTAAGTACAATCCGAATAATTGAAATGCATATAACACTTTAACGGCAGTGCATAATTCAAAGGATTTCACAAAATACCCTACTGGCGTCCCAAGTAGGTCACCTATATACCCTATCAGCGTCCCGATGGGTCCACTTAATCCCTATCGACGTCCCAGATAGGTCCACTTAATCCATGCAGGTCCACTTATACCTCTCCGGTGTACCGAATGAGTCCACTTAATCCCTACCGGCATCCCGGATAGGTCCACTTATACCTCACCGGCGAACCGGATGAGTCCACTTGCATACTTAAATTATTTTTAAATCTCTTTAAACATTCGAAAGCAGCAAATATCATGTACTCAACATATCACTGAAATCACTAATATGAATTTCACTGACACCACTAATAACAGTCACTTTCAATAACATTTCAACCAATCAAATATTTTGGGCTCAAATTTAGAAAGGTAGCAGTTTGTAAAGGCATTCTAGCATAATTGCCAATTTAATATGTATAGAAAAACTCTTATAGAAATTCAAGAATACAGAATTATCACAATTTATGGGATATCAATCCACAAATAAACATTTCACAACAATACTATAATCAATTACAAAAATTTCAATTTTTAAATAATAAGGCAGTCATTTGGACATGAATTTTACAATGTCTAAATATTCAAAATAGTAGAAAGAAATATCACAATTTTACTAAAAGCAGAAATATCACATTTATTTCTAACAATAGACAAGAAAAATAAATAAATTTATTTTTCATAATTTACAGCATTCAAAAATTCTAACATAGATAAAATATCACAATTTTTATTAAAAAGATTATTTTTCAAGATAATGAGGTCACGTGCGCATAAAATTTATCGCGTCTAAAATTCATGATAATAAGCAGAAATAATTATTTCATTTCATTTTTAAAAGAATGGATTATTTTTCGAGAGAATGAGGTCACTTACACACAAAACTTATAAAATAAAGCTCCTGAACGGAAATATCACTATTTATTAAAAACAGACTATTTTTCAGGAAGATGATGTCACTTACACACAAATATTTGAGAGGGAGCTTCCGATAAAAATTCGGCTCGAGAGAGGAGTTCACTGTGTTTCGACCAGAGAGAAAAATCTCATAAGTTTTCTAAGGTAGGAGTCTTCACCTCTCTGAATTTAAATTCTACTAAGATATTATTTTATTCTTTCATTACGTTACAGGTGTGAGCGTTAGTTTACGCTTTAAACACCTAAAGCTTTTATTACGTTACAGGTGTGAGCGTTAGTTTACGCTTTAAACACCTAAAGCCCACGTCCTTTAGTGGACGTGGCAAGAGCAAGGAAACACAAAGCTTTTAAAACAAAAGCTTTTAAAAGTAACGATGGTCCCTAAGGACCATCATGTTCAAACGAATTGTCATGTATTAATAGTTTTTTTTTTTTTTTAAAAAAAAGTAACGATTGTTACATTAATGTTTGCCACCTGCCCTGCCGACACCACAGTATTAGCCTTCAGAAACTGTTACATTTTCTATTCCAGTAGCAGTTGAAGTAGTGCAGGTGTCCACTCTATGTCGAAGGGGTAAACCTTATTCTTGTGCTGGACCCAGTAGTCATTTCACCTAGAATTTTTAAGCGGCGGGACGCTGTTGTAGGACTGATGCTTGCCCCCGGCCGGAGATGCTTGTGCCTTGGAAAGGTCTAGGGTTTGAGGACCTGCGCCTTTGGTGTCAACCACGGTGACAATCGCGTTGATTACTGCCTTTTGGCTACCCCGACTATTGGAGTGAGAATTAGAGCTAACAGGTTGCTCACGAGGGTTGCCGTGATGCTTGAATAATCCATCAATATGAACTGCCTTGGAGATGAGCTCTAACATGGAGGATGGATTGGATGTCTCGACATGTAGAGCGATCTCAGGGAGCATGTTCTGTATACAGATCTGAACCTCTTCCTTCTCAGTCATGAGAGTGGCATGGAAGGTTGCCAACTCTCTCAAGCGAGTGATGAACTTTCCTCACCAGGGTCTTGCATCAGGTTGAGGAGTTCGATGATCTCCACGTTCCTTCAGATTTCGTAGAAGCGTTGGTAGAACAGCTGCTCTATCTCTTGCCATGTGTGTACCAAGTAGGGAGGCAGCCGAGCATACCACTGGAAGGCTGGACCTTCAAGACTTTCAACGAACTGGTGGAGGAGGAGTCGTCCGTCAATTGCTGTCTCTCGACAAGCCGCCTGGAAGTGAGCAATATGCTGGTACGGAGACATAGTACCGATGAATAGGGGGAGCTTCCCCTTTTGATAGTTCGAAGGGAAGGGTACTTGGTCTATGTACGAAGGTACAACTTTTGATAGAGTGTCTCCTCCATGCCTGGGAACTTATTCTTGAGACTATGGGCCACCATAGCATTTATGTCGGGTTGGGAGACCCCACGAGAGGTAGAACTGTCTTGGGAGGCTGATGGACAAGTTTGCCTGGGAACTGTGTCCTCACCAGTCGGGAACTAGGTCGAAGAAGGGACCTAGAGGCCTCTAGGCATTCCATCTTTCCAAGGATGGCTTGCATCATTTCCTCAAACTTGTTCATCAGCTCCTCCTGAGCGTCGTCTAGGTCATTGATCACCATAACACTGACCATCTCTTTTGGAGGGTTAGAACCTGACAGGACAGCAAATTACTGAGATCGGCGAGTGGTGCGTGGCAAGTCAGTCTGAAGGGGTTGAGCCTGCCCCTACTGGACTCGAGCCTTGTATGTCTATCTTGTGAGGACCGGTTCTTGACCATCTTGAGGCCATGGCTTCTGAGTAGTGACAACCTCGAAATACTCTTAGACTCGGTCAGGCTCTGACGTTTGCAAAGGTAAGAAGGGGTTACGAGGCAGGAGGTCATCAAAGGTGGTGGCCTTGACTGTCTTGGAGGCTTCTTTTGTTAGGATCTGAAGACCTCTTTCTTGCTTAACCCTGAGCCGGCTGTGGACTGC
The DNA here is from genome assembly GCF_000471905.2 of Amborella trichopoda. The sequence goes on from NW_006499799.1 coordinate 1,058,264, forward strand.
CCTCCAAAACCGGGTCTGACACCTGGACTACCCCCCCTTCTTCGAACATGCAAGGGTCATGTCTATGAGCTGGAGCAGGGAGTGAGGTCCGAGGACAGAAGGCAGCCTGGGTTTTTACCTTGGAGGCTAGAGGCCTCTATCTGACATCAGGCCGTGGGGCTCACGTGCACGGCTGACCCTAGGTTGGTTGAAGATGGTAGTCTTAAGGAAGATTTTCGAGTACCAGGGTCAATGTGTTTGCCTGGTGTCGGGAGAGCGACAGAGGAAGTATCTGCTTCATGACTCCGTCTGAGTTGAGGTTGGGAAGGAACCTGCTAAGACGGTTGGTGTGCACCTTAAGAGTTAACCATCCAGGTGACTTGGGGGTTGATCCGGGTTCGATTAGCAAGTCTGTCTTGAGGAGGTCGAGACCCACGAGCTTTTGTCTATGAGGGATGAGGCAGAAGCCCATCTCTCATAAGGTGAAGCAGTGTGTCCTGGGAGGGAGGACGGACTGGTCGACCCTCATGTGCTCGAGGTGGCGTAGAGCTAGCGTTGCGCCGGGTTGTGGAAAGAAAATGCATGGCGCATGCAGGGTTTGGCCCTATAATGCTTAGCCCTGGATGTGAGCTCAAGGCAATATGTGGGTTGCCCCGAGGTGCAGCTCGAGTGGATGAACCATGAGCCCTTGGGTGTCTGCCAGGGGTGGAGATCTTAGGACCTTCGCCTCTATGTGCCGACTCTCCAGGTGTGCAGGTTCAGGGTGATGAAGGAGCCTTTAGGGGAACCTCAGGAGCGACGGCAACTTGCGTGCCTTCCATAAGAGTGATGGGGTCAACCTTCCGGTGGGCCTCAGCAATATGACTGGCAGTAGACCTTCCAGTAGCAGGTTGTGCGGTAGCAGATGTGCTACCCATGTAAGGGGCCTTGGTGGAGAGTCCACCAAGGCGAGAAAGAGGGGTGGAAAGGACCTTTAAGTCCTCTCTCGTACCGATCAAGGTGAGGACTTGAGAGCAGGACAGTGAGTCCCGACTCAGGATGAGGGTGGGGAAGGAGGCTTGAGCAGCTCGCTTGCCCGGAACAGCCACGAGTGTGGGGATAAGGAAATCCCCAACCCAAATAAACAGGTTGAACAACCCAGATGCCATAGAAATAAGTGCAAAAAGTAAAAGAGGATACTAGTCAAACAAGAGCGAACAGACTAAGGGGTAATAAGTTCCCAGTGGAGTTGCGAAGCTAGTTAGGTGCCTAAATCTCGCCTTTCAGATCTATATGATTTGGCGGCATGTACCTCGGGTTTCTGGCAAAGCCGGGGTTTGAGATCGCCTTTTCAGAACCTTGCTCGAGAGCAAGGGCAGGTATACCAACCGATGAGATAGGAATTTTAGGTGGGTTTGGGACTTACTCGGACTGGCTCACATGGGTGCCCTCTTAGAACACGAAGAAAGCCTCCCAACTGCTTTAGCTGGTTCGGAATCACCTCCCTTGACCTACAATCCTCTTTTTTTCTGCACAACACTTCTAGCATTAATTTATAAGACAAGTGGGTCAAGGAGACCTACCCTTGTCTCAAGGAAATGTATGTTCATGTGAGAGCATGATGAAACGTAAATTTTTAAATAAGGATAGAAAAGAGAAAAAAAACTAGATGGAGAGGCGAAGCTAGCTTGACATCCGGACAATTATCGACTCGGAATGGTAGCAAGACAGGCAAGGTCCTCTGGACCAGCACGGCGATAATACGACTCAAAATCGAGACCGAGACGACGATGCTAAGCTAGATCTACTCTCAGTCAAGTTAGAAGAGAAAAGGATGAAGAGAAGAGAGAGAGACAGCAGAGGGAGGAAGAATCCAGATGGCAATGGGCACCGCCATTGGCTACATGAGGATGCGACATGTCCCTAGCGAATAGTGATGGCTCCTAATGAGGAGCATGGCGATAACTTCTCATAGATCTTGCGAAGATTACTTCTTATAGGGAGCACAACGATGGGCGCAGGGAAGCGCAAAACAAGCCAGCATGTAGCGACGAGTATTGCCTCGACCCTTTGTAGATGGCGATGGGTATTGCCATCTGCAATGGTCACGTGGCAGGGTGGGGCCTGGCGATAGACTTCGTTACCCGCATCCTTCACTGAGGCGCTTAGGATACATCTACACATGGCGATGAGAACTGTCCTCTGTAGGCATCGCGAAAGAGATAGAACAGAGGGAGAAGGAGACGTGCGCATGAAACTGCCACCGCCATGCGCGACTTGTGAGGCTACTAGAGAGGATGCACAACACTGTGTCGTGCATGGCCTCTGAGGATAGCTCAGACGGGGAAGAAGAAGAAGAAGAAAGAGAAGAAGAGAGAAAAGAGGAGAGAGAGTATAAAAGAAAAAGTAGAGAGTATAAAAGAAAAAGAAGGGAGAGAAGGTTTACCTCGAACGTAGGGGTACCAGTCAAAATTTTCTCTCACCTCACTCTCTCTCTCAAGCGTGACACAACAGTGGGAAGAAAGAGAAACTATATTTAGTAAAAACTCTCTCTTTTTCAAGGAGATGGATCTTGTGTGTGTGTCTTTTTTTTTCTAAGTACAATGCTAGTACTTATATATAGAATTTATGCAAACATGGGTGGCTGATCAAAAGTAACCCTAATAGCTAGAAATTAAGATTAAATTGAATTAAAATAAAATAGAAAATAGGGTGTAAAATGACATATTTGACCCTTCCTAAAAATTCCTGGAATTCCATAACAATCCCTATGTTGCCCTAGAACTTGCGTGATCTTGCATGGATGATTCGAGGTTGTTCTAATGCCCGGTTGATCGTAAGATGATCGTGTTTTTAGTGCACGATCATGTGACTTGAAATTTTAGTGGATCTTGAAACTTCAGATAGATAGTGTACTCGTTCCTTGATGTTTTTTGGTGATTTCTACGCTAAGCTACACTGAGCTTGTTGTTACGATCGTGGGGCAACAAACGCAGCTCGATTGCGTGCCCGAATGATGATTTCCCAACTTTGGAATTTTTGCGGAATCTGGAGTTCTAACGATGGAATTTACAGTTTCTTTGTCGGCTTCATGTGCAGAATCCGACCATTCATTATGTATGGGGTTCATGTTAGTGATATTCCAAGACCTTCCGCCAACAATGGAATTAGTCTCGCGTCCATCTGGCTTGCCAGTGGCGTGATCCGGCTGCTTGAGCGAGACATGATGTTGTTGAAGTTTCTGCACTTTTGTCACAGATCAACACTTCTGTCTAGCTTTTCTTCACGCTTGGTTGTCGTCACGGGGTCTGCCACATATTGAATCGCTCGTCTTGACTAGACGAACATGCTCACCAAATTTGAGCGTGACCAACTTGGGATGAGCGTCGAAATTCACTGGTTGTGGCTGTCCCTTCCATGCCGTGGAGTTGCAGGGTGGCCGCATGGGAATAGCGTGCGGCCCCTCCTGTTTAACTATTTTGCCTATAACTTCTTCTTGGAGTGTCCGTTCGAGCTGAAATTTGGCCCCTAAGGGTTTTCAACTATGACGGTTCTAACGATGGTTGGTCCACAATAAATTGTGACACCGAAGATATAGCTCCAGTTAAAGGGTCTGTTTCAAGGTGCTAAAGGCCGATTTTGCTGGAACTGTTTCTCAGTCTGCACTGCCTTAGATGTATTGGAATGCAACGAAACTTAGCAGGAGCGTTTTGAGAGACCTCATGAATATCTTGACTAGTTATAGAGCTATTCTGAAACTGTCAAAATTTCTACTGTTTTCTAGGCCTTTAATGAATGGGGGCCCCATGTTCATAAAAAATACCTTCCAGTAATCAGATGTGCTACTGTTATCAAGGGTTTCTGGATTAAAGTGTCGACTATTGCATTTGTCTTGCCTGGCTCGTAATTGATGGTGCAGTCATTATCATTTAGTAGGTCCATCCATCTCCTTTGCCTCATTTTCAACTCCTTCTATGAAAATAAATACTTGAGGCTCTTATGGTCTGTAAATATCTTAAACTAGGCCCCATAGAGATAGTGTCTCCAAACCTTAATGGTAAAGACCACGGCCTCGATCTCTAAGATATGGGTTGGGTAATTTTGCTCATGAACTTTAATAGTTTAGAGGCATAGGCTATAACTTTTCCATGCTGCATTAACACACACCTCAAACCCTTATGGCAAGCATCAGTGTAGACCACAAAGCCTTCATTTCCTTTGGGCAAGGTTAGTATTGGTGCCATAGTCAATCTCTTCTGTAATTCTTGAAAACTCTTCTCACAATCATCTGACCATATAAATTTCACTTCTTTTTGGGTTAGGCGAGTCAGGGGAAGCGTTATCTTTGAGAGGCCTTCTACAAAAATCCTATAGTATCCCGTCAGACCAAGCAAACTATGGACTTCTAATACATTTGTTGGTCTTACCTCTTACAAGGATCAATTGTAGTCCCGTCTTTGGAAACAATATGCCCAAGGAAAGCCATCCTTGGGAGCCATAATTCACTCTTATTTAGCTTGGCATATAACTTATCAGTTCTTAAGGTCTGGACGACCATTCTTAAATTTCGTTCATGCTCTTCTCAATTCCTTGAGTACACCAGGATGTCATCTGTAAAGACTACTACAAAGTCATCCAAGAAGGGTCTAAAAACCCTATTCATCAGATCCATAAAGACAGTCGGGGCATTAGTTAGTCCAAACGACATCACTAAAAACTCGTAATGACCATAATGAATCTGAAATGCGGTCTTAGGGACATCTTCTTCCTTGACTCGCAGCTGACGATAACTTGACCGAAGGTCAATCTTGGAAAATACTTGGGCCTCTTAGAGTTGGTCAAAGAGATCATCAATTATTGGCAAGTGGTACTTATTCTTCATAGTGACTTGGTTCAACTGCCGATAGTCTATACATAACCTCAATGATCAATCTTTCTTGTTAACAAACAGGACGGGTGCACCTCAGGGCGACACAGTAAGCCAAATGAAACCCTTCTCCAGTAATTCTTGCAACTATTCTTTTAATTCCTGTAGTTCATCTGGGGCTATCTCATAAGGGGCTTTAGAGATGGGGGCAGTGTCAAGGACCACATCTATCTCAAATTCTATTTCTCTGACTGGGGGCAGAGAGGTTGACTCTTCGGGAAAGACCTCTGAATATTCTCTCACCACCGGTATTTCTTCTAACTTCGACCGGTCATCTCAATTTTCTACTACGTAAGCTAGATACCCAACACATATCTTAGCCAATAAGTGGTAAGCTCGAATAGCCAAAATAAAATGCAATGGGGAAACATCCTTGATGCCCATAAAATTCAGTTCGGGTTGGCCCGGGCGTCTAAAGGTTACAGTCTTATCACGACAAACTACATTAGCATGGTGTGTGGATAGCCATTCTATTCCGAAACTAACATCAAAGTCTTGGATATCTAACAATATTAGATCTATAGGCAGCACATACCCTTCAAGAAAAACCCCACAGTGTTTAAAAATAGTATCAGTTTCTAAAGATTCTCCCATTGGTGTGCACACTACCAATGTCCAGTTAATCAAGGAAGGTCTAGCATTTATGTGGCATGCAAAGTGAGGTGCAACAAAAGAGTGTAGATCCAGGATCAACTAGGATTTTTGCTTCAATGCCACAAATGGAGAGTGTACCTTGGATAACTAAAGTTGTTGCCTTAGCTTTCTGCTCGATAAGAGCAAACACTTGACCTTGAGTCTTTGGTCAGTTCTCAGGTCCCCTGGCTGGGCAATCTCTAATCTGGTGGCCTGGTTTGCCACACCTAAAGCACGCCCCAGTCTTCCTTAAACAATCATTTGCCAAGTGTTTATCTTTCCCACAATGTGGGCACGTTGGGCGTCAGTTCTCCATTATGTCGCCCGATAAGGTCCTTTGAATCTTCTTACACCTCGGATTAGCTCTTCCCCGGAAGTTCCTCCTTGAGGGAAGTACAGCCTTCTTCCCAAACATCCAAATTGGGTTGGGCCCATCCTAAAGTTTTCTCTAACCCAAGACTCTTCACAGTCCCTCTCAATCTTCACGGCCAAGTCCACCATTGGGGAGAAGGTTTTAAGATTTGCCGATATCACCCTCCCCCTTATGTCTAACCTAAGACCCCTCTCAAACTTACTTACTTTCATCGCCTCAGTATTGATGTATGTGGTGCATACCTCGACAACTTAGCAAACTTGGCTGCATACTGTTCCACAGTTAGATTTCCCTGTTGCAGCTCGATGAATTCTACTTCTTTCCTTTCCTGCACAGAATCAGGAAAGTACTTCTCATTGAAGGCTTCCTGAAAGTTTCCCCAATTTACTTTCGTCCCTGCTTCCTCCTAGGACTGTTTCAATGAGCCCCACCAATGCTCAGCCCCTCTAACATAAAGGTCCCTAGTCTGACCTTTTGTTCTTCTATACATTGTAATACCTCGAAGATCTTCTCTACTTTCCTTCTCCATCGATCAGCTATCTCTACTCCTCCAAGTCTCAAGAAAGTCGGAGGAGCCAGCCTCCTGAACTTCTCTATCAATTTGTTGTCATTTAGATCAGGGGTGGGGGTAGACGGGGCTGGCATTGCCTCCTTCATCATCTGTGTTATGGCCCCTAAGGTCCTGACAAGCTCACTGAGGGCCTCGGTGTACTCATTACTAAACTGGCATTGTTGGCCCGCATCCTCGGCAACTTCAACGTAAGACATAAGCACTCAATTACTAATATACTAAAATTATTTTAAAGTCGCTTCTAAACTCCCTAGGCCAAGAACCCAAACCTGGCTACTCTGATACCATAATTATCACAACCCCGCCCCCTACCGCGTCCCAAACAGGAGGGCAACAAAGTGTGGGATCGTGACCGTAGGTCACGTATGTCACTAAGGTGTGAGTGGCCTCAACATGTGTTAAGAGGGAAGAATAAGAAAAAACCACGATAAATAAATAAAACCTCATTCAACAAGCACTGAAAACTAAATAAATTAAAACCATTAACTTCATTCTTCTTCAAAAATCTTTACAATAAAGTTTGAGGCTTACAAGCCTAACATTCGTCCTAAAGTATTACATCAAACATAACCACACGTGGCAACACCACCAGACACCTACAAAGCAAAAAAGAAATCCTAAACCAGTTCGAACTTCGAATGCCTACTATCACCGATCAGCTGCTCGCCAAACGTGGTCAGGTACTAACACTCTACACAGATGAAATAAGCGGAGTGAGCAAAAAGCCCAGTAAGTAAATCACTGCCTTTGTATTCCAGACTATCGGTATATACATAAAAACATGCCCATAGTCCATCAGAAATGGCATTTGTCACACAGAGTATGGTCATACATCAGGGTACATATAATTCCTGTATAAAAAGGGTAAGACTCAGTTAATCGAGCATTACTTGTTCTCGATATGGCATCAACCATTATGCATGTCATAGTTACAGTTAGGTGTTCATACAAAATATGGAATTCAGATAAGCAGAACAAATTAAATCACTCCCGAAGTAGAAGCCACATCGATCAGGCTAAGCCAATCATGAAACTTGAGACTTCTACCCTCATTTAGGAGGGAGGATAATGGCAAGTGGAGTTCCCACTTCGTAATATCCTTACTCACACACACATCCCCAACATGCTTTAGGGTTTTCGATAGGCTGAGGCCTTACAAGACACGACCCTCTCTTGTACCCTCAGGTGAGAGGGCGTTACACTACTATTGGAGGACCCAATGAGTAGTGGCCAGGACAATTTGGGGGGCATGACCCTCCCTATTATTTACGGTCACCTCTCGACTCCACTCCTATCATATGAGTCGAGGTATAGTATACCCCACTACTAATGGAAGAATCATTGTGTAGCAATCAGATATTAGTATTCATATAATAAAATCAAAAAGTCTACTACCAATGGAGGATCCATTGTGTAGCAGTCAGATATCAGTATTCATATAACATAATCAAAAAGTCTACTACCAATGGAGGACCCATTACGTAGAAGTCAGATATCACTTTTCATATAACAAAATCAGAAAGTCTACTATCAATGGAGGACCCATTGCATAACAGTCAGTTATCAGTATTAATATAACAGAAACAGAGTATCCACTACCAATGGGGGACCCATTGTGTAGTGGCCGAAAATCACATATATCAGTTGCACCATGTATAGGCATTTGCATAACATTTATTCATTCATACTTTACTCTTTTCAAGAGGTTTGGAACATTCAACATTCGTAGGATCATAAGCATGTCATTTCGGTGTCTTATCACCATGCAACAAGATTTAAGCTATGTTCAAAAGAAACATTTATCCATGACATGTACCTAACTCGTATACAACTTAAATTCATTATTGTTTTTATCAATCATGGGCATATACAGAATAAGGCATAGCACCCAAATTATGAGGGGAATTTAACTATCTGATTTCAATTTGCTAACAGACCATTAATTAATTAATTAAGGGTTTAGTATATCGTTCTAAATCTTGCAGAATTTCCCATAGTGATATATGTTCACAATTCAAATCATAGATTGCAACCTAGCATGAATTTCGAAACAACTAATCATGCAACTTTTAGTAGACATTCAGAGCTTTCAAATGGCTATGGTTCCGGGGTAATTGGACTCCATCTGGTCAGCCAAAATTCATGGCAACAGAGACAAAAATTCTGAGTTTCTGTGAGATCTATCAATAGTGACATATTGGAACATTTTTTAGGATAGCTCCTCATTTACACAGAATTTGGAAAAGATTAAAACATCAAAATCATAGAAGACTCATGCATGTATCAAATGGCTATATTTTTGGGTCATTTGGACCTCAATAGGTTAGGCAAAGTTTTATTACAGTAGAAGCAATATTTCTGGAAACTATCACAATCTGTTAACCGTGGTTTATAAACATAAAATGAAACACATCTTCCAAACTATCAAGAATCTCAACTGGACGTAAACATTAAACTCTAAGTCGACTCATATACCTTTCAAATGGTGGTAATTTGAGGCCAATTGGATATCATTTTCTCAGTCAAAATCTTATTTGAAAAACATATAAGATCCCTGGAAACTCATAGTACACTCAAGGCACATTCCAAAGACCATTCCATAACTTCAAACCCATGAAAGACAACAACATAAAACCTTTTCTATCTTAGGCTAGACTCACACAAGCATCATTCCACAAGCTGGTGTTGTGCAACCGGCGCTACGCACTCATGGCGTTGCGTTCTCGCTACCGCGCACATACTACCACGCTCTCTTCTGCTGCTCACCATCACTGCACGCTTACTATCGCCGTGCGCTTACCATCGTCGTGCGCTTACCATCGCCACACGCTTACTATCACCACACGGTCACTATCGTCGTGCGCTTACCATCACCGCGTGCTTACTATCGTCGCGCGCTCACTATTGCCACGTGCTTACCATCGTTGCGCGCACACCATCACCGCACGCTTACGATCGCCGCGTGCTCACTATCATCGCGGGCTTATCAGCGCCACGCACTTGTCTAGGTCCTTACAGAGGGAGAGAAAGAGGAGAGAGAGAGAAAGAGGAAAAAGAGAGAGAAAAAGAGATAGAGAGAGATCTAGTCGGCTCAGCCACCTGGAAAGCAAAGAGAGGAGAGAGAGATTTAGGCGGCCCAGCCACCTAGAAAGGTGAGGGAGAGAGAGAGAGAGAGAGAGAACGGAGAGAGACGAGTTCAGTGGCCCAGTTGCTTGAAAAGATGGGGAAGGGAGAGAGAGAGAAAGGGGCCAAGCAACCTAACTGCCTGGAGAGAGAGAGAGAGAGAGAGAGAGAGAGAGAGAGAGAGAGAG